>CM053770.1:368038903-368055147 GCA_028658325.1 Potorous gilbertii | reverse complement strand
TTCAAATGCTGCTCCCCAGCCTCAGGGCTTTTGGCTGCAGGCCTGGCTGCTATTCAATGTGAGCTTAATTCCTGGTTCTCAGGTGGGGGCATGGCCACCTCCCAGGCTCAGTTCCCTCAGGGGGTTTATGCAGAGACCTTTTGTAATGGAGCTCCTGCCAAGCTCCTGCCAGCCCCAAGAGCCTCTGGCCACCTGCTGCCTCTGCCGCAGCCTCCCGAGGGGGCCTAAGTCCCGGAGACACCCTGCTCCCCTCTTAGCCCATCTCTCTCACTGACCTGTGAGTCTGTGGGTGGAGGGACCTTCGTGGCTGCTGGAGATTCCGTCCCTGAAGCCTGCTCGGATCTGCTCGCTCCTCTCAGTGCCACGCAGGCAGGGCAGGGCTCCGCTCCCGTCCAGTGCGTGATGGACCTTTGGGATCGGTTTTTCAGGGCTCTCTGGAGCAGAAATCTCCTTCACTGTGTTGCTGTGAGGCTTTCACTGTTCTGGAATTTGTTGGGAGTTCTTTTTAGAGGAAATCCATGGGCTGTGGGTTCGAAGCTAGCATATGTGAGTCTTTCTACTCTGCCATCTTGGCTCCGCCCCTTGTCTCTTTCTCAAAAGAGAAATTTTACTAGCAATTGTCTTAGATTAATTAATATCATCCTTTACCTGATTTTTAATCACATGTACAACTACTTTTTGAAATGTATCATGTTATTATAAACTGCATTCGCTGGTCAGAGAAATCCATGTGTTTAATATGCTCACTCAGAGTGTAACCTATTCTAAGTGATTATTTAATCCACATAGCTGACAGCAAACTGAGCTACTCCCCTGGGAGAAAGTATGGTTGAATAACCAGGACCACTGAGTGTCCAGATAGGACCATATGTACAGCCTGAATTCTTTCCCTAATCTGGTACAGGGACAGGACAGTTGACTGCTGTATATGGAGAGTTAATACACATCCCTGACCCCAAACCATTGCTTCTGTCAGCCATTGCAACAAATCCAGAGGATTGTGCTTCCCTTCCTGACTGCTTTTAGAGTTTTGCCTGATCCCTTATAGGCAAACAACTCAGTTCATAGGAATGCCACAGTATCCCCAAGCCTGCTTGGTTTTTTTTCTTTCACAGTGATCAGGGTCAGTAGTTGAGCCTGTCAAAACAACTTTACACTGAGTTTTCTGCTCTTCACATTTCCGCTCTTTCTGCAACCTGGTCAAAGTGGATTTTTCTTCTCTTCCGGAGACCTGCCACAGAGGCTTCCTTACAGTCTGTGTGTGACTACTGGTCTTTCTATTGGCTCTGGTCAGAGCTGCCAGGAATCATTATCAATAACATCAGCATGTATTATTTAGGTAACCCGGATGTGTGGTAGTGCCCTTCCAATAACTGGACATGTCGTCATGAGCCCACATAGAACTTATTTGCATTAACAGATTTCATGATTGAGAACAGATGTTGCTAGTTCATAAGATCAGCCCTTTAGAAAGTCTTTGTATTGTTTTGTTGGATGGCTTAGAGTACATTTTTCATTTAGAATATTTTTTGGTTCACGATTATAGCATCCTCCATCTCTAGAACATAACCAGTCCTATGAATCTGCACCATGCATCATAGTAAAAAGAATCCAGAATTTGACACTGAGGTGCTAGACTCACATCCTACCTCTGGTACTTATGGCTTGTGTCATTTTGTGCCACTGGACTTCAGTTCCTTCTTCTAGGAGCTGAGGGTCCTGCCCCAAATGATGGATGAGGCCCCTTTTTTCCCTCAGCCTGTGGTTGTATCATATCTTCCTTTGTTATTCTTATACCATACATCTGAAAATGGGTCCATGGGAGTATAGCTTTAAGGGAAATAACATTACAGGTTTTCTGTGTTAGAGTGGAATATTGAAATGATCTTTTGACAGCATCTTTGAAATATCAGTTAGTGAGCAGGCATATACAGGATAATTTGGGGAGAGTCAACGGAGGGAAATTACTAGTATTAAGGGGGAGTCAAGAAGGGCTTCTTACAGAGGTGGTACTTTAGCTGAGGCTTGAAGAAAGTTAAAAATGGAGATGAAGAAGGGGATTGTGGGAAAGGGAACATCCAGTGAAAATGACAGTCTGAGGACAGAATGTCTTAGATTAGATGAGAAACAGCAAGAAGGCCAATGTCACTTGAGTACATGTAAGAGAATAAAGTGAAAGAAGCCTCAAAAGGTAAGAAGGAACCAGATTATGTAGAACTTAGAAGACTTTATATTCGATCCTGGAGGTGATAAGAAGCCACCAGAGTTTACTGAATTGGGGAAAGGAGGATGATGTTGTCAACCCTGCAGTTTTAGGAGATGAATTTGACAGATGAATGGAGAATGAACTGGAGTGGGGAAGAGAATGAAGGCAGGGAAACCAGCCAGAAGGCAGGGGATGATAAAGGCTTGCACTGGATGGTTGCAGTGTCAGAGGGAAGAAGGAGACATATACAATTGATGGTGCTAAGGTAGAACTAATAGAATTTGGCAGCTTATTGGATATGGAAGGTGAAAGAGAGTGAGGATTCAAGGGTGACACCTAGCTTTGTGCCTGGGTAACTGGGAAGATAGTGATGCTCTTGACAGTAATAGGGAAGTTAAGAGGAGGGGGTTTATGGGGAAAAAGTAACAAGTTCAGCTTTAGATATGTTGAGTCTAAAATATTTATGTGCCCCATCCAGTTTGGTGCGGTCATGTCATGGATCATAGCACCCCAGTCCCTTCTGTCCTCCACTATCTCTCAAAGTCTGTCCAAGATCATGTTCATTGTTTCCATGGCACTGTCTATCCATCTCTTTCTCTGTCATCCCCTTTTCCTTTTGCCCTCAATCTTTCCCAACATCAAGGTATCTTCTCATTATGTAGCCAAACTATTTCAGCCTCAGCTTCAGTATTTGACCTTCCAGTGAATAGCTTGAATTAATTTCTTTGTGTTTGCCAGAACTCTCCACTGTGACCTATCTGTCTTGAGAAGCCCTGCATGGTATAATTCATGATTTCATTGAGCTACATAAACCCCTCCACCATGACAAGGCAGTGATCCGGAGACAAGGTAGAAGGAGAGGGGACCATCTAGTTAGATATTTCCCAACAGGATGTTGAAGATGCAAGACTGAAGGGCAGGAGACAGGTTTGGTCTAGATAAATATGAAAATTATCTGCATAGAGATGATCATCAATTCCATGGAAGCTAACGAATATACCAAATGAAATACTACAGAGCGAGAAAAGGAGAGAGCACAGGACAATCTTGGGGTGTAGCCACAGTTAGTGGGCATGACCTGACTGAACATCCAGAAAGGGACCCTGAGAGACAGCAGCCGGACAGGTAGAAGGAGAACCAGGACAGAGCTGTCACAATAAGTCCTAGAGAAAAGTATTATGGGAAAAAGGGTGAGCAGCAATGTTAGAAGCAGAAGAAAGGTCAAGAAGGATGATGAGTGAGAGAAGACCGTTGATCACTGGTAACTTTCAAGATAATGATATTTTTAACTGAGAGAATGAAATTTAACTTTTTTTGGTTTTATTTAATTTGTATTTCCTAGCATTCATTCTCTGTACCACAAAAACAAAAAAAAAAGAAAAGATTTGCCAGGCTCTGAGATTCCCTACAATAGATAAAGATTGGTTTATTGTTTAATCTCAATTGTCAGTGAGATTAGTGGTCCCCTTCAGTGTGGTTCATTAAAAGTAGTATTTGATACTGGTTGTTTCTTCTCTTTTTAAAAACCTGACTATGAACATCACAATTCATGAAGTTCATGGCAGTTACCTTTAGCACATATAGATAATAGCAAGGACTCTTGTTCCATTCACACTTTTCCGCACATTGAGATCTAAAGCTGTCATCTGTAGCTTCGGGAATGAGTAAAATCTTTGGGATGTGATTTTATCCTATACAGTCAGCTTGTGGTCCAAGTTTTGAGCCCTTACCTAATTTCTTGGTGTATAATTCATTTTCCAGTAAAATTTGGTGGAAGTCAATGATGGTGGTGGATACGATGATATATGTGTAGGTAGGCAGAAGATTAAGAATCCTGCAAATCAGTAATCTCAACCCTAAGAAAAACCAGTGTGTGCTCTTAAACCTAGGAGGTCAAGGTGACTCAGTGGTATCACCATTATTCACTCGGGTTGGTATACTGAAAAAACTCACACATGATGGTCAGCCTCTCATCTAGCAATCCTATCCACTGTTCAAGGCACTGTGTTACTTAGGCACATTGTGTAAAGACAAATTTTTTTAAAGTCCCTGCCTTCAAGGAGTTTACATTCTACTAACGGGATTGTTGTTGTTCTTTAGTCATTTTCAATTATGTCCAACTCTTTATGACCCCATTTGGGGTTTTCTTGGCTAAGATACTAAAGGAGTTTGTCATTCCTTCTCCAGTTCATTCTACAGATGCAGAAACTGAGGCAAACAGGGTCTCACAACTCATAAATGTTTGAACCCAAATTTCAACTTAGGTCTTTCTGACTCCAAGCCCAGCAATCTGATCCATCTAGCTTCTTGGTAGGGGAATACAATGTGTAAAGAGATAAGAATATAATATTATTATAATTAGAGGATTAGGAAGAGAGTGAAAATAATGATGGGTATAATTGATAGCTTCCCACTGGAGATGGCATAGGAGCTGCGGATGATATGGAAGAAAATGGCTTAACTCTGGCCCTTCTCTTTTGTGTGCCTATTTCTTTTAAAGTTAGGAAAGTCCTGCCCAGTTTCACATTGAGACAGAGGGATGAACTCTGTTTCACCTTCCCCCCCATCCCCTGCCCATCCCTCCCCACCCACCCACCATGGTGTTTTGTTTCCCTTGAAAATCTGAATGACACGCAGTAGGTTAAAAAAATATTGGTGGGGGGACAGTGGGAGGAGAGGAGATAGGAAAATGCTGACAACAAATTGCAAGACACAGGGGAACACTACAGGTCTTTTTCTTTCATTAGACTTGGGGGCAAGGCTTCTTTGAAGTTATCTTTTTGGTATTAGATTTAGATATAGATAAAAATACCTCCACCTGTAGTTTTCTGGAGGAGGGCAAATAGGGTTCTGCTAGTCACATCCCATTAGCACTCCCAAGAAAATCTTAGCTGAACTCAGTTCTGGGTGAAAGCATGCAAACAGCATTACCCACAGCAAGAAGAACCTTCTAGAAACCTGATCATTTCATGTCTGATTTTACACAAAAGTTTCCCTGCCCACTGTTTGCAGCTGGAGATCCACTCTTAAGATGTATGACTGTTGCTGTAATTAAGTACTATTTCCTTTTTCTCAACTAAAGAGTGCTAGCCCCAGTGGCTTCTTCTTCTAAGTAAACTTCAGTTTGTACAAAAGGGAATTACATGCAGATCACTACCTAAATCTGGGAAGTGAGGATTGAGTTACAAGCAAATTAAATCTAATTCTTCAAATATCTTTTTAAACTTTCCCCGGGTTTCTCTAACAGTAAGTGTGAAGAAATGAAAATGCAGTGCTTTCAGGCTTAGTGTAACGTCGCATATATCCTTACCCATATTCTCTAGAGAGAATTGTAGTGAACACATTGAAAGTTTTACTGAAAAGGAAAAAAAAGAAAACAGCTTTTTGAAGGACTGTGTTTTACTCTCTTGTCATTTTAATGTCGTGCTAAAAGAGACAGTCTGAAATGGGATGGAGAAATTGAGAAAATAGGGATAAGAAGTATTATCCTGAGGTCTGAACATTCAAAGAATTGCCTGATTCAGTGGTCTCTGGTCTCTTTGTTTACTGCAACCCTACATTGGACTACAATGGAGTACAATGAAGCTTTGCAACCTGAATGCATAAAACACTATTAAATAGGATGGCCTTAATTTTTTTTTAATGATAACACTGACATATCCAAATTGTCACAGTACCAAATTGTTGAAAAAAAAATGTATATATATATATATATATATATATATATATATATATATATATATATATATAGGAGCTGAGCATGCACCCTAGCCCCAATTGGCAACCTCTGTCACCTCTGCAGGCTGTATGGAGTTCATAGAGTTTCTAGTTTTTAGGAACTAAAGGACCCAATCACATGTAATAAGAATGATGTATCTTATGTAAAATACCTTGGTCCCCAGGGGGCAGCGTCTACCATGCCCCTCGTGCTTTTAGGGGTAGGATAGAGTCTGGGTTGTCACTCACAAGCCCCCATCTAATATATTCCCCATTGATTGTCAGTTAGTCATACTTAAGTAGCTTTTAGAAAGGTGCATTTACTAGTTGGTGTAGTTATCAACAGTACAAAAACATCCCCCCAAAAATCTGTGACACATTCTTCCCTTATACATGCAAAGTCTCTAGGACCTGTAGGCTCAAGTTCAGAGGGAGTGTTTCAAAAGGGTAATTCATTACTTCTCGTAATTGGAAGCCCTTTTCTGCCTTCATAGAATCCTCATGAAACTCCCTGAGGTGTGTGTAGCTATTTTCTGGACTCTCCAGATGTGTTCTGAAACTTCCTTTCCCTCATTGTGTCCAGTTTGTCCTCAGCTCTTACTACAAACACTGCTGTTAGCCATTGATCTTGTAAGGAAACTGCCACCTACTCTGAAAGGGGTCCCAATCTTCACACCCTTTTTAGTTCACAAGGTTGTCATCCAGTCACGAGAAAGAAATAGGAACTTTCTCCTCACCCTCTGTCCCCGCTATTCCTTCTTGAGATCTTGGCAGGGAATTACAGAACCCTAAGTAACTTGCTTGTTTTATTTAGCCCAAAGCACGTGACTGGTTTTCTTCAACCAACCA
Organism: Potorous gilbertii; assembly: GCA_028658325.1. NCBI lineage: Eukaryota > Metazoa > Chordata > Mammalia > Diprotodontia > Potoroidae > Potorous > Potorous gilbertii. Next base: position 368,048,375 of record CM053770.1, on the reverse strand, counting down.
AGACATTTCCTATATGGTATCATCTTCTTTCATTCAGTTTGTACCTAATTTACACCTCGGGTTGATTGATTCAATAGAGATGTCCAGGCTTTCTTCACACCCAGTGTTATGTCCATGGCTGATTGACTCTGTAATAAAATCAAAGAGGCATTCTCACAGGTATCAATGTGCAGAGCATATTGTCAGTTAATATTAATTAGAGTTGAGAGGTATGGGACACCCTGTCCCTTACAATCCTATGAATTCTTATTTTTTAAATGTGCAAACTAGAGCTCAAAGGGTGAAGCAGCTTCCCTCATTTTCCCACAGCTTATTAGTGATTGAACTGAAACACTAGGTCTCATTTTAGTGCCCTTTCTATTATAACCATTATATATTCTATTATGTATGTGTGTGTATATATATATGTATATATATGTATATATATACATATATATATATACACTCACACATATGTACAAACATATAATATATATTCACTTCAACAAATGTTTATTAAATGTCTACCATGTCTCAGGCACAGCATTGCCAAGTACTGGGGATACAAAAACAAACAAAAGACAGTCTCTGTCCTCAAGGAACTTACACTCTAATAGGCATTCATAATATATTTACACACACAGATATTTCATAGGATCATAGAGCTAAAGGCAGCTCCATGGCACTATGGATAGAGGGCCTGGAATCACTAAAAGTATATTTTTGTTGTCATTCAGTCATGTCCAACTCTTCATGACTCTGTTGGGGGTTTTCATGGCAAAGACTCTGGAGTGGTTTGCCATTTCCTTCTCCATCTCATTTTACAGAAGACAAACTGAGGCAGTGTGAAGTGACTTGCCTGGGGTCACATAGCTAGTAGGTGTCTGAGGCAAAATTTGAACTTGGGAAGAGGAGTCTTCCTGAATCCAGGACTGGAAATGGTCTTATCCAATGTGTGTGACCCCAGGTAAGTCTCTTAACTTCTGTTGACTTCAGTTTCTTCAACTATAATATGGGGAATCATAAAACACCTACATCCCAGGGTTCTGGTGATGATCAGATGACATATTTGTGAAGACCTTCTTAGCACCGTGCCCGGCACATTCTGGGCACTCAATAGAAAAGTTTGTGTACTCCCTTCCTTACTTCCTAGAGCTTGCTGGACCGTCAGGGCCTTCTCATCCAACCCTCCCTCTTCACAGATGAGGAAAGGGTTAAGGTTGGTCACATGGATAGTAAGTGGCAGAGGGATAAGATGAGTCTTTTTCCTCTATAATGATCCTGCTTATGTATAATATACATACAGGAATTGGATTGCAGATATCAAAAGACTATTAACCTCTGAGTTGTTTCTTTTCAAACCCAACTTTAAATAAGGTTGTTACTTGTGGTTAAAACTAGTGGTCTAAGACTGGTCAGGATATAAAGCAGAACTCCCAATTTCATCAATATAATGTTTACACTAATTTGACTGTTTTGTATAACATGTAGTCTGACCCCCTCTCCTCAAGGATGAGTCCATTTTTAGAAAAGTTATACATACAAGATATAGAAACAGATACAAAAAAGGGCAAAAGAAAGCAACCGTAGATTTTCCTTTAAAATTCCTTTTAACAAGGCCTGTAGAGTGTCTTAAATGGCAAAAAATGGGAGGTATCTCTCCTACAAGAGTATAGGACCAGTTTTGAAAAGTAGACATCACATTTCTTGCACCTACTCATCACATACATCTTTGGTGACCCGGTTTTAGATACAGACTAAGTTAGCATATTATTGCCTCCTGCTGCTATCCAGATCCAAAGAACAGGACTTCTAACTTAACCTCAGGTTTCTATCCAAGTTAAGCTAATGTATTGAGCACCACAACGTCTCTGCTAGGTTATCTAGCCCTTTTCCATACTAGAGTGATAAGAGTTCCTTAGATCAAAAAAGCCATCCTTTGGCAGCCATGCTTCTGGCCAGGAAAGAACAGTGATGTACATCAGTAGAAGAATTACTCGCACCATTAAAATCACCTGCCCTTTGAAGTAAAACCAAAAGGGAAAAGTAAGGATCCATAACCTGAGTTCTTATCCCAGGATCATTGTGGCCTGTGTTTATGAGGTAGAAAGGTAGAGGAAATCTGGGCCTAGAGAATGCAGTGATGGCTCAAAGTGTCAGTGTCAGAGAATGGTTTCCCTGCAGGACACAGAGGCAAGAAGGGTGAGACTGTACACATAGTGAAGGAGACCAGACTTGGAGATGGGAAGCTGAGTCTGAATCTCTCTGCTGACACTAATGGTATGACCATGAGTAGCCCACTTCTCTATTTAATAAGCCTCACTTTCCTCATCTGTAAAATGAGTTGGAGAAGGAACTGGCAAACCACTCCAGTATCCTTGCCAAGAAAATGGGGTCACAATGAGTTAGCCATGATTGAAACCAATGAACGACAAAATCTCTGAGGTAGAATGGTACCTAACAGTTCAGCTAATCCAACCTGTGCTGGAACAGGCATCTTCTCAGTTCCAGGAAGTCCAGTCCTCATCCCTAGAGAGAAAAAAAAGAATCCCTGGCAAACAAGTACTGGGATAGAATTAGCAAATTGCTGCTTGAAGGCAAGGATCCAGGTCTCCCAATTCCCAGTTCAGTGTGTATTCTGCATGCTGCCTCTCTAGTGATTGAGTGTCTCTGAGTTTTCTTATCTGTCCTACCTACTTCACAGGGTTGTTATGAGGCAGAGATGGAGAAGATGTGAACACAAAATGTAAATGTAATCATCTTATTGCTATAGATGGTTTATACTTTTTAGCCTACGTGATATTTTTCTTCTTTACTATTCAGTGACATTGAAGGGAAGGAGTTTTTCTCGAGTGACACATTTCTTATTTTGGTAGCATGCCTCGTTCACAGATTGTAGTTCAGCAGTGAAGCTGAGTGGGTTTATTCCAAGCATGTTTTTTTTTAGATGAGAGAATCCAGGATCCTAGCTGGTCTTATAAATGCTGGTTGTGCAGCTTGGATATGAGGGTATCTGGTGTGGGTTTTTTTTCCATTTTGGAAATTGATTGGATCCTTCTGAAGAGTCAAAGAAATCATTTTCTCAGAGACTGAAAAGAGAAAGAGCATCTCCTCTCATCTTGCTGTGTTTCTTGCCCACTATATATCATCATAGTAATATTTATTAGACTTTATAATATAGAGCATCTCTAGACACATCTCATTTGAGTCTTACATGAGGCCTTTTAGAAAAGTACTACAAATAACATCACCCTCATTTTAAAGAGAGGGAAAGTAAGGTTTCTGAAGGATTGGCAGTTTCTCCTAGTCATGTGTCAAAGACATGATTTGAACTCAAGGCCCCCTAACTATAAATCTTGTCCTCCACCTAAGCTGCTTCTCTATAAAGCCTGAAATCTATTGCTGTCATTTTCATCATCAATTTCATTTGTAATGTATGTCACAATCAAACAAGAACATAAGACTCTATTCTATAGGAGAAGAATTTGGTAGCAAGTTACAAGAAAATGCTATATTGGTTTCCCAGAAACACCATAAATTAAAGGGAATGATCCAACTCCTTGATGCATTTTTGGCTTTGGCTTCAAGGCTTTTAAGGCTTTAAACCTTTTGGTTGTAAATAGCTCTTCCTTCAAAGTATAATTGTTAGAGAAAGTTTATTTTACTCATTTCCTATTTTCTTAAACCCTCTTCCTTCTTTGTCTCTTCAGAAATTAAACCAAATAGGTCATGTAGAATGAGAAAGATATGAGAGAGAAGAGATAGAGACAGAGGAGTGGGGAGAGACAGACAGTGGAGAGTACCAAGTGCATTTGTGCTACTTATAGGAAAATTCTCTTTTATAGGTCATAAAAATCCTGATGCCCCATTTTCCATCCAATGATCTAGGTCTATAGAAATAAAAAAAAAAAAACAAGAGTTTAATAACTGTGGGTAGAAATTTAACATAGGGGCCATGGTCCACACTTTCTTAGCGATGGTTATCAATTATCTCTTTCAAGAAGAGTTTAGTATTTAGAGAAAAAAAGAATTTTGAGGTTTATGCAGGATTCAGGAGGCCATGTCGAGAAAGCACTGTCACTTTGGGCAATTCAGTTCACTTAGGTACCATTAAATAAGAATGATGTTTGTCCCACTCTCTGTCTAGAAGGAAGGTATGAAACAAGCATCCTTTAAGTGCTTACTATGTACCAGGCACTACACTAAGCTTGTAAGGTTGTTGCGAGGAGCAAATGAAATTATGTATGTTAAAGTACTTTGTAAGCAGTCAAGCTCTATATCTGTGTGTAAGTTTATATTTATATTTATGAGCTATTATTATTTCTCTGTCACATGTCCTTTCTAAAAAAATCCCCTTAAACAGCAATAATTTCAGCTTTCGTCCTTTTGTTCAAAGACAGGCAAAGACTTCCTTGTGTCAGCACATAGTCTTTTCAATTAGTTTTACCATAAACTAGAATGGCTTTAAAAAAAAGAATTATATTTGCTTCTCCTTGTAGACTCCCTGAATTATGGTGACAGAACAATGTAAAGATTGAGGCTGGGGACTTATAGCCAAACTCACAGTTATCATGGTAACCATGGGAGAAGACTAGAATAGATCATTGAAATTCACAGACAATTCTCAAACCTCATTAAGGTGTGAAGGGAACTGATGAGTCAATACCTCCAACATTCTCCCCACCAGACCTTTTACCAGAGCTGCTAACATGTAGCAAGGTTGTCTGATTAGATTTCTTATTCATTTTCCCCCTTTTTCTGCCTTTCTGCTGGATAGGCTAATGAGGAGGGAAATGACCGAGAAGCAAGAGCACTTTTTTTTTAAAGGGGGGAAATAAAATGCTTGCTGGGCTAGAAGCAGCCTATGAATAAACAGAAGATGATTATATTTCTTTTGATAATGATGTGGGATCTTTGCAGTCTTTCCAATCCCACCCCCTCCACATCTCTTGTCCCTGTTTTCTTCACTTATTTCCACAACTACCCCAGATCAGACTCTCCTCACCTCTCCCCTAGACTTGTGATAGCCTCCTAATTGGCCTCCATATTTCCCCAATCAAATCTATCCTTCACACAGATACCAAAGTGATATCCTTAACATGAATATCTGAATATGTCACTTCTCCCATCCAAGATGCATCATTGGCTCCACATTGTCACTAGAATAGAGTAAAAAACTCTTCTGTTTAGCATTTGGAAGCCTTGACGTTCTGACTCCAGCTTTTCTTGGCAGGTTGAAGACACATTACTTCCTTCACGCATTCTTACTTCAGGCAGACCTTCTTATTTAGTGTTCCTAATGTCCAACATTCCATCTCCTATCTCTTTACTTTTGTACAGTCTGTGCCCCATGCCTAAAATGATCAAAAATCCTATACATAGTTAATCTGTGAAGAGGTATTCCCCTTCACTGCTTCCCAGGATAATGTAAACTCTGTGAGGGCAGGAATTGTCTCACTTTTGTTTTTGTGTCCTCACTATCTGGCGTATAATAAATGCTTGACAAATGCTAATTGATTGGATATTCGATTTGTATCTTCCCCAGTGGTTCTTGTAGCTGTTGTTGAGTCATCTCAGTTGTGTGTCTGATTCTCCATGACCCCATTTGGAGTTTTCTTAGCAAAGATATTGGAAGTGGTTTGCCATTTCCTTCTCCAACTCATTTTACAGATGAGGAAACTGAGGGAAATAGGGTTAAGTGACTTGCCCAGGGTCACACAGTAGGTGTCTAAGATCATATTTGAACTCAGGTCTTCCTGACTCCAGATTCAGCCCCTCTCTCCACTGTATTGCCTAGATGCCCCATTCTACAAATAGTAGGTGCTTAAAACATCTGTGAGCTTGAATAAAAGATCCCTGTCATGGCCATTTTTCTGCCTCCTCTTCCTTTCTTCTGTAAAGAAATTTGGTAAGTAAGTAGCATCAGTCAGTGAGGTATGTCCATGTTTATCTCCTTCTGACTTAGGAGGTGATTCAGTGTACACATTTTGTAAAGGGCACCATAGGAGATTTACATTCTTCCTATTTCTCTGACCCATCCTCAGTTGCTTTGGAGCTGTTCACCATCTTCTCTGTGAAAGTCCTTCATACATAATAAAATCTCAATAATATGGACCTCTCAAGTTAGGATATTCTGGTAATTTGGGGAGGTGGGATCTTAAGCCTTGAATACTTTAACTCTATTTGTTTGTTAAACAATTCAATGACATAAATGAAACTTTTTATAACTTTATGCCTTGTCTTGAGAACAGACTTGTGAAGTACTTTAGCAGTCACTATTTTATGTGCAGATATTTTCATTATCAAGTAAGCATAAGTAGCCAGTACTGAGGCTGGTGTGTTGATGAACTAAATACAAATAAGTCCTTCTATTTTTTAGGACTTCCATGAAGGAACATTTAATAAGACTACTTAATAAGAAACAATATTTTTATTGTGTTTTATATACAAGTAGGCCTTGACCAACAATGCCCATCATGTGTATGTGGGGGAGAGAGAGAGAATGTGTGTGTGTGTGTGTGAGAGAGAGAGAGAGAGACAGATATGCACATGCATATCTTTTTTGGACAAACAGTTGCCAGGGAATAAGTATCCCAGCCAAATGGCTACAGGAACTCACCTTCCTGCCTCACCTCAATTCATAGCATTTCCCTATTTCATTCTGGGAAAAAACCCCGGAACTGGCAGAATTAACCCTAGAGCTTCCTCTGGACAGTAGATAAATTTCCCATGAGCTTTTTTTAAATACTCAGAGACTCACCTGTATCACCTTTGTATCTTTTGTCTTTTCCTAGGCATGCCAAGTGAAGGACGACAGGGAATAACTTTTTCAAGATGTAGTGGTTCCCTGTATCTTATTGTTAACAAATTTGAAAAACCTTAGAAAACCCCAGGGGACTTGTGTACTTGTTTCAGTTATAGGGGAAAAACTATAAGACATTTTTTTGGTCTCTAGGGTTCCCAGAAGAGAAGGTTAGCTTAGGGGAACAGAGGACAGTAAAGAGGGAAATAGATGAGTCCAGTGACAGTGACCAGGTAAAGGAAAGAAAGGTACCATTCTGAGAGTCACACCAAGTCATACTAATAAGGCTAAGAAGCCCTGGCCTTTGTTCCTGAAGATCCCATCCTGGAAAGCCTGCAGCCCTTGTACCCATTTTGCTGGAACCTCTGTGGATCACCTGCAGTGGAGATACACTTTTACCTGACACCCCATGTCAGAAATCTGAATACATTTTTTCCCAAGAAATATTCTTCACATGGCACTTAGGTTCTACAGTACCGTTAGTACAATTCTGTATTTATCATTGCTGGTACTGCTGTTGTTGATAATTCACATAGGTTTATATGGAGTGTTATGGTTTATAACTTTGTAGCCTGAAGAGAAGCTAAGAGAGGATAAAATTTAGAATAAGAGCTCATCTAAGCCAACCCTCTTACAGATGAAGAAACTGAGGTTTAGAAAGGTTAGGAAATGATTCGGCCAAAATCATAAGGTTAATTATGTTGAGGAATGGGGTCTCAAGTCTAAGTCTTCCGAACCCAAGTCCAATCACCTTTATAACATTACTTATTATTTTCCAAACCCTAGACTACAGATTCACAGTAATTAATAGTGACTTATTTTTTACCAAATCTACAAAATGCACCCTAAATATATGCCCCTATTTTCCAACCTCCATGCCTTTGTTCATTCTTTTTCCTCAATGCCAAATGACTTTCCGCCAACATCTCTTCCTATTGAAATTCAAATGCCCTCTTTCTTGAAGCACGTTTTGGTCCCCTTTATGGGAAGTTATCTTTTCTTCTCTCTCTCATAACACTTTATTCATACCTCTCATGTAATCTTGTGTGCTAGTTTACTTATGAAGTAACATCTCTTCCTGTCTTTCCCCCCTGTTTTCCACATCCATAAACTTTTCAAGTGAGCCCATGAGAGCCATTGCCCTCATGATTTAAGGATGGAGTTGTCCCAGGTGAAAAGACTTAGACATTTTCAGTTCCATGGAAGGATCTGGAAATATCTCTCATTGTTCCATCCCTATAGCACTTAGCTCCATCTCAAAAACATAGCAGTCCCTCAATATTTGTTGAATTTAATAAAATCTTGTTTTTTAGCCCTTCATTGTCTTTTTTGAGGAACAGCATGGCCTAGTGGATAGAGGGCTGACCTTGAAATCAGAAAGAGGCCAAGTTCAAGTACAGACTATGAAACAATCTGACTGTATGACCCTGAGCCAGTTTCTCAACCTCTCAAGGCTAGTCAGCTTTCTGAGACTATCAATTGCAGAGCAGTTGCTGATTGAAGAGAGTTTCTTCACTGGGAGTTCCCTGTATCAATAAAATCACAAGTTCAGCGTGATTATCACCTTTAGCCTGCCTTACTGGACAAAACTTTAGTGTTCAGCTTCAATTTACTCTCTGTATAAAGAATTTAACATAGAACAAGTCTAACCAGACTTGTTTTCTTTTCTTTTTCTATATTACAGGAAACCATTCTTCTAGAATAAACTTGAGGCTGGGCTCAAATTTTATTGGTGAGGAAAATAAGACCCAGAAAGATTTAAGTTATGTATTCAAAATCACATAAATAGTAAGTGACAGAGGCAGAATTTGAACCCAGGTCCTCTGATTCCAAGTCCATTACTCATTATTTTATTCAGTTTAGTTTATAAATACTACATGAGTATAATTATTTGAATTTTAACTATCTTGATTTCCATTACCATTAAGTAATTAAGTTGAAGGAAAAAAGTCTGGCCAACTTGCACTTGGCTATGTTCTGGAACTCTTCAAGATGGAAGAGCAGGGAACAAATTCAAGCAATCAAACTCTTTAAAGAAATTTAAGTTGAACTTGACAACATTAGAATAGAATAAAAAAGCTGTAATTAAAAATGAAGGGTTGTAATTTGTAGGTCACCTGTTTATAATTCATTCTAAGGGTATTTTGTCGTGGTGCTCTTTAAAATGAGAACATTGACAGAAAGAAGTCAGTTCTAAGATTTAAACCAGAATGAGAGAAGACATAATTGACTTATGCCTTCTGACTCTTTTTCTTGTTACAGTATCACATAACCTTTTTCACCACGAGCTGCTCAGACTTCCTAAAAGTTAGTACTTAAATTCATAAAGGATGGAACACCTTCTTTGATTCTTCTCCTAGCTTCTAGTGAGTACTTACCTGCATGATGGAAGCTTCTTGAGAAACTTCCCTCAGATTTTGTAGTCTCATTAAAAACAAGCCCCTAAACACTTAGAATCCACATGATCATGAAGAAGTCACTTAACATTTCAGAGTCTGTTTCCTCATCCTGTATAGATGGGGAAAGTAATATTCTCTCTGCCCACCGTATATACCTTTTTTTAAATATAAATTTATTTATTTAACTTTTTACATTCATTTTCACAAAATTTTGTCCCCTCCCCCCACTCCAGTACACTGAGCATTTCAATTTCCCCTATCACCAATCTGCCCTCTCTTCTTTCATCCCTCC
>CM053770.1:367837163-368038403 GCA_028658325.1 Potorous gilbertii | reverse complement strand
GGTTTTGTTTTGTGATTTCCTGGTTTCTCAGAAAGTCATTAGCCTCCATCTGTTCCATTCTAATTTTGAGAGAACTATTTTCTTCAGTGAGCTTTTGCACCTCTTTTTCCACTTGACTAATTCTGCTTTTGAAAGCATTCTTTTCCTCATTGGCTTTTTGAACCTCTTTTGCCAATTGAGTTAGCCTATTTTTCAAGGTGTTATTTTCTTCAGCATTTTTTTGGGTCTCCTTTAGGAAGGTATTGTCCCATTTTTCATGCTTTTCTTGCATCTCTCTCATTTCTCTTCCCAGTTTTTCCTCCACCTGTCTAACTTGATTTTCAAAATCCTTTTTGAGCTCTTCCATGGCCTGAGCCCATTGGATATTTATTTCAAATGTTTGGGATATAGAGGCCTTTGGGATATAGAGGCCTTGACTCCTATGTCTTTACCTGATGATAAGCATTGTTCTTCCTCATTAGAAAGGAAGGGTGGAAACATCTGTTCAGCAAGAAAGTAACCTTCTGTGGTCTTATTTTTTTTCCCTTTTCTGGGCATTTTCCCATCCAGTTACTTGACTTCTGAGATTCCTCTCCACCCCGACCCAGATCTGCCCAGCTAGTGCTTGGGGTCTGAGATTCAAATGGTGCTCCCCAGCCTCAGGGCTTTCGGCGGTGACCCAGCTGCTATTCAATGTGAGCTTAAGTTCTGGTGCTCAGGTTGGGACTGTGCCGCCTCCCAGGCTCAGTTCCCTCAGGGGGTTTATGCAGAGATCTTCAGTAATGGAGCTCCTGCCTGCCCTGGGAGCCTCTGGCTGCCCGCTGCCTCCTGAGGGGGCCTGAGTTATGGAGACACCCCACTCCCCTCTCAGCCAGCCCAGAAGTCTCTCTCACTGACCTGTGCATCTGTGGATGGAGGAACCTTCGTAGCCACCAGAGATTCCGTCCCTGAAGCCTGCTCCGATCTGCTGATCTGCTCCTCTCCGTGCCACGCGGCCAGGGCAGGGCTGGGCTCCGCTCCTGTCGGATGCCCGAGGGACCTTTGGGTCGGTTTTTCAGGGCTTTCTGGAATCGAAATCTCTTTCATTCTGTTGCTGCACGGCTTCCACTGCTCCAGAATTTGTTGGGAGTTCTTTTTTACAGGAGATCCATGGGCTGTGGGTTCAGAGCTAGCATATGTGAATCTTTCTACTCCACCATCTTCTCCTCCCCACCACTGTATGTACCTTAACAGGGTTGTTGTTAAGAAATCATAAAGTGTTATATCAATAAATTAAGGATCTGTGATTGCCTCAGTACAAGAGAAACCCTTAGGAAATAAGCTTTTGAGGGAGTTGTTAATTTGCCCTCATCACACAGCTCATACGTGTTCTGAGGCCGCGTTTGAACTAAGAGTGTCCTAACTCCAGGTCCAGCTTTCTGTCCTCTCTTCCACCGTGCTGCCTCTCTAAAGGGCTGTATACATGTGAATTATTACTGTTGTTATTAACAGAGACTCTAGCTTGATTGATTTTGAGCTGGTTAAAAGACCACACAGACAGAATGGGGGAAATACGGTACTAATTTCACCTGAAAAAGAGGTGGTTTCATTATGCTAATCATTGATTTTTCCTTCCCCAATTAGGTGGAGATCCATTGAGTATTCATCGTCAGTTTGTGCCACAAAGCTTTGGGGTCCATGTCTGAATGGATTGCTGTAGCCTTCTCATATCTCCATTCATCCAGTTCCCTGCATCGTAAGACTTTAAGCCAGCACAGGACGTAGAAAAATTACATGTAAGTTTTTTTTCCAGTTTCTTTTTTGAAAACTAAGATAGCATAAGAATGTTTTCTCTGGCAATGAGAAGAAAAATAATAAAAGCCCACAAAGCATTTTAACAAATGTATCCTAAGAGCTTTAATTTCAGAGAGAGAGAGAGAAAAGACTATGTAGTTAATAGTTACTTTAACTCCAATATGATTGGAAATACAGCTCACAAAAGGAGAAATCTCTTCTATTTCTGTGCTTTACATCCCTTTGAAGAGATTTATAGCTATGTCTGTAGCACAGCAACCCACATCTCAACCCCACTTCCCACCCCTAGAAAAAAAAGATTTCACTCTGGAAGCACCTTTAAGATTTGGTTGAGACAGTGACAACCTGCATGTTTGTTGAGTCCACACCACAGTTGCTATTATTTTCCATCATTGCTTTCACATGGAAAATGCCACTTAATTCTTTGCTGGCTACAATAGACCATTCTGTTGGTGTACTCAGTTTTAACTAAGCTCCAGAGAGAAAATCCAGATTTGTCCTGAGTAGTCAGTGCAGAGGTGCTTATTTTCTTTACAAAAGAGTTATCATAGGATTGATTCCTCTTTCATATTGCGTTTGAAATATGATTTTGCTGTAGAGCTTGGATATATGTGTAACTTTTTTCAGGAGCACATACGTCGTGCAAAGTGAAACACACCTGTATTTTTAATTCTAGCAGGAAAGTACAGCCCTTTGTGGGTTTGGTTTTTGTTTTTATGGGAGGTTTTTTTGTGCTTTCAGGACTCATTTATTTTCAGGATGAAAATGGTATCATGTATGTTTTGGAATTAGACATTTGCTTTTTTGACCAGAGCAAGAATCCATGCCAGGCTACTGAAAGTATAGAATGGATCAGTTAAAATATTAAGAAAAAAATCCCAATGATCTATGTGTATTGTCTTTGTGTCTGTGTATCCAATCACACACCAAAAAGTTTCTGAACTTCTTTACAAGCTGTAATACTGAATGTTAAAACTACTTGGGAAGGTTATCCTACTTCTCTAGCATAGATAGGAGACAGATGCCACCTCTTTATTTCAAGATTTTGGTGAAATCCTAAGATGTGTTAAGTACTTTACTCTTACTAGAAGATAGACAATGACTTTCTATCTTTAGTTCACTGAATTAAGTTGGTATTAATATAGTAATATAGTAAGACAGAAAGGTATAACAGATAGAGAACCAGCCAGGAAGACCAGGATTCAAGTCTGGCCTTCTCCACGTGTTGACTGTGTCACTGTGGACAAGGTACTTAACTTCTTTAAGACTGTTCAATTGAAGACAAGGTACTGACTGACCTACGTTGGTAGAGAAGGAATTTGTTCACCTGGGAATTCATTGTCCCTATTAACATAATATAATAACATTAATTAGCAGAAGTTTGGGAAATGCCTAGTCACCTTTGCCTAAAAAGTACACTGTGGTCTTTATTATTAGAAGCAGCTGGTGGTATAGTAGATGGAGCACTTGACCTTGAGTCAGGAAGACTAAAATTGATAACCGGTCTCAAGTACTTACTGTGTGATCCTGAGCAAGCCACTTAACCTCTGTCTGCCTCAGTGAGGATCAAATGAGAATAATATTTGTGATGCTTTTAGCCTAGTGCTTGCCACATAGTAGGCACCATAATGTTTATTCCCTTCTCTTCTCTTCTCTTCCCTTTTATTACTTGACTATGATCAGGCCTATGATTTTAAAGTCAAGTAGATATCTGGAGATTCCTGAAGTTGTCATAAATAAATAAATCTCTTGTCCAAACATGTATTGAAAGCTTTGCATCCTGCCAACCCCCATAAAGAGAAACTTGTTCCCCTAGGTAAACTCTGAGCAGCCACACATTATTCAGCTCACGAAGATAAGAAATAGAGTTGAACACTTATGCTAAATCAGAAGCCATGAAGTCAGAGAAATGAGACAAAAGCAGATGGCTGATCCAGAGATTCAGAAGGCTTTGTTTTCAGGATATCAATGTAGGTCCATCATAGCCTTGAAATGCTATGAAATGAAATAGGATCATAGATCTTGAAGGACCTTGGAGACCCTCTAGCCCAACCACCTCATCTCATAGATAAGTCAGTCAGTATGCCTTTATTAGGTGCCTCCTATGTGCCAGGCACTGTGCTGAGCAAACGGAGAACCATGGAGATTGAGTGATTTGCCCAAAGTTCTCCAGGGAGTAGCCTTAGAGGTGTATCCAAGTCATCTGACTCCCCAGTCCAAGTGACCCATGATACCAGTCTGTTCTGTTTCTGCTGTCTTTAGGAAAAGAAAGCTAGATGGTGACTCCGTGAGTGAGTCAGAACTTCAGACCCTCCAGGAAATATGGCAGAGAGCCTGGTTCTATTGCTTTCTCACTGGGTGTCCCTGGGTAAGAGTGTCTGAGTGCCTCACTGGAAAATTAAAATAACAGGATTGATGTTGTGTTGAATCTCCAAGCTCTTAGCTACAACCTGATGTAGCTTATAAACCCAGAATAAGTTAACTGCATTCTCTCACCCAGATGTGATACTAATTGTGGATCCCTTGGTTTGAGCACGTTCAAGTCAGACTGAGCATCCATAGGAGTGGATCCTTCTGTGTCAGCTTTGAAGCAGGTTTAATAAAATAGCAAAGGAAGCCTTTGGCACCTAAAGAGATACCAGTCTCTAATCCTTGTCCTGCCAAATACAGTTCATGCTTAAGGATAATTTAATAGATAGTTCAGGGACATGAAGAGTAAGGTGTGCATAGTGTGTTCTTTCAGTATACTGCCACATGGGAAGCAGGGGAATAAATAAGCATGTATATGGTGTGCCAAGCACTGTGCTAAGTGCTTTTTAAAAAATAATCTCACAATTCATTTCATTAATTCAATGAGCACTTCTCTATTGGTGCCACCTACTAAGGAGATTAAAAAATTTAGATAAAGGACCCTATGATGTCCAGTCATGTAAGGAGGTAAGACAGAAACATGAATAATTGTAATGTACAATATTGTACATATTATATAATTAAGAAATAGGAAATGCAAAACAAAGAGATTTATGAGGTCTGAGAGTGGGGAGAAATATCATAAAGTAGGCAAATCAGGAAAGGCTTCCCAGAAGAGGTGGCATTTGAGTAGGCCTTTAAAGGATGATTAGGAATTCACCAAGCAGGGAAACAGAGGACATTCCAAGCATAGAGAAAAGAATGAACAAAAGAATGGAAGTAGGAAAATGCAGGGCATGTTTGGGGGGTAGAGAGTGGTCAAGTTTGACTGTAAGGAAGAAGGAAGGAAGGTAGGGGGGAGGGAGGGAAGGATGAGGGAGGGAGAGAAAGATGGAAAAAAGATACCAGACTATTGAGGGCTTTGAATACCAGGTAAATGAGTTTAAACTTTTTAAGTTATCTTTCAGTCATATCCAACTCTTCATGACCTCATTTAGGGTTTTCTTGGCAAAGATACTGAATAGTTTGCCATTCCCTTCTCCAACTCGTATGACAAACGGGGACTTGCCCAGAGTCACACAGCTGGTAAATGTCTGAGGCCAGATTCGAACTCACAAAGAGGACTGTCTTCCTGACTAGGCCTACATGGGCCACCTAACTGGCCCAAGGCAATAGGCATTGTTGAGTGCTCGGCAATCAGCTTCATGTAAAGTTCAACAAGTTTTATCTAATGTAAAGTTTGAGGAAGGCAATGGACTTTATTTGAACCACCTTTGATAAATACTTAAAATGGGAGGATGAGGACTGAGGAGCCAGGAAATGTGGTCTTGGCACAGAGTCAGAAATACTGTGATGTTTTTTATTGTAAATGGTGTTAACTACTATCACTTATGGAAGGACAAGAGACGCAAGACCACCTGGGGTTAAAAACCAAGCGTTTGGAATTCTGGGTACTGTGAACCTGTTTGGAGAGAAGTTCTCCATGCCCTCAACTCTGCTGGAGAAAGGCATTGGTGCCACTTAGTGCTACGATTGCTTTTCCTCCTCAGATGTGTTGTCCTGCTGGAGGGTAAAAAATGGAGCCTGAAGTTCTGAGTGGATAAGGGAGGTTAAGGGAGAAGATCTTGGGTCAAATTCCAGAACTTACTGGAAGTTCCCCCTTCCCCAGCATTAGGAATCTGACACAGGTCTTCTGACTGCAAGTCTACCTTTCACAATATCCTCCCACAAAAGTGTCCCACCTACCTACCCCCCATACCAATATGTGGGCTACTTTTTTTTTTTAAAAAAGATAAACCTGACCAGGACATAATGAATAAATTTTAGGATAAACAAATTGGCACAGTGAAGGTATAGTTTACTTAGATTATAGAGAGCATTTGACAATGTCTCATTGGACTTCTAGAAACAGCTAGGTGGCACAGTAAATAGAGCACTGGGCTGAAGACCTGAGTTCAGATCCAGCCTCAAACATTTACTTAGCTGTATGACCTTGGGCAAGTCTTTTAACCTCTGTTTGCCTGAATTTCCTTAATTGTAAAATATAGATAATATTAGCAGCTACTTCTCAGGGTTGTTATGAGGATCAGCTGAAGTAATCCCTGTAAAAGTACTTTGCACAGTGCCTAGCCCATAGAAGGTACTTAGTCAATACTTGTTCCCTTCCCTCTTCCCATGGTATTCTTATGGAAAGAATGGAGAGGTGTGAATTATGCCATAGAAAGATTAGGTGGATTTGGAACTGGTCAAGTCTCTTGATCAACAAAGATTGTCATTAATAGTTTGAGGTCAGGTTAGAAGGAAGTTTCTGATCATGTAGCTGAAGAATCTTTGCTTAGCCTTGTGCCAGTTAGCATTTTTATATGAGATAAAGCTGTAGATCACATCCTTATCAAATTTGACATGAAGCCAAGAGGCACAGTTAATACACTGGATAACAGAATCAAGATATAAAAATATCTCAACAGGCTAGAGCACTGGACTCAATCTAACAAAATGGAATTTAATACTGACAAATGTGAAAGTCTTACACTTGGGCTTAAAAATCAACTTCATTTGGTTGAAAAGCATATGGTGTGGTTTTAAGTGGACTGAAAGGTCATTTTGAGTTTACATGATTAGGTAGCCAAATAAGCTAATTGAGAGACATGATGGCCAAGACCAGGGAGGGGATGGTTCAGTAAGATTATATCCACCCTTTTCAAGTCTGGGCATCAGATTGTAGAATGGATATTGATGAGTTGGAAAGTCTTCAAAGGAAAACAGCCAACATGGTGGAAGAGCCTTAGTTTCATTCCACTTAAGGATCCATTGAAGGCAAGTTTAGCTTGAGAAGAGAAGAATTAGCAGGGACATGATAACCCTTTCCAAACGTTTGAAGGGCCGTCATGTGGGAAAGGAATTAGATATACTCTGCTTGATGCCAGAGGACATACCTAGGAGCAATGGGTTCCAAAGAGACAGGGTGGGGTTTGATACTTTAAAAAAAAACAGTCACCTTCCCAACAAGCAGAGCACTCCAAAAGTTCAGTAGGCTGCTTCAGAAGATGATGGGTTATTCTTCAGTGGAGGTCTTAAAGCAAAGACTAGATGCTGTAGAGAAGATTCTCTTTCAAGTTGGGTTTGGAATATCCAACAAGGTTGGATTAGATTGGAAGGGTCTCAAAGGGCCCTTCTAATTTTGAGAATCTCTGATTCAGAAATGAGTCAACAAGCATTTATTAAGCTCCTACTATATGCCAGGCCTGTGCTAAGCCCTGGAGAGACTAAAAAAAATAAGAGGAAGAGCTCTAATAGTATCTAGTGAGTCTAATAGCGAAGATAGAATGCAGACAACTGTGTTTAGACAAAATAGATACTGGATAAATTGGAGATGATTGATTGAGGGAAGGCCTTAGCATTAAGGGAGGTCAGGAGAGGCTTCTCACAGAAATTTGAATTTTAACTAAAACTTGAAGGAAAACAAGGAGGCCAGGAGGCAGTGATAAGGAAGGAGAGTATCCCAGGTTTAGGTGAGAGTCAGTGAAAATTCCCGGGATTAGGAGATGAGAGTGTCTTGTACATGGAAGGGAGTAAGGTGGGAGAAGATTGCAGAGGAAAGGTGAAATCAAAAGCATTTACAAATCAGGGAATTTTATTTGATCCTAAAGGTAATTGGCACTCATGGGAGTTTATTGAATGAGGGATAGAAAGAAATGACATAGATCCACACTCTAGGAAGATCAATTTGACAACTGAATAAAGGAAGTACTGGAGTAGAAAGACAATGCAGAGAGACCTACACCCAGGAAAATTCAGAAAACCAGCACCCTGACACGGTACAGAGGAAGGTGGTGTGAAGGTAGGGATGGAGTAATGGACGAAGGCAGGAGGTATGGGGAGGAGGAGTGGGAGGGAGAAAGGCTGGAAGAATCACTCACATAGCCGTAGATTAGATTGGAGAGCATTCAAATACCATGGACCCATAAATGAAAGAGTGCTCAGGGGGCAGGAATTTGGGGTCTCCTTTCCATAGGGTCTTACAGGGATCAGATTCTTATCCACACCACTTTGTAGTTCATTAACATATCCAAATCATCTCAAAGTTGTCGATAAAACTTAAAAGTTAACATGTCCACGTCATCTCAAAGTTTTCAGCATCATTTGGTATTCAGCCAGTCTTCCTGCAGATGTCTGAAACTTATCTGAGATTTACATATCATAGGACCAAAAGGCCCTGACAGGAAAGCCTAGATGGCTTCCCTTGATTTGGCAGATATGGCCAGAATGTGATTTTTGGTTAACTTATGAAATAATTTGTTAATTATGCTCCTTTGATCTTTGGGACAGTTTGTATAGGATTTCTAAATTCCCCTTCTCAATCTTGCTTCCTGCTATTGCTACTTTATACTGACTACTTATAAACTTACTATACTGACTAGAAAGGTTTGGGGGGGGCGGGGTCAAGTACACCAGAAAGATACAAACGCAATAACTAAATGATCTCCAGAATTCTCCAGTTGCCTGATTTTACCACCCTCCTGGTTTCCAATTTTCTTTTAGAAGAAAGATCTTAAGTATAAAGGAAAAGCCATCAATGATTTTGTTGCTTTTTTAAAGGGACTGAAAATTTGCAGTGTGCTTAGACTAATTACAGTTAATATTTAGAATAATGACCTTTAAACCATCAAGAACAGTTAAATATTTCCTCATATTATCCTCAGGTAGGAACATAATGATTTTAGAATCATTAGATAGAATCACAAAAAAGAATTTTCCCAAGATTCTTCAATCAGAAAAAAGCATCCAGTTTCTCAAATATTTTGGTCAAGTGAGACTTTGCTGTAGTTAATGTTGTACCCCATAAATATCCTCACAATGGTGCTTTTTATATAAAAAGATACATAATTTAATTTTATGCTCCTTGGGAAACTTTTACCACCATTCATGAAATCTTGGCTTAACTCTTTTTCCTGAGGTACCTGGTACTTCGTGCCAGATGTTAAGTTTCAGATATTTCGTGTAGGTTTTGGAAAAAGCTCCAAAATGTATCTTACATATTTGCATTTCGAATTTAGCATGTAAAATAGTTAAACATAGGGTTGAGTCTCAATTATTTGCATTCCTGGAAAGGAGCAGTGACATGGATTATCCAGAATAAATAGTTTGATGTTGCAATTCACCTGTGGATATATTAATTGGATTGTTTTCACAATTACATTTTGGACACAAAATTAGTTTGCATTCCCTGAACATACAGTAATAGGCCAGGTGGCCTAGAACAGAGGTGTCACACACATGATGCACAGCATTCCCAAGTGCAGCTTAAATGAGATTAAAATGTAATTGGGAAATATTTGACAAAATAAGTAAAAATGCGGTAAAGCGTAGATAATATTCTATTTTAAAACTAAGTCAATGTGCAATTATAGTTTATTGTCCCCCTGTTTTCATCTTAGTCTGATATCACTGTTTTGAAAGAGTGCTCAGTAAAAAAAGAGACTGACTTGAGATAGTGTAAGTGGGGAAGAGTGGAAAAAAGCCTGAATCTGAAATTGGAGAACCTGGTTTGAATCCAAGCTCTGCCACGTAGCACTCAAGTGGAATCGAGTAAGAGTCTTATGTCTCTGAGGCTCATGCAAAATGAGGGATTAAATTAAGTGACCTCTGGGGTCCCTTCCATCTCTGAATCTTTTAATCTATGATCATAGACCTAAAACCTGCACATCAGATAATCTACCCTCAAATGGATCATCAAAAGTCAACTGAATAATTGAAACAAGTGAGCAGCGATGCTAGTCTTTCCTAAATGAGCATCTTAGTTTGGGAAAGTTGCCAGGAGTAAACTGACATTCTGAGTTGGATTTTAAGGCACATCCGAGCAGAATGAGAGGTTGGGTGGAGAGCCTTCCTGACCATCAGTTCAGGCACATTCTCTCCAGAGGTTTGTAAGATAGCGGGGTTCTCCCAATCCCAGTATCACCTGTAGAAATATAGAAACTATTTACTTCCAGCATAGATGTTGCCAGTAGCCTTTGGTTATCTTAATGTACCACTTTAATAGGAGTCCACATGGATATGTTTTATTACCAATGATAAAGTCAGAGTCCATCCAATTCTCTCCATAATGTCTATTGACTAATAATATCTTGCAAATACAAATCTGCATTTTTTAAAAATGACACAGATTTACTTACTTTGTCCTCTTCAATCAATTGATGAGCATTTATTAAGTGCCTACTGTGTGCCAGGGACTATACTAAGCACAGAAAATACAAAGAAAAGCAGAAAACAGTGCCTGCTCCTCAAAGAGCTCACAGACTAAAGGAAAGAGATAACATGTAAACAATTATGCATAAACAAGGTACATACAAAATAAATTGAACATAATAGATAGCATGAAGGCATGAGCATTAAGGGGGATCAGCAAAAGCTTCTTATATAATACAAGATTTTAGCTGGAACTTGAAGAAGTTGGGAGACTGAGATAAGGAGGAAAGTATTTTGGCCATAGTGAAAATACCTAGAGTCCAGAGATGGAACATCTGGTGCAAGGAACAGCAAAGTCCAAGGAGAGGAGGGAGTTTATATAACAGATGTTACAAAGATAAAATCACCAGGCCTTTACAATAGATTCTGCATGGGAGATGAGAGTGAGGAAATGAGGATGTCACTTAGGTTAAAAGCCCGAGTGACTGGGAAGGTGGTCACATAGTATCACTATATTATTATAGTATGACTAAGTAAAATCTATTTTTTCTGGCCATTTTGCCCTCTAGAAATCTCTATTAAGTCATGCTTCCTCATTTCCCACATTTAGTGTTATGGGTATTTGTAATGGTGATCTTTAGCACTATAGGACTCTAAGGGGTCTACTAATTGATCAGAGATATATTGAATTATGTTTCATATGTAGAGTCCTGGATTTAGAGTCAGAGAAACCATTTCAAATCCAACTCTTCCATTTGCTACCTGTAACATTGGACAAGTAACTTTATCCCTGTAGGCCTCAGTTTCCTTATCTGTAGAAATAACAGGGTAGAAAGCATCTAGGATCCCTTCTACGTCTAAACATATGATCCCCTGATTCAATTATCAGTGATCTTTGTGGGACATGGGTTTGCAACATTGAGTCCAGAGACCTCCTTACCAAGAATCTGTGGATAGGTTTCTGGAGATCTATAAACATGAGTTTTTTAATCACATCTTATTTTACATCTTTGTTATTTACTAAACTAAATTCACTGAAATATAGCATTGTCTTCAATCATGAATTTAAGAAAATGTACAGATTTTCATAGACTTCACTAGACCACCACATGGCTCCATGATACCAAAAAAGGTGGGGAACCATTGGTATAGTATGACATATAGAATTTTTGAGAAATCAGAATATCCTATTTCCTATTATACTAGCCAAGTCTAAAATTTTTTAAAAATCATCATAAAAAATATTTTTGAGACATACTAGATGATTTGCTTATTTCAGGCAAGGTGACATTTCTAAAGTACTTAGCACAGTAGGCTCATAATAAATGCTGTTCCCTTCCCCGTTACAGCAGTTTCCAGAACATTAGGAGGACCCTCAGTCCTTTGAATGTCATAACAAAATTAGACTGGGACCTTTCCTTTTCAGCACTGTGATATGGACAGCTTTTTTCTCCTCTTTTTCTACTCTTCAAAGGAGTTTCTCTTCCATTTTCTTTTGCATGCTTTTCTTTCTTTCCTTCCTTCTTTCTTTCTGTCTTTCTTACATGCTTTTCTACTTGAGACTTTTAATACCCACAGATTTTGCTATCCTAGAATGACTCATCTGCTTTTCATACATACTCCCCCTCCCTTATCCCCTCTTCCCTTCCTCTCCCCTCTCTTGTTTTCTCTTCTCCCCCCTTCCCTCTCCTCTCTCCTTCTCTCCTCTCTTTCCTTTTCTGTCTCTCACCCATTAAGGGGATAAGGGAGACCCTGTATTGCTAGGTCCTACTTTTTATTTTGATTTCAGTATTTGCCTAAAGTTTTTGTAAAACAAATTGAGAAAGAGTATGTGAAAGAACCAACCAGACTCCCCGCAAAAATGTGGAGATTCTTCTGGAAGATATATCAGAAAACTGTGTGCTTGTTGTAGGATTATGACACCCCAAAACTTCTACCACTGTTATCTGTAATACTGAGTATGAAACTGGTAAAAGATTCTTTGATGGTATTGAATGTTGCCATTTGGAAGAATTTGCAGCTCTGTTTCCTGCTGTATTTCATTGTCCACATGATAAAATCTTCCTACAAGGAGTTAGGTATTGTTATAGCCCATCAAAATTGTTGACCCATCTGGTTCCACTTGTTATATGGAAATATTGTGCTGCTTCTCTCCTGAAGACAAGATACTAATGCAAATGGTGGCTCTTTTTACTTATCATCCTTAGTCCTCATGTGTCAGCTCAACTGGACTGAGTCAGTACATTCAAGTCAGTAGCAGAATGTGTCATTTGATCCCCAAGGCTGTTCGTTGGGATGTTTATTACATTGTACCCAAATTTCCCTTTACATTAACAACTAATACTTTTCATATAATTGCAATAAGACACTGAAAGATTGTTGGCTTTGTAGTTGGCATTGAAATTAACTTTCTCTAACCTAAACCAGTAAAAACTAAAACACTCCTCACCACATTAAAGTTTTGCTTTCGCTCCTGTTTAAATCCCTCCCTCCCTTGTCATAGCATAGTCATTCTGAGTCTGATTTGGGGGCGATGTGGTTGTATCTCAGCCATGTATGACCCACTTTTTCATAATACTTAACAACCTGTGTTTTTACAACACATACCAGAAGTTCTGACGATACTGGACTGTCACCCAAAAAATTTTTTTTGCCTTGTTCATTTCATCAATGCCTCATAAGCCACAAGACACTGGGAGAAGCAAGTAGTCCTGTGAGGCTTTGTGTTAATTACCAGTGGATGATGAGACATTTCCTCTAGTTTGCGGATAATGAGCCAGCACAGGTAAAGATGAGATGTTGCCTTTTGTGTATTAATTATTTTTGCAGAAATGACTTTTAAACATTAACCACTAGCTGTCCATGTTTGTTGTGATGTGCAGAGGGCTCTGAGGCTCAAGCATTTTAATTGATGTTTCAGGGAAGCCTAATAACTTTTTGAGAAAATGAGATGAACAAAAATAGACTATCATCTCTAAACTGTGCCTCAAGGGGGAAAAAAACCTTAGAAAATTTCATTTTAAAAAAATCTGATCTATTCTCATGATAGCCTTCTCTAAAAATAGAATCAATTCACTTAATGGTACACTTGTTAAATGATTGTGTTGGAGGGAAGTGTGTAGAAGGCAAATAGATAGGTCAAGTATGAAAGGAATTGACAAAATGATTGTGTTCCTTATTAAGTTCTGACCACTGTTGTACAAAAGAACTAAAAAGTAACATGCAAAGACGGTTCACAGCAGTGGTATTGACTTAAGTGTTGGGGTTGAAGGGAAACTTCTCATTCTTTTGAGGGAAATTTAGCTATTTCTGATTCTACTTCATGAATGTGAAAGATTTTTTTTATCATGCTTATCTAGACTGATTTGGATGTATTTTTTTTTTTACTAAATGTATGAAAAGGTGTTTCTGAGCTACATTCATGTCTGTTTTTGCCATCTAATGTTCTAAATGAAATGTCTATCTGTGATTAGAGAACATGGAATTTGACCTGTTTAAGATCATACATAATTTGTCCAGTTCCAACTAGAACACACTGATCTATATATGAAATGCCAATGAAGATGTCCACAAACAACTCAACCTGCCTGTATTGTTTTCCTTGTGTCTCCTGCTGTCTACAGGCAAGAATGAAAGCACACACACAACTGGAAAATTGTCGCACATCTTGGTGCCTCTGTTCATCCCTTCTTAGGATACAGAACCATGGGCTGGGTTTTTTTACATTTGTGAACTTGTGTAGTAGGTGGAGAAAAGTGTGGGTGGCCCAGAAAAGTAGTGGTTAGAATAAGATTTTCCATTTATTGCCCTTTGTGCACAGCTAAAAATAAGATTCAGAATATGTGGCGCAAGTACAACCATTCTCTTAGTTCTGATGACGGACTTGCCCACATCTTTGCATCTGTCTAGTAAGTAGCACTTTGGGAAAGAAATGTGTCTTTGTTTAAATCCCGAAAGCTAGCCAGATTTTTGCACTGTTTGTCTGCATGTGATAGTTTATCAGCATTTTCCCCTTCTCAGATGGGATTAGTGGAGGAGGGATATATAGCTCCTGAATAAACAAATTGTGTTGATAGAAAGATGAAGTGTAAGTGAAGTAAGTAAGTGTAAGACTATTTGGTTATCAGTAAGGGGTAAGAAGCACAGAATGCCTGATAAATTTTTTTAAAATAATTATATGGTTTGAAATACTCTCCCAGAATGTCTGTCTTCCTGCCTTTTGTTAGAAATCTGTTCCTTATAAACCCATGAAATGGCAATACAAGGCTTCCCCAGTGAAATGAAAAAAGCTATACTGCTTACACAAGGCTGCAAGGATGAGTGAACTGTTGAGTGCTGCTGGCTCAGTATCATTTCTAAGTGCCCACAGATGCTTGTGGGCCAGGTAACCAAGTTAAAACTTACCTTCATCAAACTGCTAAACCTACTGTAACCACATTAAGTGAGAGCTTGTCAGTTTGTGGCCAGAAGAAACACTCAAGAGAGACCATGGCAATGTTCACAGGGAAATTTATAATTTTCTGCTTCTAGCACCGGTACTGTCCCTCCTTCTACAAGCTGAGTAGCTGTGGCATTTCCAAAGAATGAGAGAATCTGCGTGTGTTGCAAGCCTTTCAGTTTGATGTAATTCATGAAATGGATGAGTCAAGCAGCAATCATTCAGGAGTATGTTGATGAAGTCTCTGGAGCTAGCCACACAGAGACTACAAAACTCATTTCTCTTTTAAGTGTGTGAACCATGTTGAATTTGGGCTTTGTACTTGATTCAGCATTGGAGACTTTGAGGGATTTTCCCCTCTTTGCTTTGGGGAGTAAACATCGGTCATTTTGAAAATTAAGAATTGGCCTAGCAGAAAGGCCAGGTGGGCAAAGTTTTAAAAAAATCAGTCCTAGAGTCAGCACAGGGAAGAGAATAAGGGGGCACCATGTAGGCATTTACAGAACATTTGTTCCACAGTCTATCAATGCTGTCTGTGGGATATTTTTATTATGCTATATAAAGTACCATTAAATTAGCACAATGTGAACCCACCTTTCTTTTTAAGATTAGCACTCTGTTGAACGTATTCAGTTATTTTTACCTTCTCACTTGTACTTCTTTTTATTTAAACATAGATATTTCACTTCTAACATCTGCGCATGTTAATTGTAGTACCTGCTGGTATACATTATGAAAGAGAGAGAGCTAATGTTGTAATCAAATAAGGTTTTAAATGTTTCAGGTGGGAATGGGCAAAACTTCAGGAGCAATTAGCTTCCATAGAGGTACAATTCCCAACAGAAAATATTACATCTGTTATAATTATAGAAATTGCTCAGTACTATAGCTGACCAGATGTTGACAAGTAAGAAACATTTGCTGTTACTTTTTTGCCGATTATCTTTGTGCATTATTCACTAAGCACCTACTATGTGCAAAATACTATCCTAGGTACTATGTGAGTTATATAGAATTAAGACATAGCGTCTCTACTCAGTTTAAGCGGAGATATAATATGCATAAATATGCAGTTACTGTGTACAAAACAAAATCTATTACAATCCTGTATAAAGTGCTGTGAGGATTGAGGAAGGAATAGACATTTGAGAAGTAGTATGATATAGTAGCAAGAACAGTCGATCTAGAGTTCAAGAATCTGGCTTCAGATCCTCAATCTGCTACTTTTTATCTATGTGACCTTGAACAAGTCATTTATTCTCTCAGGGGTTTGGTTTTCTTTTATGTTAAATAAGAGGATTGGTCTAAAGCACATCTTTTTTCACCTTTTTTGCATCATAGATCCCTTAGACAATCTAGCGAAATCTATAAACCCCTTGTCAGAATGTTTTTAAACATATAAGATACAAAGAATTACAAACCCCTTACAGTCATAAAAATATTTTTAAAAGATCAAGGACCCTAGTTTAAGAATGCCTGGTCCAGATGATTTCAGTGAAGCCTTTGAATTCTTTATCTGCAAAGTACTTTCCAACTTGGCAGGATCAGGGAAAGTTTCCTAGATAAAGTAAGACTTAAGCTATTTCTTGAAGGATACATGAAATTTCAACAGACTAAAGATAGAGAGGTGGCATCCCAAACATAGGGAATGGTGTGATTCATTCCTTCCTGCCCTTCCACTGTAATGATTCTCTCTTCCAGTGGAAGGGTTCTTTTCATAGTAATCAAAAGGGTGAACATGCAAACATTCAAGAGGACTGGAAGAGTTGACGAAAAAACATAACCACTTTGTTGAACACAGAAAAGCCTGAGAGTTCAATGCAATCTTTCCTGTTCATTTCCATTCAACCCAACAGACATAGAGAAAGTACCTACTGGATTCAGGTATCCCAGGCAGTGTACTACTCTTCTCTTGCTACATGACCTGGAGAATGTCTTGACTCTCCCAGGATGCTCTTTCTTGTCAGACAATAAAGCAGCTCCTGTATCTTACGTGAGCCTCAATAGGGAATTGGTGAGAAATAATAGACAACAAATAACTTCACTCCAAAAAGATTCAAGTGAAATGCAAAAATTAAATGATTATAAGTACCTTTTAATGCAATATAATTTATTATAATGAGAAAATAAGACTTTTTTGAAAATACACTTATAACATTTGGGTTTACTATTTCTCTCCAGTTTTCCCTTTTGAGTTGTCCTTTCTCGGCCTCAGACATAACTCATGACGTGAAGTTTTTGATGACAGTGCTTTTCCCATTTGTTCTGATTTTTTTTATCAGTTAGTCAGACATCTGGCTGTTTTCCAGGTCATCTATGTCAAGAAAATCTTTTTTATTAAAATCAGACTAAATCTCTACTCATTTAGATAAAACTACCTCCACTTTCCCTGTTTGTAAACACATAAAGTGTTAAATGATTATCCTGGTTACCTAGTATGCAGACATCCATTCCAGTTACCTTGCACAGTTCCTGGCAATACGTGCAGCTCCAAAACCCCACAAGAATTGTCTTCAAGTATAGAAAAACTGACTCATTGCACTTTGCCACAGACTGGAGTTACTGAGAAAAATCATAGGCTGAAGAAGGTGATAAATTGGACTGGCTGTAATTCCTTTCCATCCCTTCCTAAGGAATGATTGAGGTTTTGAAACACATCCCCCTGATATGGTATGTGCTGATTTCAGCATTATGGCTGATTTTAACCTGTGTCTTTCTTGTGCTGTTGAGGCTACTGGCCAGTCTTGACTCGTTATTACTTTAGTTGAATAATGCAAAGCATTAGCAATGGAGATTTACTCTAATGATGTATTTTAAGTGCATGTCCGCACTGCTGGCTTAATGTACTCAGTCATGAAATGCCTTTAGAGTTTATTGCTAATGGGTGAATCTTCAAGAATATCAGAATTTTCAATAAGATTGACATTTGGAGTGAGAAATATAAATCTAATGAGAGCATTTCAGCCAAGGTTTGTAATTAGGGATGAATGAAGTAAATTTGTACACGCACTCAACAGAAGGGCACAATAGAAGGTGAAATTGCACACTCTGCAGTGAATGAGGGATGAAAGCCGATGTATCAGTGTCATGGCATGACAGTGTAGAGTATAAATGATACTGTCACTGAGTGCTGCAGAAGGTATCAAGGGAATTCCACTCCAGTAAATTACATTACTTAGACAGACCTGAAGGCATTGTGTCTGAATGAGTGGAGGAAAGAAAAGGTTGTCAGCACAAAGCAGAAGATATTACGGTACAACTGGCTTCAGGGTTAGGAATCAGTGGTTTCCATCACGCTTCGCTTTCTTTTTTTTTTCCTTTTTGGTTGTGTTCACCTTTGCTAATTAGTTTATAGAATTACAGATATGTATATGGAAAAGCAAAAGATATCTCTCTCTCTCTTTTTGGTGACTTTGGATCTTAAGGAGGCTTGATGTTGACTTCAGAAAACGAGTTAGTTGGGTTTTTCCACCTCTAGTTATTTGTTGTGGTGTGATGCCAGGCATTAAAATACAAGCTTCTTTTTATTCTTGACTCCTGATATATGTGAGGGACCATCATCAGCTAGGAAGATTTCACCACCATTCTTTCTGAGAGGTTTTTGTTGGTGAAACCTTGTCTTGACAAGAATATCAACCACTCTGTCCTCCTCCCATCACTCTTTCCCTCCCATAACCCTTCCTCCCCAAGGAAAAGTGCATTGAACCAGCAGTTAGCATTTAATTTTGTGATTGGAGGTCTGCAGGTTCTCAGCTTTGCCCCTTGCTCAGCATTTGACTCACTGTGGGTGGTTTATTGTTGGGAGGGAGTGGGTCTTGGATGAACCATTTTGCCTCTTTTTTCCCCCAGCAGTGAAAGTGAGGAAAAATCTTATTTGTTGTATCTTTGTGTATGTGGTATAAGAAAAAATACTGCTGCTTGAGTCTGGGGCAATATATGCCAATGAGCATCTCCATTCTAGCTTTAGCTCCTTTTTGCTTTAAAATGAGAGAGAGCTTTATATAAGATGCTTAAGAGTCAGATTTCACCAAAGAGCAAGCAAATACCTTCTTCCTGGCACTTCAGGTAGTCTGTGGTCCTAAAGGCACTTCTAAAATCATATCTCTTTGGGCTTTCTTAAATAGTTTTTACACTCTAAAGTCAACATTACTCAAACCCCAGTAAAGAGGCAACAGGGAATATCATTGGCTTTCCTTTCTCAGCATTCCAGGACAAACATAATGCATTTACGTGAAATCCTAAATGGCAAGGTTTTCAGCAGCCTGTCTGGGGTAGGAGACTCAGGTGGATGATAGCTACAATAACAGTACCATCTCTTTGTGGTTTTTAAAAGCACTTTTACATATATTATTGGAATCATAGGATCATCTCATACTTGTTGCTTTTTATCCATAATTATAGCTGGTTGGAGAAGGTAAAACAAAATTAAAAGGCACACAACTGGAAATCAGGTTTGAGAATAGGCAACAGAAACCATTTATTAGCACCAAAGTTAGTAGGTATTTCTTACTCCAGTATATGCTCACCCCCCCCCCTCAAAACTTGCTGTCTGTGTACACAGTGTTTAGCATCGACAGTTAAAATGCATTGTTAAACAGATTTATTTGAATGATATTGTTAGAAAAAATGAAGCTCTGCCTATGGGCAGCAAGAAATTAAGAACAATTCCCCTCCCCCATCTTGAAAGGAAAAACAGGTATTTTTTCTTATGGAGGAAATAAGGGTGACAGAATTCCACCTTTTTTTTTTTCCATCTTGCGCCAATGTGCCATATGAATGAAACAGGATTCTCCCACTAAGTACAATTGAATTTATGTGCATACAATGTGTAGGAAGTCTGCATTTTTTTTTCTAGCCTAACTTGTTTATTAGCCCCTCAACTACAGAAAGCTAACTGCGGGTTTTTTGGTTTGTTTGATCAGGCCATATGAAATATATCTTTTTTTTCTCCTGAGTTTTTGGTATTGTCATTCTCTCAAACCATGTCCTTGACTTCCTCTGTATTCAGTCCTCCTGGTACAGAATTTAGCAGTATCTAAAATGGAGCTGATGCAGAACACATTCTACACACTTGATTATACAATGCAGGCATCTTCCTCCATTCTATAGAGATTCCTTTGTTCCTGCCTATCTACCAAATAGTCTGGCTATATTCTTTATCTTTTCTTGTATCATGTTTGGAGGGAGAGGAGGGAAAGAGCCCTTAAGGGGGAAAAAAGGTCCCAAAAGAATTATGAATATTTGCTTAGAAATTATTCATCTTCCTAAGAAATAGATATATTCAAGACCTGCCTGAATCTCCAAAAATTAAGTCTTCTTCTCCACCCTATCCTGTAACTGGTTCTGTGATCACCAAAGACTGCTTATATTTTAATTTCAGATCTAGAAGGAAATATTTCCTAAGCAAAAATATTTTGAGAAGAACACTTGGTCTTTTGGTTCCAATGGATACTCCTTTTTGATGAATTGTCACATCAGTCTCTAATATTAATACTTTTAAGTTTGTGGTGGGAACTTTTCCTATAGATCTTGATTTACTCATTAGATGTTATCCCATTAACTTCTGTGCTTCCTTTGCATTTATCACTTCAGTGTTATTTAACTGACAAACTACTGCCCCAAATGACCATTTGCATGGAGTTCCCGATGATAGAGTAAAAGAGACTTTTGTTCTGACTTGATAAGAAAAAAAAATGCAAAACAACAGTCAGAGCCCCAGAACCAGAGTTCCTATAAAGACATGTTCAGATGAACAATAAGGCCATTTATTCACATATGACATAAGAATATAAGAATTTAAACAATAAGATCTCTTATGAAATTCAAGAAAATGCACACCACAAGCATTGTGAAGTTCTCCCTTATAAAGCCCAGTCTCATGGAAGGCAGATTTATTTATATGGGCTTCAGAAATCCATTAACTTCTAAGGCACTCAAAAAGAAAAAGAAAGAAAGCAAAACACTTGTCTCACTATATAACATTAAAGCAATTTCCATTCTAGGGAGAGCTAAAATGCATTCATTTGGGTAAAATACATAAAATACATGCACTGTAATTTACCAAAATACTGTACTTTAAGAAATGCATTCTTTTCCCTCCCCATCCCCCCACACTTGAAACATGAAATCATTTCTGTCAAGATCATTCTCTTGCAAATTAATATTTCTTTCTTCAGTTTGGGAAAAAGAAAGTTCTCCCAAACCATTTAGGTTTAGTTTCTGCTTCTTTTCAGAATGAAGTTTTATAGATCCCTACATCTCTGTAAGATGTTGTGACATTTCAGGGGAAATCATCTTGAAAGATTTTAACTGGCTTTGTTTTTAAGTCAAGATCTCACCTCTTTCTCCTGAATCCTATAAGGTGGACCTGGTGTTCTGTGACAGAAAAATTCAAAGATTTCTTTGTCATCTTGCACCAGAGTCTCAGGTGACACCTTGGTGTTGCTGTTGTGATAAATATTGAAATGTGACCCTTCAGGAAAAAGAGAAAAGTATATGGCTGCTAGGTAGCAAAGATGTGCCTTTTAAAGTGATGTAGAGTTGAACTACCAAATGCTCAAGTATTTGAAAACCTGTGTTAAGAAAGCCTTGTCCAAATCCTAGTACTGATGTCAATGCTGCATCCCTCTGTCTCTGTCTCTCCGTCTCTGTCTGTCTGTCTGTGTGTCTATCTGTCTCTCTTCCTCTCTCTCTTCTCTTCTTCCTCTCTCTCTTCTCTTCTTTCTTTCTCTCTCTCTCTCTCTCTCTCTCTCTCTCTCTCTCTCTCTCTCTCTCTCTCTCTCTCTCTCTTCCTCTCCCCTCTCTGTTGACAGAAAAGATTGCCTACTGATAATTGCTTTGCTTAAGTGTCTGATAATATGCCAGGAATGAGAGCATTCTGTGTTAGGTCATCTTTAATTATGCATGTACCACCTGTCAGCTCTAAATCAGTGCAAGATTAGCTTCTTGTGAAGTCAGTTTGGGGAGGGTCAGAGGGGAGCTGAGGTGATCTCTTTTAGAAACAACAGAAATAGGCAGTGGTAAACAGTGCTCAAAAGTGTGTGAGTTGTTTTTGTTTTTAGTTTTCTGAAGAGTCTCATTTTCATTGTTCTTGAGCAGCAATGAGCTATTGGCATATCTGAAAATAGTTGAAATATTGCCCATCCAGCAAAGATGAATTACTGTAAGAGAGGATGGGAGTCCATCTGTTGCATTTCCTTTCCTCTCTCTTTCTCCTCCCTCCTCCCCCTTCCCATCATTGTACATGAGCCAGGGAAAGCCTCAGAAACATTTTTATGAGCTGTACGAGAACAGGAAATATGTGAAATGATGGTTAGATTTCATATATCAGAGGGTTTTTTTAGTTAGCTTTTTTTAGATGAACAAACGTGGGCTGGAAGTAATGCCTGTTACTCTCTGTTGGCTTTTGGTAGTTTTATTCTCAGTTTTTGGGGTTATTTGGGACTTTCTGGTGGGATGTTTAGGTTCTTTACCAAAAATGCCTCTTCCCTTTTATCCTTTAACAGCAGGAATTTGTAAAATAGTGTGATTGACTTTCGGTACACCTGTCCAGGGTACGAAGTTGTTTTTCATTAGTGGTTGTGATGCTATCATTATTTCCGTATTGTACACTAGAGTATTCAGTGTAGAATGTAGAGTCAGAAGGAACCAGGGTTTCAGTCCCACCTGGACATTTGACACCTATAGGTTTGTGAACCTAGGAAAGTCATGTGGATTTCCTCAGCCTCAGTTTTTTAATCAGTGAGATGAGTATAATAGTAGTGCCTCCCTCACATGATATAGTGGGGATACCAAGAGATACAAATGTCATTCACATGTAAGAGTTTGTTAATCACCTAATATGTGTCAGGTACTGTGTACTGGATTCTGTGGAGATACAGAAGTGCCTGACCTCAGGGAACACTTTGATGACCTTAAAGTGCCATAGAGTAGGCAGCTATCATTATCATCAGGGTCAGTGCAAGGCTGAGTAGAGTGAAGGAATGGAAAGAAAATGGGATGAGGGCCATGAGAACACAAATGAACACAAACAACAACCTTGTGTTGGTAGACATGGAATCCTCTGACTTGGCCGCTCATGACCCATGGAATGTCTGGCAAATAAGTCATTTAGCCTCTCTGTGGGCTTCAGTTCTCTCAGCTGTGAAAAGAAGGGTTGGACGAAGCGAGTTCTACCCACCCTTTTAGCTCTATCCCCCTGTGATGGCGTCTCTTGCTAAGATCTCTTACTTATAGTCATGGAAACCCAAATGAGTCAGTTCGCTCACGTGAAATTCTAGCTCTCTAGGATTTTTGAGAACAAAGTTTCTACTAAAGGAAACAAGGTTTGGAATTGTTAGAAAGTCTTCTCTCAAATACTGTTATCAGGAAGCACTGAGTAGAAGAAGGATTTTGGTGTGACAGGTCAGCTGATAAAAGGTTGAAAACTTGCTGACCGCTACTACCTGTGTTCCACCGCAGCACCTCAGCCCAGATTGTATCTCTGGATGACTCATTTTATCCCTATCAGTGCACTGGACGCTGTTTTGTTTTTGTTCGATAGGAACTGACTCCAGAGGAGAGGTCAGAGCTCTGTAAAAGAGCAGCGGTTTAGAGAGACAGATGTTGTCTGTTACAATAATGCATGCCATCGTGATTTAATATTAAATTTAATTATTTATTTAATTTAATATTAATCAGAGGGTTATGAGGTGCCAACTGTCCATGGGGTTTTCTTGGCAAAGATACTAGAATGGTTTGCCATCTCCTCCAATTCCTTGCACATAGTAGGTGCTTAATAAATATTTATTAAATTAAAATGAAGAGACCACATAAAAACAATTTCAAAATAGTATATAGTAATATTTTCAAATTTCAATTTCAAATTTCAAAATTTCAAATTTCAAAATTTCAAAATAGTAAATAGTAATATTTTCAACTCTCTAAAATTATAAATTGCTGAAAAACCACCAGTCTTCACTGGTTGTAGAAGTTTCTCATGCCAATGAAATCACAGATCCAGTTTTTATAAAACCACACATACACTATGTAATGGGGTCAAAGAGAGGGAAAGCAGAAGGGGGGGAATTTTTAAAAAGGGAAGAGTGGTATAGAATAAATAGCTACTACTCCAGATAGCTACCTATGTAAAGGAACCATCCAACCCCCAATCAGATTATTAAATGAATGGTTCATGAAAATAGGTAGTAAATTTTTGCCTTACTGCCCTGACTTGCTAGCTCTACCCAAGGAGCCATATTAGTTAGGGCCTGATAATACCTAGGACAAACAGGATCACACATTCGCATATGTAGTTGATAGAATGGTGAATTTTGGAGTTAGAAAGACCAGAGCTAAATCCTGCCAGACACTTAGAGCTACATGACCCCATGAATATTACGTAACCTCTGTCTTCCTCAGTTTCCTCAACTATAAGATGGGAATTATAATAGCGTCTACCTCTCAGAGTTCTGAGGATCCAATGAGATAATACATGTAAAATGCTTTGCAAATCTTAAAATACTATATAAATGTGAGCTATTATCTGCATTGTTCAGTTGGATTTGCTCAGAGGAAAGACTGATCTCATGTCATGGGCTGTGTCAAAAATTATGTGCTGTTGATCACAAGTGGGATAGTATTAAAGTGTTAATAACTGAACACAAATCCACATGTCTTCTGGATATATCACTTCATGTCCATGGGTCTCAGTTTCTTCATTTGTAAAATGAGGAGGTGGGACCTAATGATGGTCTGGTCTCTTCCAGCCCTCGTGATCAGTGACTCTGAAAAGCACGTGTTGATGAAGCATACTACCCACGTCCTGTTAGAGAGGTGATTAACTCAGGGCACAGAATGACACGTTTTTTTTTTTTAGTCATGGCCAATGCAGGGATTGTTTTGCTTGACTATATGTATTTGTTACAAGGGGTTTTTGTTTTTATTCTTATGTCAGTGTGTGATGATGAAGTGAAAAGGAGAGAAAATAGATTTTTGTAACTTAAAAAAAAATTTAAAAAGGAAAGGGAAAGAAAAAGAATGGGGCAGATGGATAAGTAAGCACTACATTGATTTCACTGAGTTCAACTGCATTAATAACTCTTCCTCCTCTGGGGCCATATAGTAAGTTACGGTTTGTCTCAAAATACCTATTTAGAGATTTGGGATCTGCCAATGTAAGATCATACTCTTTCACCTGTTCTACAATCCTGGCTCATTTTCAACCCATCAAAAAGTACCCAAATGATTGACGGGCTTTTGCTGTTTGTCCCGTATTCCTAGGTAATTGCTTAGCTACCTTTTTACCCACCATAGAAAAGAACAAAAGGAGCCAGCTCATAAAATTAAAATCACCTCAGAAATAAACTTACACCATCCCTCTAAATATTTCTCTGAAAATATATCTAAAAACAAGCCAAGAGAGGAAATATGGTATGGTGGATAGGGTACCTGATTCTGTATCAACAAGACCTGGGTTCAGGTCCTGCTTGAGACACACTATGGAATCCTGGGGTTAGTCAGTTCCTTTTTCTGGGCCTCAGTATCCTCAGCTAATAAACTGAATGGTTTAGATTTTATGTCCACTGAAATGCCTTCTAGCTCTCAATCTATGATCCTCTTGTCGATGAGTCAGACGGGCCTTTGTCATCTCCCTGTAGTGGTCAAATCCTGCTTTTTTTCACCAATATCTAGAGACCCCGAAGCTTCTATATCTGTACTGTGTGGTATGATTCTTTCCTTATGTCTTTCTCTTTGCTTCATGTCATTTAAGCGTTGTATATCTTCCACCTCACTCACAGGACAGATCAAATCATTGCCTTATGACTTCAGTTGTCATTCCTGTGACTTCCCGGGCCAGTACACCTCTTCTTGGGACAGAGACTGGCTTGCTTGCTTACGTTTGCATTCCCAACATTTAGCATGGCTCCTGACACATGGTAAACACTTAATAAATGTTCTTAGTTAATTCATTAGCTACCTGCTATGTGCCAAGCACTGTGCTTAGGCAGTGGGGACTAAGACAAAAGGAACATGCTTCCTTCCTGCTAGGGACTGATAGGAGACAACACGTACTGTGTAGACATGTTGACAAAAGGCACAATGAATTCTGTAATTCTTTCAAATGAATCTATTTTTATTAATGATAACAGCATCTATATATATATGTACATATTATTTATTTATATACATATATAATCTGAAAAATTGTAATGGAATAATACATATGTGTGAGACATTCAGTCTGTAGAAGGTGCGTTTGGGTATTTATTACTCTGAGTCACACTGCATAATTTGTTGAAGCTAAATAAAAATCAAGATGACAATGCCTGGTGGCACATGTGGACTTGCAGAGCCTTTGTAATAACTCCATGATCCAATTAATCAATAAGGATTTATTAAACCCTACCAATTAGAAAGTGACTTCATTAAGGGCAGGGACTATATTTGCCTTTCTATCTCCAGCATCAAGCGCATTGTCAGCAATCATTTATTAAACACTTATAGTCAATCAGCTAGCATTTATTAAGTATTTGTGTTTAATAAAGTCGACTGACCACATCATACAAAGAATGAAATAGTCCTTTCCTTCAATGAACCCCCATTCTATTAGAAGAGACCCACAGGAACAACTTATAATGGAAATGGAAAAAAAAAAACATCCTCTATACAATCAGAAGATTTGGTTTCACTTAATCGGTAACATCAGGACAATGCAGTTTCTAATTTTCTGGATTGCTTTGAGGATCAAAATGAAGATAAAAGCGCGCACGTGTGTGTGTTGTGTACACATAACATGTGTGTGTTCCCAAAGTGCTTTAGATTTGTTAACTCATTTTATCCTCACAGCAATCCTATAGGTAGGTGCTATTATTGTTTCTATTTTACAGTTGAAGAAATTGAGGCACAAAGGTTAAGTGACTTGCCCAGTGTCACATAGCTCAGAACTGTCTGCAACAGGATTTGAATTCAGGTTTTCCTGACTCCAGGGTTTGAACTCTACATTCATTGTGCCTCCTAACTACTTAAGCATTTTGTTATCTATAAAACCCTCAATATGTCAGTTGTCGAATTTAAAGGATTCTCTACAATAGTAAATTCACAATTAATAGCATGAATTTGTAATTGATTGGAAGAGAACAGCTGCAAGAATTTATCCACCTAAGTTCAACAGGTTGGGGATAGGTGGAAAGAAGGCAAAATGGTGAACGTGTTGACATCAGGGACCAGGGGAATTAGTGGCTGAATAGGTACAGAATCAAGCCTGAAAGGAGGCAAGGAAGGCCAAATCAAAGTTGATATACTAGGAGAACAGGCAAGAATTGAAGAACTGGACGTATTAAAAAATAAAGATGGAAAATTGTGATGGGAGAAGGAGACACAGAAAGAGAAATTGCAATACATAAATAGAGAAATAAATAACCATCACATGGCAGTGTTTTTTTAGAATGACCTCAATTCAATGAAGTGGAAAATGCCAGGCTAATAGAGTAAAATAGATGGAAGGAGAGGATCGAAGAAGAAAATGCAGAAATAGAGGTCTGGGTGGTGTGCCACCGAGATATGGAATGGGCTAGCCCGAGTAATTAGGTAGACCACGAGCTTGGCCATTGAACCTTTAGGCCTATTCATTTCTTATCCCAGGCTTTTGGAATATCACTTAAGCGTCTGCATTAGCCCAAGAGCACGTTAACGTTCGTAATGCAAAGTGGCCCTTAAGAACCACTAATGGACCAGAGACATTAGACCTCTATCAGGCTAAGCCAGAAAGGCAGAAGCTTTTACCTTGCCTGTCTTCTGCAGGAGGCCAAACACTTTGTAGTCATTTCTTAAGTGATCCTTTGCTGACTCCTCTTTCTCCTTCCCCTGCCTAAATGGGATTTTTCCCCTGAAGCTCTTTCTGGATCCTCTTTTCTTCCTTCTCTATGCACTTACTCTTATTCACCCCCATCATTTCAGCTGTTACCTCTGTTTAGAGGACTCCCAAAAGCGTATATTCAGCACTGACCTTTGTCCTAAATACCAGCCCTTTGTTTTCAGCTGCCTCTGCTTGACACATTTACCTGCAAGTCTTGGCCATACTTCAAAATCAACATGTCTAAAATCAAAGTCCTCATTTTCCTTCATCTCCCTTTCCCTTAAACTCACTTTTCTGTATAATTTCACTGTTTCTGTTACAAATGCCTCCATTATCCTAGCCACTTCAGGCGCAAAACCTCAAAATGTCCACTGGCTTCTAACTCTCCCTCACCTTTCACGACCAGTCAATTCCCAAATACTCTGAATTTTTTTCTTTAAAATATCTTTCTCATCCGCTCTTCCCTTTCCATGCCTACTGCCCTTGTTAAAGGTCTCACAACTTGACATTCATAATATCCTACCAGCCAGTCTTCTTCCTTCCAGTGTTTCTTCTCTAAATCATCCTGCATACAACTACCACACAGCTTTCCAAGGTAACCCTTTCTGTGCTTGGATTCAAATTTCTTATCATTTACCTTTTTGGCCTTGGGCAAATTCTATAACTCTTTGGGCCTTAGTTTCCTAAAATGAAGAGACCAAGTTAGATTGCCTCTAAGGTCCCTTACACCACTAAAGATATAATCTGATGTCCCTCCAATGCTCAGAAATGTTAGGTAACTCATTATTACCTCCTAACTCTTTGATACTTGCCTCAGTCTGCCTGTTAAGCGTTATCTCCTTCTTGTACATGTGACTCCTATATTCCTATCAAATTAAGATTTTCAAATATAGCTTTTAGATATAGGAAAGACCTTAGAGGTTATCTATCCTAGGGTTTCTTAAACTTTTTCCATTCATGAACCATTCAGCGCTTTTGAAACTGTGGGTCTCAACCCCATAAATCCACAGTTTAATAAGCCCTGAAAGCCCTCTTTTTACATATGGGGAAACTGGGGCTCAAAGGGGTTAAGTTACTAGATCAGCTGCACCATCACTAATCCATGACACAGCCAAGATACTTAATCCAGTAGTCTTTTCCCCATACCACACCATTTCTGATGTTTTTTCCATTCCCGCCTTCGTATTTCTGAGCATCTCATGTCTTTCACTTCAAATCCCTCTTATCTGTTTTTTTGAAACTCTTCCTGTCCATCCAAGTCCCAGCTCAGATGCCACCTTCTTCAGGAATACCTTCTATTCATTCCATCCAGAAGGGACCCCCTTCATCTTGGAGGTCTTGGGACAATTTATTAATGCCATTTTTGTGGTATTTATCACAAACTCCTTTGTGTCGGGCTATTCAAGCTCCCTTCTTTTCTCCCCTACTACATAGGCCTATCTCCCCTCTCTTTTACAGCCACACATATTGAAAAAGTTGTTTACACCTGACACCTTTGCTTTCTCCTTAAACACTCGTATTTCCTCAGTGCCTTGTAATCTAGCTTCTTTTTCTACCATTCTACTGAAACTCTCCTCTTATAGAGGTGACGAGAGATGTTTTAAGTACCAAAACCAGTGGCCTTTTTTCTTTAATTAAAGATTAAGATTCACTTTGTCTTTCTTGCCTTCTCTGAAATATCTGACATCATTTACTGCCTTTCC
Source organism: Potorous gilbertii (assembly GCA_028658325.1). Taxonomy (NCBI): domain Eukaryota; kingdom Metazoa; phylum Chordata; class Mammalia; order Diprotodontia; family Potoroidae; genus Potorous; species Potorous gilbertii. Next base: position 368,009,056 of record CM053770.1, on the reverse strand, counting down.
CTTTTGATAGTCTCTTCTCTCTTGACTTTCATAAAAACACACTTGCCTGATTTTCCTCCTACTTTTGTAAACCTTCCTTCTCCATCTCCTACAATGGATCCTTTACCTCTTTCCAACACCTTCAAGATGAGTATTTTCCAAAGTTTTATCCTCATCCCTCTTCTCCACTTTTTTCACCTTCTCTACTTTGGCGATCTTAATTCACTCTCGATACTTTATCTGTATCTTCTGTGCACAATCTGCAAATCTGTATTTCCAGCATCTCTGTCCTCAGCTTCTTCGGATCCAGGACCTACATCCCAAGCCTCTTATAATTTAGGTCTGCTTGGATACCCTGTCAGTATCTTAAACTCAGTGTTTTGAAAACTCAGTTTATTTTTTAAAAAACTGTTCTGCCTTCTGATTTTATTATTTCTGTCATTTGCCCAGGCTCCCATATTCAGAAACAGTGTTTTCGTTATCCTTTCCCTCACATAATACTTTTACCAGTGATACTAATAATTCCCATTTATGTAGCACTTTAAGGTTTATAAAACTGCTTATCTACACCCTTCCTGAATAAGAGTAGCTAATATTTATATGACCTTGTAACATTTGCTGAGCACTTTATGTACATTATCTTATTTGATCCTCACAATCTTGTGAAGTAAGTGCTATTATTTTGTTGATGAGGAAAACAAGGTTCTAAAAGGGGGTCACATGTTTATAGTGTCACAGGAGAGATTCAAACTCAGTGTTTCCTGGCAAGTCCAGTGGCCTTTCACATATTGCACATTGTCTCTTTTCAATGTTGTTGTTGTTTAGTCATTTCAGTTGTGCCCAATTCTTCATGACCCCATTTGGGGTTTTCTTGGCAGAGATAATGGAATTCTTTGCCATTTCCTTCTCCAGCTCATTTTACAGATGAGGAAACTGAGACAAACAGGGTTAAGTGACTTTTCCAGGCTCACACAGCTAGTAAGTGTCTGAGGCCAGATTTGAACTTAGGAAGATGAGTCTTCCTGACTGCAGGTCCAACCTCTGTCCACTGTGTCACCTAGCTGCCCAAAGTATTATCACCTTCATTTTATAGATGGATATCCTGCTGCCTAGAGAGCAAACCACATTTATTAAATACCTCCTCTGTTGAAGGCATGAGACTAGATATTGGGTATACAATGATCAAAAAAAATCCTTTTTCTCAAAGAGCTTATGTCCTACTGGGGCAAGTAACATGTACATACATATAAGTAGAGGGAAAATAAATGTGAACAGAATAAACCTCAAAATAAAGAAAAGCTAGTTAAGTACAAGGTAGTGAGGAAGAAAAGACACTAGCTGTTGGGGTCAGGAAATGCTACCTGTGGAAGGTAATACTGGAACTGCACCTTACAAGAAAGGGAGAGCAAGAGTGAGTGCATTCGAGGCCTGGGGTACAGTTAATGCAAAGGCAAGGATATAAGAGATGGAGTGCCTGCCATAGGTGAGGAATTTCAGAGGCCAAATAAGAAGGGAAGTAATATCAAATAAAATGGAAAAGATAGTTTGGGACCGGTGGAGAGCTTTAAAATCCCAACAGAGGAATCTTTTGTCCCAGAGACAATAGGGAGCCACCTGAGTTAATTCAGTAAGGGAGTAACATTGTCACAGCTGCACTTGAGGACTCTATGTAGTATTTTTGCCTGTTAGTCACCTTGGCAGCTACGTGGAGGATGATGGAAGTGGAGAGAAAGGCTTTAGACACAGAAACCAATATGGAGGTCACTGCCATAAGCCAGGCAAGGGATGATGGTGGCCTGAACTAAGTTAGTGGCCATGCAAATATCCTGAGAAGCAATTAGCTCTCAGAGTCAGAAACAGCGAGATTCATTCTGTGATTGGACATGTGGGATGAAGGGAGGACAAGGAGTCATGGATGGCATGTGAACCTGAGAGACTGGGAAAATGACAGTGCCCTTGACAGAGATAGCTTAATTCATAGAGGTACGAATGAATGAGTGAGGCTAAAAAAGAGGGGGAGGGGATTGTTGCCGATCTCATGGCTAGTAACTGTCAGAGCTAAGATTTGAACCACAGTCTTCTGTGGATCCAGCACCCTTTTCCTATGGCATGTCTGGCAACACTTCTACATCCATAGTCTATTTCCATGATACCACCCCATGCAAGCTTTCACCAGCTGGCTAAACTACAGCAACAGCTTCTTGTAACAGATTTTCCTACCTCCAGTCTTTCCCTCCTCTAAACAAATTGTCCTTCACTCTGCAACTAGCCTAATCTTCCTAATACATATCGGTCCTTTAATCAAAAGCCCATAGAGAGTTGATTCATTTTGACCACAAGTAAGATCCAGAATCTGTTGTCTACCTTTCAAGGTCCTCCAGAACCTGGCATCACTTTCCTGCCTTTTCTCTTACAGTCCTACATGTAGCCCTCTACTCCAGAAAACTGAACCATGTGCCACTCCTCCGTATGTGACTGTAATGCTAATGGAATTGGAAGATCTTCCCTGCCCCTTAATAGGCTTTGAGTCACATGGAGCTGATGGTGGAAGGAGCCTTGCTGAATGGATAGAGCAGGAAAAGAGTGAGGTGGAGCTGAGAGAGAGAGAGGAAGCAGAGCAGAGCAGCTAGCATGAGTGTGAGAGGGAGGGATTTTGCCCAAGGGAGCCTGTTTGTGGGGAGGTCTGACCAGAGGGAAGACTTGGGGATGGCTCTGCTCCCTTTATTTGTTGTTACTATGGTGGAATTGACTTTCTGGTATCTGAATAAATATGTTGGGTTTTGTCTTTGAGGAAGAGAGTTTATATTTTGCAGATTTACCCTGGAAATAGGCATGCATATCCATAACAGCTGCCATGGGTATCACATTGGCACTACAGTGTTCCATTGTTTCCTGTGTCTGAGTCTTGATTAATGATGTTACCCATAACTGAAATGCTTCCCCTACCTAGTACCTCTTAAGTTCTTCCCATCCCTTAAAACCCAATTCAAATGTCACTCCCTCCAGTAAGCCTTGCCCTGTTGTGAAGATGAATTGAAATATTTGTAAAATGCTTAGCACAATGCATGGCACATAGTAGGTACTTAATAAATGCTTGTTACCTTGTTCCCTGATCATCCCTAGACAGTAATGAGCTTTCCTCCTTACTCCCCAGCTTCACATATCACTTTGTTTGCTATTTTTGTCTTATGTTCTTATTAAAATCTTATTTTATATTAGAGTTAGCTCTGTGATAATGTGTCATACTATGGAACTGGCCAAGATTCTTGAAGATTAAGATGGTTAAACATGCTTCCTGGCAGAATTTTCCTAGACTTGAAGCCTGAGCTTGGCAATAGGTCTTTTATACAAACAGCAGCCTAGCTAAGTTCAAAGAGGCTCACAGCACCAGAGGGTTGACCATTAGCTGCTTATTTTTGGTTGCAAAAATTCATGAACTCCATCTTCTAAGACATAGAATGGTTGTAGTCTGTATACTTGGAGGAATTGCCCAGAATCTTGAAATATTAAAGCATATATGATTATTTAGGCATGTATCATATTCCCCTACTGAACTTTTAGCTCCAGGACAGCATGAACAGTGTCATGTCTAAACTTTGAATGTCTCTGCCCATATGCTTCTTGGACATAAGGCAGAGAGGTACTTAATAAAGATTTGTTGAATTTTAAGTGACTTAGGGACAGAGACTATACCTTATGCATGTTGTATTATCCACAACACCTAGCAGAGTGACTTGAAGGTGTTTAACACTTGTACTTGAATTTAACATTTTGAACGAATGGAGGTAAGAGGCGGGAAACTTGACTGTCTTTAATATGCTGTGTTCTCTGTACAAAATCCACATTATCAACCAGGACTTAGAATACCCCTCTAGTCTTTTAAAAGCATCTTTGCTGTGTCTTTGTTTCCTTTTATGCCTGTTCCTATCTTGCTACTTTAACTAGTTTTTGCTTTATGCCTAGACTCTCAAATCAATTCAAAATTTCTTAAATAGCGACTATTTGAGTTAGCCACTGGCAATAAGGAGATAGAAATGAGGCAGCCCCTCTCCAGGAGCTTTCATTCTATGAGGAAACAACAGGTACACAAACATGCAGAATACAGACAGAAAATAAAAGATCGTTTCATCTGGGAAGAATTAGCAACTGGTGAAGGGAGAGGTGGAGGCTAGATTAGGAAAGGCTCATGTAATAGAAGGCACTGGAGCTAAACTCTGAAGAAAGAGGCAAAGGTAAGAAAGGGGTGCATTCTAGGCACAAAGACGACATGGAATGTTGTGTGTAAGGCAAGCCATGTGCAGTAAAACTGGGCAGGGAAAGCATGGTTACGAAGGGTTTTCAATGCCAAATAAAGGCACTGTGTTTGATAGGGAGCAGAGGAGTGACATGGTCAGACTTGTGCTCTCGGAATATCATTTGGCAGCTCTTAAGAGGGGAGACACTTGAGGCAGAGACAATTAGGAAGCTATTGCAATTGTCCGGGTGAAAGATGAAGCCTGTTGTTGTACTAACCTCCCATCTAGGCTCCCCATCTCTAATATTTCCCCCCTCCAATACATCTTACACATTTCCACCAGACTAATCTTTCAGGTCTACTCTAATCATCTTCTTGCCATTGTTTTCTTTGCCTACCAAACAAAAACAAACTCCTTAGCTTTGAAGGTCTAAAATAATCTGGCCTCAACTTCTCTACTTCTGCTTAGTATTATAGCCATTTATTTTTATATCTTTATCTCTCCTTCTGAATTTTTAATTCCATAAAGAGAGAACCCATGATTTTTATGACATCATGTCCCACCTACCCTATAACATGAAACCTTGTACCTTATAGGAGAATTTGAAATATTTGTTGAATGACTGAGCAACTATAGCTATATCCCTAAGACAATCTATAAACATGAAAATCTTTAAGTGGTTTGTACTACATGTGATCCCCTTCTCTTCTTTCTCTTGTTGCAGCACCACCCAAAATTATATGCGTATCACTTAGCTTTTTAATTTGTTTTTTTCCAGTTACATTGTTTTGTCATGTTACTCCAGGAACATCCTGTTATTTGACATAACATAATATAATGTGATGTGATATTTCATGCTGCTTAGCAAAAATTAGAATGGTTGTTGGCTGCTTAGATTTTTCACGGGTGGTAATTAGCAAGCAGATTCTCTCTTACACATACCCCCAACAGGAAATTTTCAATGATCCATTAGCCTGAACAGAGTAAAAGGTTTTTCCAAATCCAGCTTCTCATTTAATTAATTACTTCCCCTGAATACTTGCCTTTGGGAGGAGAAGTTGAAGGAAGTGGGAATCCTCAGAAACACACAGTAAATTCAGAATCTCATTTCACTGTTAAAGGAATCAGGGCAAGCAGCTTTTGTTTTAAATCAGCGTCAAACTGTGATCCAAGAACAGATTCTCTGATAACTCTTGCCCCCTGTGCATTGTTCAGCTTTTTTCATTTCACTAGAATCACTAAGTGAAAAAAAACAGATGAAATAGCCCTCATTGAATCAGTGAAAATTAGAATTCATTCAGATTTTGGTAGGATCATTTTTGTCCTTCCAAGAGAGAGAGATATGTGTTGAAATTCCCTTGTCCTCTGTGCTATGCAGATCTTCTGTGAGTAATGTTTTCCGTTCTGGACATTACAAATAAATAGAAAGTTATCCAAAGAAGAATGACCAAAAACGTGGCAAAATAAAATCTATAGGAAAATAATGTCTAGAGGAACTGGAGAAAAGAAAGGGCTAAGAATTGGTTTAACTGTCTTCAAATACATAAGGGGTTTTGAAAGACTGCGTGAAGGTGGAGGAATTATTAAGAGGAGGGTTTTAACTGGTTCTATTCCATAAATAAAGACCAAATAAGAGAAATAAACCTACCTTAAAGGATTTGCTTGAGATTGGGCATGACATAATAAAAAAGTCATAAAATCCTGAGAATGACAACCAAGGAACTCAGATATCTTCTCCTAGAAAGGGAACACAGCAGCCATTTTTTTTCTGGATCACTTAGCCATCCTCCTGACTGAAAGGAGAGGCTGGACCAGATAGCTTCTTGGTGGACCCCTTCAGCCCTATGGCCCTATAAATTGATCATCCATTTTCATAACTATCCCAGACTACTTTTAAATTCTGACTTAATCAGTCACTTGTAGATATAGGTCTTGATTATTCTTGATAGCATATTAAAGCCACTGTATATTGTGTTTTCTCACATGCATGGCCTTGGTAGAAGAATCGTCAAGGTGTTGTGTGATCTAGACAGCTAAGACAATGTCTGTCTTGTTCCTTCCCATAGATGGATCACACACGCCTTAAATATTGCAAGCATCAAATTGAACCAGTGATTTTGTAGCATTACTTCTATTCAATGTGAATTCAAAAACAATTTTAACCCTTTGTTAATTCTCTTTTTACTCTGATTTTTCAGTGGTAAGAGGATGCTCTCTAAGGCCTTCTGAGAGTTATCCATCCTTGTGGCAAGCAAAAGTTTTGAGACTTTTTTCATCAGAAGATGAGGCAGTAGTCATTCAGAAAGTATACCTGCCAGGGGGAATTTTTTAAATAATTAAAATTGAAACTCTGAAACTGTAATGAATGAAGAGCAGGTTTTCAGAATTATCTTTTTTGCGCATTTCAATTATGTTTACCTCAGCCAGAAAATCCCAGCTGTCTTTGTGTCCATTTAATCTTTCACCCGAGTCATACATCTTAGGAACTCAAATATACCTCAGTGGTTCCAAATGATCTTGAACTCTTCTCACTTTATAATTAAACTAGAGCGTGCTCCTTTGTCCCTGTTTGCTGTTTGAACAAGTTTATGATAGCATACCATGTCAACATGCAGTCTTGGTCCCTAATGTAATTTGTGTTATCGTATCACTACTTTATAAATAAAGCCACACAGAAGTTAAGTGATTTGCTTTCCAGAGGTCATTAAAAGTCAGCATTTTCTTAGTGTCTAGACAAATGTTTTATTTACTTGACTTTTTTATTTAGGGTGAGAATATCTTTAATACAAGCAAAGATTTACAAAAAAGAATTATCTCCTCTCAGGAGCTCATATTTTAACTTACCTTATGCACTGAGGAACACGGAATCGTTTTTAATTCAGTTTTTGCAATTGCACTCTGTATAAGTAAGAATACTGCTCTAAGTTATCACCTGGGAGGTAGGAAGAAATGATTATCAAGGGCAAGTGGAGGAGTAGAGAAAAAGAGGTGGAGGAGACATAGAAGAAAATTGTTGTCTTTGAAGTTTTTTGGTTTGTTTTTTTTTTCAGAATGGGTTTGCTTATGACCAAGAATGGAATGAAATGTTGGTTGAGTGAGGTAGGATACCCAGTAGCAGAGGCTGTCACAGTCTCTTGGTTTTTACAGGCAGTGGAGAAGGAAATAGAGGCATGGAAATTACCTTCGTGTCCCTAAATAGATTTCCAGCCCCCACAGTAATCCATTTTTTGGTCCCCAATTATTTACCCTGTCATTTTTCACAGCATCAAAATGATGATTGTTTGTAGGAACTCAATATGACCTAATGGTCAAAATCTAAGAAACAGAGGACTTAGCCTTAACTTTCTACTAATTACTGCTTTGGCCTTCCATACTTAAATTAACTATCTTCATTTCTCCATTTATGTAATTGAGATGATTAGGACACTTACACAATACAGTAAGATGCTATGAAAATCAATAGCACACATGCTAATATATGTTTCCAGACCTTTTCAGAAAATCAAAACAAAATAGTAGCAGCTCTGAGGTTGAATACAGATCTCAGAGGAGGAGCCAGAAATCGAGGAATTGGCTTGAGTTCGCTGGTTTCAGTACTTGGGGGATGGGGATGGGTCTACCTTCTGACAACACCCCCTTGCCTCTTCATGAGTACAATGACTGCAAATGGTTACCTTTCCCAGAGCCAACCTTACAATAATGAGCTTTTCTGAATTTGGCTAAGCTAATCATCAGATAAAAGACATTTCTAGCTTTGTTAAATTTGGCTTAGCATAGGGTTGTCCTGAAATACCCTCCAAGGACCATCATCATCTCCATACCACAGTGGACTCACCTGAGTAAAAATGGAAGCGACTTGAAGACATTCCTTGTCAAATCGCCAAAGGAGAAGATAAATAATTCTCTGGTTTGGTCCAGATATGCCAATATGACAGCGTGGTCTGGAGGAAAGAATATGGGATTTGAAATTAGAGAACCTCCATTTCATTCATAGTTCCACTTATTACTTGTATAACCTTTCATAAATCACTTCACATCTCTGGGCCTCAGCTTTCTCATTTACAGAATTGGAGTGGATTGGTGAGTGACTCCCAAGGCTCTAAATTCATGACCCTGTGACCCCCCAAATAAAGTTGTGCTGATGAACGCGTTTGTAATAATGCTGATAATACTTTATAGTAAGGCAATGCAGGAGATAGAACACTAGGCTTGAAGTCAGAAAAACCTGAGTTCAGATATGACCTCAGATATTAGATGTGTGCTTCTAGGCATGTCCTGTCACCCCTACCAGACTCAGTTTCCTCGTCTCTAAAATCAGGGTAATAGCATCAGCCTCTCCCAGTTGGGAGGATCAAATGAGATAAGATTTGAAAAGTGCTTAGCAGATGCCTGGCACATGTAGGTGCTTAATCAATGCTTATTTCCTTCCTTCCCTGCCCAAATAAAAAGCCCTAGTGCCTACCTTGAGTCTTTGTTCTTCATTTGAGTTGTTTACTATCACCGAGTATATAGAAAGCAACAGTAGGGCCTCTTGTGAGTAGGAATGTAAAGTAAATGTAAGGTAAATTGCTCCACCTAGCTGCTTCTGGAACACAAAGTAAAAGAGAACAACAAAAAAAACCCATTTTTTTTTTTTTACTTTTAACCCAACATTTAGACAGAAGTTGAGCGTCACAATTAGAGGAATTAGGCTCCTGAATCCCTTAGTTTCTCTAGCTGTAATCCATTCCCCAGTCTAACCCACCCTCACACACACACACGCACATACACGTACTTTTCCTATAGAAGGGTCATACCAATATAGACTATAGATTTTGGATTCTTTTGCTTTTTTAAGTGTTAATTTCTACAAACATTAAAGAGTTGTCACTTCTAAACTAGATCTTCAACTAGATGTTAATGAACCCTAGGAAGGAAGGAAAGAGTTAACTCCTTTTACCATCGACTTTCTAAGATATCACAGCATTGTTTCCTTCTTCTAGCCAACTGATCTCCAAATATTTTTGTTTGTACACCTTTGTCAATAAAAAAAACTGTTGAGCATATACCCATGTGCATATAATATTTGCTTATTTAGGAATTAGATGTTTTGCTACAGTACTAATAATTATTACATCCCTCTAAATACGTAAATAAAAAAAATAGACATTTTATAAGTATGAGATAAAGATGAAGTAATATTTGTTCCTAGGGTTATTAGGAAAACAGTGGAGTTTGTTGAGTTGTAGAGTGATGTGCTCAGACCTGTGCCTTAAGAAAACCACTTTGGTGATTATGTGTAGGAAGAATTGAAGAAAGGAGAGATATATAGTAATGAGTCCATTAAAAATCTATTGCTTTGGTCTAGGTGAAAAGTGAGGAAGGCTTGAACTAGGGTGATGGTCAGGTGAGAGAAGAGGATGAATGCAAGAGATAAGTTGAGATGGTAGAATTTATTTTACATAACAGCTGAATAGATAACATGGAGTTGAGAATAGCTCTGAGACTAGGAGGATGGTGATATCACTGACAAATGGGGAAATTAAGAAGAGCTGGTTTGGGGCAATACTGATTTCTATTTTGGACATGTTGAGCTTGAGATACCTACAGGACATTCCATTCAAAGTTGCCCAATAGATGATAGTATGGATAATATATATGATAATATAATATGATAATAGAGCTCGAGAGAGGCAAAGAAGATGTAGAGGGAGAGAGAGATGGATGGATGAATGAATAGATAGATGTGTGTATTACACGTGTATTATATATAGTAATATAAATATATATGTAGTAATATATATAATGTATATTTTTCCTGGAAGTCATCTCCATAGAAATGATAAACCCATGATTCACCAGCGGCTAAAATCAAGTGAGTGTAGAGAGAAGAGAAGGTCCAAGAAAGAACATTGGGACACACTCACAGTTAAGAGATGATATGGATGATTGTCCAGCAAAGCAGACTGAGGAGTGATCAGACAGAAGGAGAACCAAAAAAGAGAAGACTTAAAAAGATCCAGAGAGAAGAAAGCAACCAGGAGGAGAGGGTAGTCAACAGTATTAAACACTGCAGAAGTCAAGGAGGATAAGACAGAAAAGGTCATAGATTTTTGGCAGTTAGTAAATCATTAGTAAACTTGAAGAATGCAGTTTCCACTGAATTTTCCCAGTGCCTTTTGCATAGCTGAGGGTGCCTAGATATATTAGGTTATAATTCCCTGAGTAACAAAGATCTGCCCAGGAGAAGAGAGAGATAAGGAGCTTATTACACAGTGAGGGAAGGGCAAGAGTATGGTAGTGTTTGGAGGACAGGATATAGATGTGATCGTGTTGTAGAAAAGCTCCATGATTATTGTGTATCCAGGGAAGGGTGAGATGTGTTCCATCTTCCCACCCTCTAATATTTTTGATCATATCCTCATTAGAGTAAGGTCATGTCATCCCCTCCTTCCCGGCTTTAGAAACTACTGCTCTAGCTGTCTTTCCCCTCTTTCCCATTCACTTCTTACCCTACTTCACCACAATTCCAAAAGCTGCCAGACATAAACCTCAGACTTATTATTAGCATATCCATCCTAGTCATATTATTGTAGCAGGTAAGAATGAAGGCAAATTTTAAATTGTTATGGTCTGAAATATAGCCACCCAGGAACTGAGCTTGCATTTATAACATTGTTGCTATGGTAATAACTAACCCTGTAACACTGTTTCCCCTAAAGTCAAGTCTTTGGAGAACTAATTAATGTAGGTGAGATGTGTGTATCGTTTATTGAGTAAGACTGTGGAAAAGAGGGGGAAAAACGTACTATCAACTTTCAACATAGTAAAGTTTAAGCTTTAAAATGAGCCAACAGATGGTATTTGATGCCAGTCTTCTGTATATGTTGTGCTGTGTACTAGGGATACAAAAACAAAAACAAAGGAACTTCCTCTCCACTGGAAGAGACAGGACACAGCCTTTGGTTTGCTGTTACTAGGATTGTTAGGTGAGTGGGTTCAATATCCCAACTGGCATATTGGCATATTTGGTACATAGATAGCACTTAATAAATACTTTTCCATTGATTTCATTCATTCGTGATTGTATCTTTCAAGGAACCATCTATTACCTTGACCTGTGCTTCAGAGATCTTTGTTGACTGGGAATCCTGAAAAGCCTCATTTATTCCCCTACCAATTTAGATTTTTTTTCATAGTTGAAAAGTACAGTGGCAGCTTGCTCTGTACAACTGAAAAGGGACATTTTGTAATATATTTTGAAAAAAGTCTGCCTCCCCTTCCTGCCTTTTTATCAGAGCCTCTTCCTACATGTTTATATTATCCTCATAGAGATTTTTTTTTGAAGTGGGTTATTGATATCATTACATATAAGCCATTATACATAAATCATACATAAATCAATTGTAAACATGACTGACCTTTCTGACTTTTACCTACCAAGGTAGGTGTGGTGCTCAAGAAAATCTTGGGGGAAATTCTATTTTCTGTGCTCTGTATAATATTAAGTTTTTAAGAAGTGAGTGATCTAAAATATTTAACTAATCTGTAGTGATAATGATGTTAGCAGAAGAGCTCTGAACTTCAATTCAGGGTAGAGACCAAGTGTTTGAATTTCTGACTCGAGCTCTGTGTGACCATGAATATTCACTTAATCTCTGAATTTCCAGAGTTTATTGTTTTATTTATTTTGGTTTGTTTTGTTTTTGCTTGTGAAATGGGGATTAATAATGTATATATGCAATATTTACTTCAGCACAAATGCAACTTTGGATATAAAGTACTTTTCAAACCATAAAGCACCATGTACATGACAGCTTTAATTTTAATAACCATAAACATTTCTTAAAGTCTTTGAAAGCATATGTATTACATGGATAAAAAATTTTAATGGAAAATTAACATTCAAAACCTTTACTGGCAGAAAAAATGAGACACAACCCTGTTATTTCATTTATTTAGATCATTTGTTGAACAAGATCTCTGACCTCAGGGGTCACTGATCCCCCAGAATAGGACCTTTGATGGCATAATATTTTCTTTTGTCCATCCCCAGGCTATCGTGGTACATCTAATGCCAAAGATCATCTCTTAGTTTAAGATGCAATATTGTTTGGTCATATTTTTCACTTCTGGTCATATTTTCAGATTCAGTGAAAGTTTTAAGATACCTATTAATTGATTTCTTTGGGATTTAGTTAGTATCTTGAAGGCACTATGCCAGGCTACAAGAAGAGTAGCGTTCCCTTGCCCATAAAGCATTTTTATCCCAGTTCTTACAAATTTGGCTCACAAAATAAATATCCACAGACAGCCACAAAGATGTATATCTATGTGTAAATAAGTATATACATGTCTACTTATATACATATATGTGTATACACATATGCATGTGTGTTGTGTATGAACTTCAGGTGATGTAGACATAGATACATAAATACATATGTGTGTGAATACTATGTATTGGTGTATATGGATCTTTTGGATGTTTCCTGAAACAGCTAAATCCCAGTGTATTCAGTATCCAAATAGAAGATTATGTTAAAAGGTAAACCAAAGAAAAAAGTAGTCTAAAGTATTACATTCCCAGCAGTTCTCTGTGCTCTAGCATAGTATATTCAGTAACCCTTTTTTCTCTAATGCAATCTTCTATAAATATTCCCTAATGTGTACTTAGTATATTTAGAATCTAGATTCGACACATCCTAGAATGATTGCAAAAGGCTACCTGAGGTTCTCAGATATTAAAATCTCTACTTTGGGCTAGTGCAGAAGTTCCCAAACTTATTTGGCCTACTGCCTCCTTTTCCAAAAAAAAAAAAAATTACTCAGCACCCCCTCTAGAAATCTTTAACCCTTTACCTTCTTTTGAAATTTGCCACATATGTATGTATATATATATCTTAAATGATGCATGTTGAATTTAATAATTTTTTTAATTTATGGGATTTTTCCTGCATTGAAATTTTGATGACACAATATTGCATCATAACCACATGGTATCGTATTGTAAACAACTCATTATGTGCACATATTCCTGCTAATGAATCCTGGACTTCCCTACAATGCAAGATAGACTCACATGCCAACACTTGCTAGTTAAGACTTATTGGAGGACTTGACCACTGGTCAGTTATAACTTGCATTTTGTGTATTTATTTGGAAAATAATGTAATCACTACTTTAACTCTGTTACACAACAGATGAAACACGTACAAATGGTTTTTTAAAATTTTCTTCTCTTCTTTCCTTATGTTTCCATTGCTCCCTTATTTTTATTCATCACTCCCCCCCAGTTGCAACCAAGGTTACTACCACCATCACCCCCCCCACCCTAATTGTTCCAGCACCCCCCAAGAGAAACCTCTAGGCTAGTGTTTCCTCTTCTGGAGATCAGAAAGCACTGGGGAGTTATGGAGGAATATAGGTGAGTAGTCTAGTGTAGGGAAGGAAGGGTGGTCAAATTTCGGCCTTATTTTTGAGGAATATTTTTAAATATTAAAAGTTAAATTTAAAAATAGAAACATTTAAAATATTTTAAAATTAAAGACCAGAATAGAATCCAGCAAAAGCAAAGGTCTATTTCATAATTATAAGGACTAATGTTGGCCCTGGAGGATAAGTGAAGAATACATTCACTTCTTTTCATTGAAGAAGTGGGGCCTCTGGGCATAAAATACTGTATTCAGTGACTGGTTTTGCTTAAGTAGTTATCTCTGTTACTAGGGAAGGTTGTTAGTGGCAGGGGCAAGATTATAAATGGAAATGACAGTGATAGAAAAACAAGAGGCAAAAATAAGAGCTTTTTAAAACTTCAAAAGCTAATGTTCTGTTTTTAAGTCTGCTGACTTTAAAAATAAAAAAACAGGTAATAATCCAGTTACTAGGAAGTAAATAATTTTAGAAAGTGTGGATGCCGTAAGGAAAAAAAATTTCCCTAGTATTATTTGCCCCTTATTTCTGTCACCATTACCATTTAGTATTTTGCATGTACTTTTGTTGAGTTTTTTTTTAAGTTTCTGTGGGTCACTGAAACTGTTTTTGTTAGGCATCAGAATATTTTGAAATAAACATAAGAATTTGTTGGACACAGTGACCTGATTTTTGACTTCTGAGAAACATGAGTTAATGACCTCAAATTCTTTGTAGTTCTATGAATAGACTAGGTATGGCAAGATTAGTTTGATTTTACCTGTGGAAAGCTGCCTGTTCTTTCTTTGACAGAGATGACATCTTGACGGAAAATGCATCTACAGATGTTGGATTTGTAATCTTTTTCCTTTCTTAACATGGAACACGTCACATATGTCTTTTTTTTTCCCTTCCGGAAAGATTTGCCCTTGCCTTCTCTGTATTGTGTCAGTCACAAAAACATATTGCAGTGATAGAGTGTTTACCACAGAGAAATATTTGGTGACAGATTTTCTTGAACTCGGTCAGTGTGCCTTTTCTTGTCCACGCACATAAGGGCGAACTTGCCCCGGTATGTCCCTCAGTCTTTTTTCTCAATTAAATTAGGCTGGGATATAGGCTCACTCTTGAGAATTGGAAGATGCTGGCTGAGTTTGCTACCTAGGAAGAAAAAATTCATTTCTGTACTCTCTTTAATCTGTGAGCGTATTGTCAATGGCCTCTCTGCTCACCCTTGTGTATTATATGTTGAATGATAAATAATTAGTTATCTTTTCAGATCAGCATGATATAAGAGTCAGAGTAGGTGAATTACTCCTTCACTTCTTCCTCTTGTTCATAAACCCATTCATTTCCAAAGTTGTGACAATGCCTTCATTCAATTCTACTCACTGATATTTTGTAATTATTATTAAATTTATGGTTTTTCTGCTTATATCAGGAGATTAGTACATGTAAACTATATAGACTTTTTATTTCATACCTACTTTCAGTTCTTAAATCCAAGTAGGCATTAGGAAATTCTATATTTTTGTATAAAAAAAAATTTATCTTCTTAGAGCCTAAGGTAATTTTTTTGCTGTTTACTCCTTTTGTTGGTTGCTAGTATGAAAATCCAGGCTCAAATCATATAATTTATGGAATGATTATTCATCACAAGAATATTCTCTTTTACAAAAGGATTCATTGAAAATTCCTTTTAAAAATAACCTTCCCTTCTGCATCTAAAATATCAGTTAATAAACTAGAGATTGTCTAAATGTTGGGTAGCTGGGGTGATGCAGGCTCTTGAGTCCATGTCATTGGAGGATTAAGTAAAATACCTAAGGATATTTAGCCTGAAGTAAATGTGGGGGCATACATTAGCTATCTTCAAGTATTTGAAGGGCTGTCATGGAAAGAAGGAATTTGATTTGTCCTGTTTTGCCCCAGAGACCAGAATCAGGAGTAAGGAATGGAAGTTGCAGAAGTTAGTTTAGGTTGGATATCAGGAAAGACTTCCTAACAATTGGAGCTGTCCAAAACTAAAACAGGCTGTTACGAGTAGTGCTAGGTTTCTCCTCCATAAGTGTTAGCTGTCTTTTAGTGAATATTATTTTTGTGTATTGGTTGAACTAAATGGCCACTGTGTTCTCTTGCAAATCAATTCTAATTCACCAAAACTTAATTTAACATAGCCTTTTAAGCAGTTAACTGTTTCATAAAGCAAGTACTGCCTATTGAGAGATCTATCCAAGTAATACTCCCAAAGCAAAAACTATCCTCTTAGGAAGGAAAACAAAGATGGGGAAGTTTTCATTATTTTAAATCTGATACCTTTTCTTTTTTTTACAAAATAGTTATTTTCATTTATACCTCTTTACTGATATTTCTCTTGTAACACAGCTATGCAGAACTGCCAGTATAGCTTAGCCTAACAGCAGATGCCCCATTACACAGCTGTAGTCCCCTCATTCTCCAATGAAAGACAGGTACAATGTTCCTTTTTTAATGTTTTTTTGGGTTTTATTGTTATAATTTCTTCTGTTCTACAATTTTAACCTAAGTATTCTTTTTTATGATGATTTTTACATAAAATATGTGTAAATATATATGTAGATATGTGTGTATATCTTGTGCACCAATTTAATTAATATAACTAAATATTCCGTACTCTGATACCTTTACCAAATCAATCAATCAAAGGTATAAAATAGGTGTGAACAATCCTAGTTATCTCTTGAATCAGTCAAGCAAAGGCATAAACTAGGTGGAAATAACCTAGTTAATTACATTGGGAAGGAGAGAAATGTTTGAAGCCATTGGATAAAACCAAATGATAAAATGTATTAGGTTTGCCTGAGTATTCGACTATGTCATCCGGGAGACTCAACTGGTAACAGGTAATGTGTGTGTTTGTATGTGTGTGTGAGTATATATGTGTTGGGGGGGGAGGAAGAGAGGTTAAAGGGGGAAGGAAGGAAGTGAGAGAGAGAACCTCAGTTTCCTTATCTGCAAAATTGAGGTAAGCACTAACATTTTTTTTCTTTCTTTTTTGTGTGGGTACAGGTGGCTAGAACTGTGATTTCATTAGTGTAGTATAAACTCTTGGTGTAAAAACTACCTCTGTTGATGAAGTGCTCTGATAATGTCAGGAGATAGTGTAGAACAATGAGATATTAAGGAAATTGTCCATGGTCCCAAGGTAACTTGGATTTTCCCAATTTCCAGGCTAGACTTCTATCCACAACACTACACTGTCTCTCCACAAATATTTACATTTATATATCAAAACACTTTGTTTGTTCCTCATAGGTCTGTTATTTTCTGTTTTACAGAAGAGGAATCTAAGACTCAGAGAGGTTCAGTGTTCATGATCCAAATAGTAAATTTTGGTTGCTGAATTCAAACTTAAGTGTCTCTAGAGTTCTTACCACATTTCCTGCCATAATCATCACCCTGCCAGCCTCAGAATATTGCAAGAAAATTACTTTGCAGACTTTTAAGGATTATACAATATATGTTTTTTGTTGTTGTAAAAATACATGAAAATAGCAGCACATTTTATCTTGTCAAAGAAATAGAAACAAAATAGATGCTGATCATTTGGAGAATGGTTGGACAAGTTATGGTACACAAATGTCATGGAATATTGATACTAATAAGAATTAGTGACTATGAGGAATTCAACAAAGCATTGAGCAGAATTGATACAGAGTGGAGGTAGAAGAACTAGAAACACAATATACCTCATAATTAACAGTGTCGATGGAAAGAACAAAAAAAATACATTAAGACTGTTACTGTACTACTATGGGGAAGGTACTTTGCAAACCTTCAAGCCCTTCACAATATTGTTATTGTTAAGATACATGAAAGTAACATACCTCATGATTGAATGTCATGTAATTACAGTGGTCAGCTTTGGCCTCAAAGAAGAGATGAAAAAATACATCTCTCTCCCTTCTTTGCAAAGGGAGAAAACATGGGTGAGAAACATTGCATATACCATAAAATTATCATTGTATTGTTTGGTTTCCCTGAAATTTTCTTTCCTGTTCTTTTTTATTCTTTTATTACAAGTCATGATTCTTTGGGTAAGGAAGGAATGATACAAAAACAAAACAAATGAAAATGTTTAATGAAATATGAAAATATAAAAAATGTATGAAAATGTATAAATGAAATATTTAAGTGAAAATATTTGAAATATATGATAAAAATAAAGTACTTTTCGATTATTTTTATGGTATCCTTCATGACGTTACAGTACTTTAAAGCTCTTCCTTTAAATCTTAGGGGCATAAAAAATGCTGTTGTAAATCATCATCTTCAAAACAATTTTCATCTGAAGGTTTTTGAGAGACATTCATCTCTCATATTTACTCCTGTAATTCCCAGAGCCTTCTTTTTTTTTTCCATTGGCCATGGGTGTGCATTTTGTTTTTCCATAGAGAAGTCAGCAGATTTCCAAATGAGTAACAAGTTGGGTGTGGAGTGTGTCTTCTTCCCTTCAGGTATTTTTTCTTATGTAAGTAAGATAGAACAGTGTGTGCTTTTCCTAGTTTAAAGAAATGATGGTGGTTTTCTTTGTTAGCTTCCATTAGATTCCCCTTTCATGGAGAGCTATTACAGACTGTTCAGCTATTATCGGCTCCTCTGCTGTCATTGATTTCCATGCTATTCTGTTTCAAAATTGAACTGATGAAAACAAATAGGGGCTGGAAATGGTGTGATGCACTAGTGGAGGGATGACCGAAATTCTTATCTGGCCAAGTTCAAATACTCATTTCTCTGTGGGAGAGGAGAGGCGTTAGCAGGTTGGATTCTGCACCACTGTGCTAGATCACAAAGGAAGTGTCAAATGGTAGGGACGGAGACTTGCCTGGCTGATTTTTGAGATTCCTTCCTGATCCAAAGTTTTATGATTCTAGTGACTTGTTGAAAGCAGAGGTTGATAAGACATGGGGCATTTGAAAGGGAAGTGGTTAAAGCAAGGGAAGGGAGGCAAATCTACATTTCAGCATGGCATCATGTAATGTGGTACTCTGCCAACCACCTACACATGGCACAGGAAGAGAGCTGATTAGACACCATTGTAAAACAATGCTCTGCTTTATAAGTGTGTTTGTGACTCAAGGAAAACCTGTTTCATTTCCCTTGAAGATGTAAAGACCTAGAAGTTTACCTTTTTTTATTTTAACCTTAATCTTTTTATCCTTGTAATTCCTATTTCAAAAAAATCTTGGGTTCAGAACCCAGATTTTCTTCAGGTAATCATTCACACTACTACTCCTCTTTCTGTATTTCCTAGAGAGCATAGTAGAAAGAAGCCTGTACTGGGAGTCAGGAAACCCAGGTTCTAGTTAGTGACTTTGTTGTTGGGTGGCTCAGCTCAGTTCAATTGAATAAACATTTGTTAAGCACCTAGTATGTGCCTGGTACCGTGGTAGGCAATGAATATACAGAAGTTGTCACTTAACCTTTCTGGGCATCAGTTTTCTCATCTGTAAGAAATAACAGTGGTCGAGCCAGCCTCTCTTGAAGAACCCTGCCAGCTCATGTTTGGTTGTGACAAAGCTGAGTTGTGTTAATTCTCATCCCCAGCAGTTCCCTCCAGGCCAGCTAGTTGTCAAGGTTCAAATCCTAAACTTCAATCATAGCTCTCAAGCTAAGAGGGGATCTCAGGTGCCACAAAGAAACACCAGAATCGTTGCTGACAATTTATTTCAGGGAAGCAAAAATATTTTGATTTCAGCTAGTTTCCCATCTCGTCTGTTCCTTGTGTTATTAATTTGTGAATGTGGATAGTTTGTGTAATGCGTAAATCACTAAGGAGATAAAATTCAAGGAATTGTACAGCTGGTTCTTTGCAGAAATATCAAGAACAAAGCAGAAAAACACAATCTTTACCTTGTAGAACTGTGTGTTCTGTTCAATAGGCTTACTCTCAGGTAAAGATTCTTATTAAAATACTGACTGAAGGAGAAGATTGTGAATCCCTAGCCAGGTTTGGTTTGTTTGTTTGTTTGTTTAAATGAAATAGAGTCAAAGCATACTACATAATCACGGAACAATAGATCTATTTCTTTCTCATAGTATAAGAGAATACAAATTCACTTCTCATTTAGTATCCATTTGTGTGCCCCTTGGCCCTGTTTTATAATTACTAGGTAAGCATACGTTCTAACGCAATGTCTTCCCTTAAAACCAATATACGTGCACCTTTTAAACATGTTTATATGTGTATTCTTCACATACATTTATTTAGACACCTACCTTTTTTTATGCACCATACGTATATCGGTAGCAAGAGTATTTGAAACATGTAAGAGCCTAATTGAGAAAGACTTGATTTACCGTGTAGGTGGAAGAGAATGTATGGTGAAGCCATCTGATTTGGTCCATTATTGTATTTTCAATTATCTTTGGTGCTCAAAGAAAAAGACATTAATATAGCTGGGGATGACATAGCAAATTACCACAGCTCTCTAACCTTTTAAATTGCTAACACTGTTGTAATCTGTAATTATAGAAATCAGTGTGAGAATTGTGGCACTGCATAATTATCTTTCCTGATACTTTATTGCTGAATGAATTATTAATCAGAATCAGTCTTGTATGGTATTTGCAGCAACTCAGAAGAATAATGTATAATTAAATTTCATTACTCCTATTTTTGTGCTGGTGTTTTATGATGTTGTAATTGATAATTAATTGGTTAAAAACTCACACAATGCTTGGGGGTTTCAGGTGGCTGAGAATGTTCAGTGTTGCTGAGTTTATTAACTAAATACAGTAGTGATCTTGCTGAAGGGTACCATGAAGTAGATCCAGTATATATCACTGAGTTGCTGAAACTCGTGCATTATTTATTAAACTTTTTATACTCCCTAAAACAAGGTAGCCACAATGAGTACATGTAAATATCATTAAGAGGTCACAATAATGGATTTTTGAAGTTGTTCAATTCCAAGAAATCAGTTTGAAGTAAACAGTTAACATGCTAGATTAGTATATATCCATTACTAAATTCTACCCAGTTGAAGTAGCCTTATAGAAAAATACCTTTTAAAAAAAAAGATTAACTGAATTATACTATGAAAAACCACTTTACCCTCTGCCTTTGAAGACCCTAACATATCTTTAAAGAAAAAGTCTCTAGCCTAATCTGCTTCTCCAATTGTTTAAAGTAATAAATGGTTCCCCTCTACACAGACACACAAGATTGAAAAACTGAAAGGATTATGAACTTTTCCTTGACTACCATTCTAACTCAGTGTTCCTGGTGTGAGTCTTTTTGGTATCTCTGGCAGCCAAGGTAACCAGAAAAAGTTCACAAGTAAAGAATGCCTTTCACCCATTCTGAATCCTGTTGAAAAGCAACATTGTCAGGTATTTTATATGAACTTCAGCTGTGTTGTTTCATTAGATAAAACCTGAGATGCTTCTCTCTCTGGTTTTCAAGTGTCCCCCCTTCAGAATTATTTAGAGTTTTCTTTATAGGTAAACAGCGCTTTGAATTTTATATTAATTTCAAAACATAAGCTGTGAAAGGGAAGTCAGAAAAGCTTGTACTGTTCTTTTAATCAGCTGTTTCCCTGAGTTGATGAAAAAAAAATTTTATGAGGTACATTTCCTATGGAATGCTTTGCAAACTCACCTCCACATTTACTAGAAAGCCACCTGTGATTTTATTTTTGCATAGTTTATGCTGGCACTGATGTCAGACAGCTCTTAGATTATAAATTATTAAAGAGGAAACTGTAATCAGAAAACTTGGATAGAACTAAAACAAGGTCTTTCTAACACATAAAGCAAAAGTATTCAGTTTTATACATAGCCCTAACTTTTCCTACTTGTTTGGCTTTGAAATAAATATTTGAGTGTAATTCAGAAAAATTGTCAGCACCTTGAACAGTGCCTGCTGCGTGTTAAGGCATTGTGCTACTCAGAGTCCAGGAGAAAAAGTGTGCCCTCAAGGAAAAGGTTTGAGGGGAAAGGGATATATGATATATGCACAAGTAATTATACCAGCTAGAACATGATGAAGGTCATTTTCAAATGGGGAAATTAGAGAGAGATTCTTCAAGAAAATAGTACCTAAGCTGGGCCTTTTTAGAAGGAAGATTTTGACTGGTAGCGTTGAGGACAGAGAATATTGCAACGATAGGAAGTGGTCTATGTAAATGCAGATTGGTTGGTTGTCGTCCTTCATACTTGAAGAGATCCAAAATAACATCACTATGTTGGGGTCAGTATACAGTGTGTCCAACTGTGGTTGGTCAGAACAATACAAGCTCAGACAGCTCTACCATAGATTAGATACAAATAGCCCATATGACCATAGTCATAGGAGAGTGAAAGACAAGATTAGGGACCAGCTACTTGTCCATTTTGTCTGGAATGTGGAATGCACAAAGGGAATTAATTAGGGACAAATAAGGAATATTGGAGCCAGATCATAAAAGACCTCAAATTCCAGGTTAAAAATCATGTGTTTTATTCTATAGACAATAGAAAGCCGTTGGAAGTTTTTTTACATAGAAGATGACAGTTGGACCTTTGAATTAGGTGGAAAAGATAAGAAAATTTTCCTTATCTTTTTCTCCTTCATAGACTCTGGATAAAAATAATATGGTCATTCAGAAAGATTTTTATTTAAGTTATATATACACCCTTCATTCCTACTAAATATAATGCCAGTGCAATACCTCAGCAGCCACTGTGGATATACAGATGCTTATCTCTAGGTAAATTCAGGAAATATAAACTCTCTTCCTCAAAAATGAAACCAAAACATTTATTCAAACACCAGAAAGTCAAATTCATGAAAGTAACAAATAAATGTACCTACATTGTCAACGTAGGGAACTTGGCTATCTCTAAGCCTGCCTTCCATCAGGTATCCCCACAAATGAGCTCCCTTAGGCAAAATTATTCCCTCTCTCACTCGCTGTATCTGCTCTATCTGCTCTCTTTCAGCTCTGCCTCACTCTCTGCTGTACCCTTCCTGCTCCACCCATTGGGCAAGCTCCTCCCACCAGCAGTTCCATGTGCTTCAAACTGTGGGCTGGGACAGAGCTCTAAGCATGTCACATGGGCCTGTTAAGGGGCAGGGAAGATCTTCAGATTTCCTTACTATTACACTAAATTGTAAGTTTATTGAAGATGGGGGAGGAAGTTTATATGAGTCTTTTCATCTTAGTATACCTAGTATTTAATAGAATTAGAGTGTACCTATTAGATGCACATAGGTAGTACCTATGGCATGTTTGAGAATAGAATAGAACTGAATCATGTTCATCAGCAGACATTTAGGACTCTGGTAACAATCTGGAGGCAGGCTAATTGATTATTAGCTAAGAGTGTTGGATCTGGTTGTAACTGGCCATGTTTAGTGATACAAGTCTCTATTTATTGAATCTCAGAATGAAAAGAATTTCAGAATCCTCATTTGACCAGAACTTGTAAATCCCACCTACATACCCAATGACTGGTCATATATCCTTTGCTTAAAGTGTTCAAACTCGTTGATAAGGAACCTACTCTCTCCCCATGGAAGCCTGTTACCCTTAGACTCAGAAAGACCTAAATTCAAGCCTCACCATGCACCCCCAATACATAACTGGCTGCGTGACCCTAGGCAAATCATTTAACCTCTAAGTTCTCTAGGCAACTTTCTAAATATAGGTTCTTAATCTGGTGTACATGAACCTGTTTGTTGTCTTTGTGTGTGTGTGTGTGTGTGTATATAATTTGTGTAATTTTTATATTATAATATATGACATAATTTACATTCTATCATGTTATTTTATATTATTTAATTTTATATATTATCAATTTATATCTATTTATATATTTTATATAATATTATTTTATATAATATATCATAATAATTTTATATAATATATAATATTATTTATATATTTTAATATCTTGATAAGGGTATTTTAGAATTGTTTTCCTTTGTAGCCCTATTTTATTTTATGTATTTAAAAGCTATTCTGAGAAAGTGTCCATAGACTTCTCCTGACTACCAAAGAAGGTTCTTGACACAAAACAAAGATTCACGACTCCATTTTAAGACTATAATTTCTGGAGCAGGTGTGTTGATATTCCTTGATAGGAGTTCCTTAGGTGCTCACTTAGGAACCCACAAGTCAAACACAAGGAATTTTTTCATTACATCAGCTCAAAATTACCTCTTCCCAATTTCCATCATTGCCTCTGGGGCCAAATAGATCAAATCTAATCCTCCTCCCATGTAATAACCTTTTGAATAATTGAAGAATGGAATCTTATTCCTCCTATGCACCCCAAATCTTCCCTTTTATAGGCTAAATATCTACAGGTCTTCCAGGTTCTTCTCATGTTGCATGAACCTGAGGCTCTTCAGTTTATCAGCATCCTTCCTCAAATGTGACACCCAGAACTTCACACAGTGTTCTAGGTATGCTCCAGTCAGAACAGAGTAAAGCAGGACTCTGTCCTCCCTAGTGTTGATATGACCTAAGATCTCCATGTTATTCTAAAAGTTTAGATGCCCAAGTGACCAAAAATCGATAATTAAAAAATCAGCACCCTGTTTGATAAATTAAGTGCCCAGGAAGTGAAGGGTGAAAGGAATCTTGCATCTAAGAGGAAGAGGAGGAGGAAGAGCAACAGAAAATCTTTATGGAGACAAGACAGTTAGATGCATCCTTCCAGCACCCAGCTTGCAGATCCTGTGGATCAAAAACATATGTCACTATTGGTGAAAGACTCAGAACAAAGCCTACTCCAAATCCCCTTAGACATAAAATCTCTAATTGTAATCTAACCTTTTCGTATAGATTTTGCACTTTTGTCTTCACAAAATAGAATCATCTTCATCTCACATTGGAATTACTTCAAGTAGTCTTACAGAGCCAGAAATTCAGTTCAGTTCAACATGCACTAGTTTCTAGTATGTGCTAGACACTGAGACCTTCTAGTGAGGGAATACAACATGGATACAGATGCAGGAATAAAAGATAAGAAGTCAAGGAGGGAGAGAGAGCACATAAGCCACTAGTGGCCCCAGAATTGAATCTTGAAGGAAAACTAAGGACTAAGAATCAGAAGAGAGAAGAAAGTGCATTCCAGGCAGGCAGCACAGCCTACACATAGGTATGGAGGTAGGAGATGAAATTCTTAGTTCAGGGAATTACAGGGAGGTAAAGTAAACCTGAATATAGACTCAAGATGGAAAGTAAGGAAATAAATCCCAAGGTGTTGGTTGGAACCAAGCTTGAAGGGCTTTCTATGCCAAACAGAGGCATTTGTACTTTATCCTAGATACAGTTCTTAAGCAGAGAAGTGGCATGGTCAGACCTGTTCTTTATAAAGATGATTTTGGCAACTGCAGATAAATTAGATCAGAAAAGAGAAAAACTGGAATGAGCTGTCAAGTACAGTCAAGATGACTATTTCCAGTTTTTACATCATAGCATTCAGTGACAGGAGAGGGTAAAAAGAGTAAAATATTTGCATCTGAGGTTTACTTGAAAATGCCTAAAATATTCACTGACTGAAGAAAAGCCTCTGTGGGCACTTGGCTCTGTTCAGTTATTTCAACTCACCTATGGAGCGACTAAGTGTCTCTCTTTTTTTTCTTGTGCCCTGCATTTCCCTTGTATTGTTTTGTTCAGGTAGTTTCTGTGCTAGGGGAATGCCTGACTGACTTGGTTCTCAGGCTTTCTTCAGGGCTGTCAACAGAAGTCTTCTTGGAAATGTTAGTTCCAGAAAGTCATTCTTGTGGCAGTTCTGTAACTGTCTCCCCTGATGCCGTTTGGTGCTGATGAGCAGCTTGTGCCTTTTGGGAGGCCTTTGGCTTGTGAGCTAAGTCACAAAGGCCAACAGCTCTAGAAAAGCTGTGGAGTGTGGGAGAGGCCAGAGTGACAACTGGCAAGCTGACAGTGGACATTGAGGAGATCTCATCAGAGATAGTGCTGAAATTGAGAATGAGCTGATGCTGGCAGGGGAAGTTGAGGTCAACAAAGAGGAGAGAGATGGCAGTATAGGGAGGGAGGAAATAAGGTCAAATAAAAGAATTTTTGCTTGGAATAGATGGAAAGATGATAATTGACAACAACAACAGAAAGAACGTAGAGCTGCTCTACTCTTATTTATTTCCCTTGCAAAAAAGAACGACCTTTACCCTGGAAATAATGGAGCAAAGATGACTAACAGACAGTTGATACCCAAGACAAGGAAAGAGGTAGCAAGGGAGCACCTGGCTACTCTCGCTGGCTTCAGATCACCTGTCTCAGGTGAATGCCAATCTTTGATCTCAAAATAACTGTGATTATTCCATAAGGTAATTGCTGAGCCATTGTCAGTGATATTTGAAACGCCATGGAAAACAGGAGAGAAGATCTCCCCCCAAAAAATGTAGGAGGCAGCTAGATAGCACCATGGATTGAGCACTGGCCCTGGAGTCAGGAGAACCTGAATTCAAATCTGTCCTCAGATACTTAATAGCTGTGTGGCCCTGGGCAAGTGATTTAACCCTGATTGCCTTCCCCCCAAAAAACAGTTGGGGGGGTAGGCAGTGAGGTGGTGCAATGTATAGAGCACTGGCCCTAGAGTCTGGAGGACTTGAGTTCAAATTCAGCCTCAGATAATTACTTGACATTTACTAGTTGTATGACCCTGGGCAAGTCACTTAACCCCCAGTTGCCTCACTAGAAGAAACAATAACTGTAACTCAGCAGGTTTGATTTCCTGGGCACTTTTGAGAATAGATTATTAAAGAGATAGTTGGCAAACATATAGCTGGGGAAGCAGTTATTACAAATAGTCAACATGGTTCCATTAAGAATAGGTTGTGCCAGGCCAACATCATAGTTTCTTAACAATATACTAAACTATTAGGTTAGAGAGATACTATAGATGCAGTTTACCTAGATTTTACCAAAGGTTTTAAAGGAGTATGAGATACTATCCTTGAGAAAAAGTTGTATTGGACAAAAATACAATCAGATTCAGATCTGGTTGGATAATTGCACTCAGAAGTGTGTTTGTTAATGGTTCAATGTCAGTGTGTCAGGAGTTTGCCAGTGGAGGAGCCAAGAATGTATGCTCAGCCCTATGCTGTTTAAAATTTTTGTCAATGATTTGATTCAAGGTACAGATGTCATGCTTGTTAGATTTGGAGATGGCACCAAGCTGAGAGGTAAATGACAAAACCAGGATCCAAGAGGATCTTGACAGTCATAGGGACAGGCAACCTGTAGTCTCAAAGCTACATGTGGCCCTCTAGGTTCTCACATGTGGCCCTTTGACAGAATCCAAACTTCACAAAACAAATTCCCTTGATAAAAGAATTTATACTATAACACTTGAACTCAGTCAAAAGGCTGTGCCTGAGGACCTAGAAGGCCACATGTGGCCTTGAGGCTGCAGATTCCCCACTCCTAACTAAATGAAATTAGTAAGGATAAAGGTAAAATCTTGCACTTGGGCACACACCAAAAAAAGACCAATGATAGCAGTTATTCTGAAAAAGATCTGGAGAATTTAACAGAACACCTCAAGCTTAGTATGTATTAGCATTGTGATAATAGGTAATGCAATCATGGGCAGTATTAATAGAGGCATAACTTGTAGAAATAGATCTCACTGTATTCTGCCCTTGTCAAACCTCATATGGAATATTGTGTTCATTTCTAGACATCATGATTTAAGAAAAACATTAGTAAACTGGAGAGTGGCCAGAGGGAGAGCAACCAGGATGATGAAGGGCATCGTATCTGTATCTCATAAATGAAGCAGTTACCTTTAGCCTGAAGAATAGAAAGCTTAGGGGAAATGTGTTAATTGTCTTCTGTATTTGAAGGTCTGTTGTGTGGAGAAGGTACTACATTTGTTCTGTTTGGCCGCAGAACCAGGATCAAAGAAAGGTACAGAAAGGCCAGTGTCAGCTCAATGCCGGGACAGACTTCCTGACAATTAGAATGATCCAGAAATAAGACGGGCCCCCTTGAGAAGTGATGCCCCCCCCCCGTGCCCTTCCATGGAGGTTCCCAAGCTGAGGCTGAAGACACTCGTCAGCTAGGTGGAGATGGCTTTCGTATATGGGTTAGACTAGAAGCCGCTGAGGGGTTTTCCAGATCTCAAATTCTATGAGGAAAAACATATGATTCTTCAGCAGGTAGTTAATTTATTATGGGCTCATGTCACTCCTAGCTGGATGTTGGGGATACAGGGACACTCAAGAGTCCCTGCTTGTATTATGGGTTTATATTATGTCTAGGGAAACAACATGTAGAAATACAAGTAAATGCAAAATTTTTTGTATCTACTTAGAGGTAGATACAAGGTAATCTTGGTGAGAATGAGAAGAGGCACTAGCAACTGGGGAGACCTGAGTTCAAATCCAGCCTCAGATGCTAGCTGTGTGATCCTGGGCAAGTCACTTAATCCTGTTTGCCTCCATTTCCTTATCTGTGGAATGAGCTGGAGAAGGAAATGGCAAACCACTCCAGTATCTTTGCCAAGAAAACCACAGACCACAAGCAATCAGACATACTGAAACAATGAACAACTACACCCTTAAAATATGAAGTAATAGTGAAGTGAAGCTAACACCACATGTTTGTGTAGCACTTAGTACTTTTTGTAAGATCCAGGAGGTTCTTAAGAGGTCATCTAGTTCTACATTTTCACTTTATATGTGAGGAAACCGAGGTCCAGAGAGGTTAGGTAACTTATCCAAGGTTCCACAGGTCTTTAGTGGCAGAGTTGGGACTGGAAGCTAGAAGCCCAGATTCCAGCTGCAGTTCTTTCCCACTGTACGTACACTGCCACCTCCTTTTCATTTATTCAGTAGACATTTCTCAAGTGTTCATTCTATGAAAAACCCTATGCCAGGTGCTGAAAGAAGTAAAAACATAAAAAGTTGACCAGTTCCATGCCCACTGAGAAATTCAGATCAAGGGAAACCAAATGGCCAAGTACAAAGGTCACGCCTAGCACTGCAGAGTAAAGTGAAGAGGGAAGACTTCAGGAGAAAGAAAGGAGCATCTTCCCAGTGAGATAGGAAACACATACACACATGCTCACATGTCCCAAGTATGACTGCAGCCTTATACAAACCCTTTCTGGCATATGTGAAACTATCCTCATATAACACCACTCATGCAGATTACAAGAAGGCAAGGAGGTAAGAATAAAGAAGTCAGATAAGATTCTTAATATAGTGAGATACAGCTGGGATGGTTTGGGGTCCCCATCAACATGTGCAATCATTCTTTTAAGCATTCTTATCCTTGGGTCAAGGCAACTAGGAGAATGAGGAGGAGCTGTATCCCCTTCCTGTCTTCCCTCTCTCATATGTCTTGTCTACCTATGCCCCAGTTGGCATACCACCCCAGAGTCCAAACACATATGGCACCATCATACCAAAAATAAGCTAGAATTAGAACCCAGGCATTCAGACTCCAGTGTTCTTTCCATTATACTACACTGCTAGAGTGAAAATTGCTTAGAAAAATAGGGGAAAATGCTCTTTTCTACTTTTAAGTTTAAGATATTTAGGGGAGAAAAAAAGGAGCTTGACATATACATATGGACTATTATATATAAACATATCTAATTGAAGTAAATCTAGTATCCAGAATTTCAAATTTACAAAGTTGATAAAGGACCCAATTTATTTTACATATAACATCCAAGACCCCTCCCATATGTGGAAAAGTTGGAGGCATGTCATAGCTCAGCATCTACTCAAAACCAGAGTTTATAAACTTCCCCTCCCTTTGTTGTTCAGTTATGTTTAACTCTTCATGACTCTGTGAACCAACTGTCCATGGGGTTTTCTGGGCAAAGGCACTAGAATGGTTTGCCGTTTCCTTTTCCAGTTTTATGCAGGCAGAAGTTAAATTATTTGTCCAAGGTCACATAGCTAACACATGTCTGTAGTCAAATTTGAACTGTAGTCTCCAGGCCCAGCACCCTATCCACTGCACCACCTCCCTGCCTCTTCTTCCCTTATGAGGCTAATCAAAGGACTTCTTATGGTTCAGTCGTTTCTGACTCTTTGTGACCTATTTGGGGTTTTCTTGGCAAAGATACTAAAGTGGTTTGCCATTTCCTTCTCCAAATCAAAGGATACATTTGTTCAAAGAAAAGATATGTCATCAAACAGCACAGCAACATAAGTGACCAGAAAGACCCCTCTCATGCCACTAGAGTACTCTCTAACACTACAAGTCAGAAAAGATACATGTCCAGGAAATGCCTGTGTCAGGCATATGTGCCTAGCCAGAGCAACTCTGTTCCTCAGGTGGCATCCCTGCTGACATGCCCTTGCCTCCAGCACAGCTACTTGCGTCCCCCAAGAGTCACAGGTGTCATATGATCATAGGTGTGGAGTTGGAAGAGACTTCAGAAGCCATTAAGTCTGGCCTCCTCATTTTATAGATCAGGAACATGAAGAGAGGTGAACTGATTTGTGCAAAATCACACAACTAATACAAGTCAGTATTTGAACTTAGGACTTCTGACTCCAAAGGCAGTGATCCTTCCATGGTACCACCCTGACTTTCAAATCAGAGGAATTTCAGCCAGACTGTACTGCCTCTCAATACTGAAAGAATAAAAATGATGGAACTTTTTCCAAAAAGGCAACAAAACAGACATCAGCATCTTCCAACCTACATACCTATTTTTCATCTCTATAGCACATTTATGAGTTTGACCTATGCATAGATTGGAAGTATCCTTGATGAAAATATAAAAAAGCATCAAGCCGTCTTGAACAATTTCCTATAGCAGACAACATCTTCACAGTTATATACTGAGACTGAGAGTTCTAAAGAATACAGTATGTCTATTTTTAATGTCAATTTTAACAAAACACTTAATTGTCAGATAGCAAGTGCTTATGAAGCACCTGTTATGTTCGGGGCCGTGTACTAAGCATTGGAAATACAAAAAAGGCAAGGGAAGGGGCAGCAAGCTGCTCACAGTGTAATGGAGAAGAAAATTGTCATTTTAAAGACTCCTCAAATCAAGGGTCTCTCTGTATCTGCTTGTATAACCAAGCCGCAAGCTACTTTCCCCTGTTAAGCTGTAACTTCAATTTCTAACGGTTTCCAGTCTTAGCTCATGGCCTCAGAAGGGTGTTTCAGTTGTTTTAAATTTCAGAACCCAGCCAACTACCTAGGGAAGCCAGTGGACATTTAAGTCAATCCTTTGAACTATTATTTCTCCACTAACTCTCTAAACTCATTTGCATCATGGTCAAAAATTTGCTATCATACCACTTGAATGCTAATCTGTGTCCCTGAAAGTTATTCCAGAAACCATCATACCCCTACTCACTAGGCTAAGCTGGAAGAGTTGTAGACATTAGCATTTCTACCCTCTATCCCTACCCAAACAATCAAATCACTGTATCCCCAATGTACATAAGCTCAAGCCTTGAATTTCAGACTCAAGAAATAATTCACATATATGTTGAAGTCAAGACCTATTCAACATAGTACATGCCCAAATTAAATTAAATCAATGGGTGTAAGCGTAGAGTCATAGTTCCCATATGTAGGATACCCTAGCCTGGTAGTAGTAGAGCAGAGAAAAGGAAATGCAGCATCCAGGAAATTCTGGACTTAGTTAAGTACTGGAAAGCTCAGAAAGTATTGCAAAACATTCCCAGCAGACCTAGCATTTCCCAAAAACTACATAGCATTGAACTGGCTATGATCTTACCCTCTTGCTAACCCAAGGTCTCCAACTCATTTTATTAAGGAGATTTTTTTTCCCTTTGGGAATACATCTCTGATTATGAAATGAAAATCAATAAGGAAAATATGGTTCACTTTACAGAAATGTCATTTGGCAGCAAATTTGCTGTGGAATGTGTCTATTTCATCAAGCTGAGAGTGGGTGTATATATTATAGTTTATATTTCAGATCACCTGTGCTGACCTCATGATTTCGTAATGAGAAGAATCTCTTTGAGAAAATGCCAAGGTTGGGAGTAGAAAAACTGAAGACTTGAATTTTTTTCCTCTCCTTTAATTCTTTGCTTAGGCCCTCTCTATTTTCCTACCACACTCCCTAGAGGGTATTTCACCTGTATGTTAACATTCTAGCTGCGTTGACCTCCTGTTATGGTAACAGATGGTTCAAGTGCTTTTAGTATCCAATTTGGGATTTAACAAACTGCCAACCAATAGTCTCCACCTCCTGGGTTTAATCATTTTAAAATGGAAAAAAAAGGCAAAGAGAGAGAGGTGATAAAGACAAAGGCTCAAATTACTATCAGACCTTTCGATTGCTCAGATGAAGCTCAGATGAGATTCTTTTTCTGAACTGTTCAGATGCTGCCTCCATTTGGTGCAGTTTTGAATTTTAATTGCCTCTCTAATGTGTTTGCCACTTTTAACTTCATGAACTTAGTTTGATT
The DNA here is from genome assembly GCA_028658325.1 of Potorous gilbertii. NCBI lineage: Eukaryota > Metazoa > Chordata > Mammalia > Diprotodontia > Potoroidae > Potorous > Potorous gilbertii. Next base: position 367,977,037 of record CM053770.1, on the reverse strand, counting down.
TTTCCCCACAGAGAATATGCAGGGGCAGTCTGGTGTAGGAGGAAACCAACCCCAGAGTGGTTTTGACCGCTAACATCCTTGACAGCTCTATGATCTAAGATCCAACCCAGCTGGATTGTTATAATCAGTTATAAGCTGTGTGATCCTGGGCAAGTCACTTACCTTACCTAAACCTCATTTTTATCACATGCTGATAAAAATGCTGTCATCTTCACAGTTTGTTGTGAGGAAAACACTTCATAAACTGTAAAACCTTGTGAACATATGAATCATTGCTCTTGTAAAACAAAATGTCATTTTGTTCATTGGACTCTGGTGGTGGAAGGAACTTCATCTTTCTGAAGATATATCTTACAGGTATTTTGGCCAGACCACATTTCCTCTCCTCCTCCAAACTTCTAAGTCCCATCCACCTAACATCCCTATTCCAGCTCCTAAGCTGCACAGGTATGGAGAGTCAGAACATTCAAAATGAACCTGAGGAAGTTGTGTCTGAACTGGTAACAATGAAGAAAGCAGAGCCAGGAGAACAGTGTGAATCACACAACAGCAGTATCAATGGAAATCCCACGAGACAGCTGTCAAACTCAGAAAAATTGCATTGACCTGTCTTGTGATCTTGGTTCCTCTTTTTGGGAGAGAGATGGTGGACTATGGCTATAGAATGTTGGGTATGCTGCTACATTAACCTGTTTATTGGTTGGTTTTGCTGACAAAACTGCTTTTTATTTGTTAGAAGAAAAGGTTTCTGGGGATGTGGGGGAGTAGGTCAGGAAATGACCTCGATGTGAAAAAGTTTGATTTTATTTTTTAGTATATCTAAAGTTGAGCAACTACCGGGTACAAATTCTCTGCCTGTATCAGTTGGAGAATGTGGATCTAAATAACCCACCTTTTAGACCCAGTTAAATAGGTTCTCATCTGCAGTTTCTATGGGAGGGGGAAAGGGGGGCATGGAGGAGAAGTCATGTTAGCATCCCTTTAGCAGTAGCTAGCCAAGAAAGTGTCTTCCGGAGAATAGAACTGCTGTCACTGCTGCTTGGCTTCTCTCCTCAGCACCTAGAGCTCAACATTGTCACTGTGCTGGCTTGTCAGTGCCTCACAGAATTTCCACAGGGTTAAGTCCTCCCAGATGAGAAAACAAACACATGAAAGAAAAGAAAACCACGACCCTGGGAAGCTGTTGTTGTTTTCTTTTTCTGGGAAAAACATAGCCAACTAATTAGCATAGCATAGTTTTGAGGCTACAGCCTTTGAGTTTGGTGTTAATGTTGGAATTGAGCAGGCCAGCATTGCAAAACACAGCGTTCCTTCTTGCTGATTCTTGCTGAATTTGGCCACTGTTTGGCTTTTGTGAGCAGATTTGTGGGGTTTCACCTTGTTTATTTCCTAGGAATAATTTCTGATAGGTTCTACAAATCCCCTCCTTCTCCTCTTTCTCCTAATCCTCCTCTTCCTCCTCTTTCTTCTCTTTATCCTTCTCTTCCTCCTCTTTCCTCTTCCTTCTCCTCCTCCTTGAGCAAGAATTGTTTTGGGGAGGGTCAAGGCAGCAGTAACTGCATGCTAAGTACAAATTCACTATGTGTCCTATTAAAATGTAAAACAATCCATTGAGTCATCCTCTCCTTAGTTTAACTTAGATGCTTTATGGCGCACTTTGCATGTCATTTATTTCTCATGATTTCCGCATGGAAAAGGGTATCTGATGGAATCTAGGCAAGCTGGAGATTGTTCTAAGTAAAATCAAACATATAGCTTCAGTATTAACCCTTAACTTTCAGTTTCCCAGTTCTTAAATTCCTTTTTGGGGGGAATCTTAGTCTTCCTCTAAAAAGAAGGGAAAATAGGTAATTTAGGTGGCACAGTGGATAGAGTTCCAGACCTGGAGTTGGGGAAGACTCATCTTCATCAGTTCAAATTTGTCCTCAGATACTTACTAGCTGTGTGACTCTGGGTAACTCAGTTGCCTCAGTTTCCTTATCTGTAAAATGAGTTAAACCAAGAAAATAGCAAACCACCCTGGTATCTCTGTCAAGAAAATCCCAAATGGGGTCAAGAAGAGTTAATACAACTGAAAAAATGACTCAATAACTACAACAAATAGTAAATACCATGCCTTACTTCACAACTAGTGAGTGTGGTTTCTATTCCCAGAAACTTTGAAGTATTTCTTTAGCCACAAAAAAAGAGGAGAGGGGTATTGCATTGGGATCCTTGCAAACTTGGTACAGGATTGAGGAAAGGGTGGGGGGAAAGGATGTAAATTCTTCCTCCCTTAGGGTTCTTTTAACTAGTCAAGTAGGTAATAAAAAAAAATGTTAAAGGAAAATACAAAACATTATATAAAGCATGAGCAGTGAATGCAAAGAAAGACAATGAGTGAAAAGAAATAATTCCAAAGACAAACTGGAGGCGATTGAAAAGCAAAATTACTGAATGAATTAAATGACCCAGCTCTGTCTGCCTCAGGGCAGAGCGCCTCGATTGCATGGTTAGCGGAGGGGTTACTAATAAGATACCAAGAGCAAGTGAATGAATGTAGAAATTCATAGTAACAGAACTCTCCATTTCCAAATCTGATTACTGAATCTTGGCTATGTTTGTTTTATATGTGGGAATTTGGTCAGATCCCTTCATTTCCATAGATTTTCCCCCCTGCACAGCTAGTTGGATTGACAGCTCTAAATCTTATGAACTTACTAAGTGGATAAAGCACTGTGCCTGGAGTCATAAAGACCTGAGTTCAAATCCTTCCTCACACATTTACTAGCTGCATACAGGTTACTTACTTAATGCCCGTTTGCCTAATTTCCTTCACTGTAAAATGCGGACATTAATAGCCCTCACCTCCCAGAGTTGTTTTGAGGATTGAATAAAACACTGTTTACAAATCACTTAGCATAGTTCCTCGCACATAGAAGGCACTTAATAAGTGTTTCCTTACTTCCTTCCAGATCCAAATCAAGTCTTAAATTTTGAGGGAATAATGAGCCACTATGCATTTCCACATTCATAATTTCCTTTACCCATAAATTTCAAAAAATATTGTTCTTTAAGGCAGTTAATTAGCACAGTGGAAAGAGCCCTGGGGCTGAAGTCAGTAAGACCTGAGTTCAAATGTGACCTCAGATACTTACAGGCTGTCTTACCCTGGGCAAGTCACTTAACCTTTGTAGTCTTGGTTTCTTCCACTGTAAAATGGGTGTATTAACAACACTTACCTCCCAAGACTGCCATGAGGATCAAATGAGATATATTTATAAAGTGCTTAGCATAGTACCTGGTACATAACAGGTACTTTAAAAATGTTTAATTATAAATAAACTTTCACTGGCTCCTTTTTTAAAATTCAATTTTATTTTATTTTCATTTCCAGATTTCCCCCCTTGTCACTTCTTCCCCCATCCAAAGACAAGGCAAGAAATGGACCCATTCCAAATATGAAATCATAAAAAACAAACTTCCCAGTACCCATGTTCCTGCCCTCTCCCCACAAAAAAGGCAAAATTAAAAGAGAAAGAAAATATGCTTCTATCTGCACTTGGAGTCCATCAGTTCTCTCTCTGGAAGTAGATGGCATGTTTAATCATGAGTCCTTAGGAATTGCAATGGGTCATTGTGTTAATCTTTTGTAGTTGATTACCTTTACCACATTGCTGTCACTGTGTACATTGTTCATTTTGCATCAGTTCGTAAAAGTCTTCCTGGATTTCTCTGAAACCATCTCCATCATGTCTTACAGCACAGTAGTATTCCATCACTTCCATGTATCATAACTTGTCTAGCCATTCCCCAAGTAGTGGACATCCCCTTAGTTTTCAGTCCTTTTCCCTCCACACAAAGAGCTTCTATGAAGATTTTTCCATATGGGGTGCTTTCCCCTTTCTTTGATCTCTTTGAGAGAATGGCAGCCACAGTTTAGTGGCTTTGGGGATATATTTCACTTGTTCTTTTTTGAGTACTGCTTATTATTGTCATATTGGAAATTCCTGGCCATAGATAGGCCAGGACTTTCTTAACTCTCTAAACTGCACTCTGAGAGTAGAGGAAAGGAAAGAGGCCATCTACTTGTTCTTTCTGTTCCCTGAATCATCTACCTGAGAGCTACAAGACTCCCAAATCTTCACCTTGTCTAATCTCAAATGGTGTTTTTATATATCTATATATGTGCATGTATGCATATATGTGTATGTATAGGTATGCATGGGTGTATACACGCACATAAACACACACTGTAAACACACAAATTCTCTTCCAGGAGCACTGGAAATGTCTGCCTTTTCTTTCAGCATGTTTACTAAGTTGTTTGAACAAAGGTACTAATAATATGTAATTCATTAATTCAATATTGGCTGAAGGTACCTAGAACCTAGTTCTGCAGCCTAATCTCCTTTACTGAGAAGTCTTCTTGAACGTAGTCAACACAAGTAATTCACTATAGCTTTTTATATGCACATCATGTCCACATGATGGGGGAAAAGCATGCCAAATCACTGCATCTGCTCAGTCCTTCAGCCAGGTAACTCAGTGGATGGTAAAAGAGTTAGGTGGTTTGTTTGTTTTGTTGTTGGTTTTGTTTTGGGTTTTTTTCCCATTATATGAGGGATGCCCTCCCACCCAAAACTATTTAATTGAAATTTTCACTTTTCAACCAAGTCATTTCATGATGTTCAGACACAAAACTTCCCAAGGTCAGCTAACAGAGAAACAAAGGGCCTAATATTGACCAAAGGTGTTCCTAAAAATCGCTGGTTTGGCATCTGACAAGATACAAAAGAGATTCCTAATATCTCAGATGTCTAGCTACTGCTTCAAGGATCCTAAATCTTAAAAGCTTGTTGCTTTCTTGAAAGCTTTTTTTTTTTGGTGTTTTGAAAAGTTACTGGTTACCTTAGAAATTGTGGTTAACTCACCTGTACTCACCTGCTCCTCAACTTTCTTCTCACCCACTGGAAAAAAAACCAGGACCTTCCATGTAATCAGGCCTGGCAGAAGGGTACCTAGGAGAAGCTGGATTGAGAGATGAAAGTCCTTGGTGCATCCAGAACCTAATTTTGGCAGCCTAGTCATTTACCCTCTCTGAGCTTTGTTTTCCTCATCTATAAAGTGGCAGTAAAATATTTGTAAACCTTACAAACAACCCACAGGGTTATTACAAAATAAATGTCATATAAATCTTAAAGCATTATACTGTAAGAAGTTATCATGATTCTCCACTGCCCTTAAGCTACTTATATTCAGTCTACAAGCAAAATGCATGTAGTTATCCGCAGACATATCCTTTTCCAGAATTGACCATTAATCCAGCTTTGTTCATGTGATGTTCTCTTTCTAGAGTTTCATCAAAACATGTGAAAGACTAGTGGATTGATAATATAATGTTACTGTTCACTTTTTCTGTGCTTTGATCCAATTAGAAGAATATAGAGGTTTTGTAATTTAAAATGGCCAAAGGAAGGAGAGCTGGAAAGTTCTTTAAAAATCATCTCGTCCTACCCATTTTTATAGATGGAAACCTCTTCTTAAAATTTAAATATAGAAACATGTGGGTGTCGGTGTGTATGTATGTAGATGTGTGTATACACATACATATCACTATGTATTATCATAATTTATATAACTTTTATCATATATTTTAAGATAGAGAAATATCATGTCTGAGTAACTGTGATGGCTCCTAGCCCTTTCTGAACATTTTCTGCTATGCATTATATCCATTGTCCCAGACTGTGTTGTCTATTAGTAAGCTAGACTTTCTCCTTCAATGCTTAGTATATGTAGGTCCTGATTAGTGCAAATAATGAAATCTGTAAAATGGCTGCATTATTTGAATTTGTACCACATACTTCTATTAGGCTAGAATTACCGTATTTTACATAATCACAACTTTGAATAGTATTGATGGGAATGCATGTGACTACTTCAGGAAGATTCATTATTTATACTCATCAGGATCTATCTATAAAGTGAAATCGTCCATCCAGGTACCAGAACCATTCAGAACTATTGAGGATCTAATGTTAAAATTGCTTCTAGGCATCATCCTTAAGTGTCTGCCCTCAGGACCCCATAAGTACACACACAACTTCATGTTAGGTTCTTACTGTAGCCACTGAAGGTTTTGAAACCATTGATTGACTGGCACCACAGTATTGCTGAAGGTATCCAAAAACGGTTAAGAATTCCTACTTTAAGGTACTGGAATTGGCTTAGTTTATATTGATATTCAGTGTTAGGTTCATAAAAACGTTTTTTAAAAGATAATAAAACTTGATCACTCCATTTTTATAAAGAAGGTAAGGATGGATGGATGGATGGATGGATGGATGGATGAGGTGCCTACTATGTATGTGTCAGTCAGCTAGGTGGCTCAGGGGATAGAACTCTGGGCTTGGAGTCAGGAAGACCTGAGTTCAAATCTAGCCTCAGACACTTATTAGGTGTGTAACTAGGCAAGTCACTTAACTTCTGTTTGCCTTCATTCACTAGAGAAGGAAATGGCAAAACATTCCAGTATCTTTTCCAAGAAAACCCCAAGGACAGTATGATCCATGGGGTCACAAAGAGTCAGACGATTGAAGCATAACAATATGTGTCAGGAATTTGCTAAGTGCTTTATAAATATTATTTCATTTAATCCTCCTCCTCCAGGAGATGAATACTAGTAATATCCCCATTTTACAGTTGAGGAAACTGAGGCAGATGAGGGTTAAGTGACTTGACCAGGTCACATGGCTAATAAGTGTATGAGGAAGGATTTGAACTCAGGTCTGCCTGACTCCAGGTCCAGCTCTCTATAAAGTGAACCACCTAGCTGCCTTTAACTTATGTTTCAGTGTTAATAACCAAGTTCCATATATTTCTATTTTTTCCTCATTCAAAAGATAACTGAATATTTTGAAATGATTCTTGTATTCTAAAATTTTTATAAACTTGACAACTCTTTTCTAAAATTCTTATCATCAATTCAAATTCAATGTTTGAGTCAAAGAAGTATTTACTTATACACACAGTTAAAAAGGAAAAATGTGGTTGGAGTTTCAAGTGAAATATTTTATATTTTGCTTTTGTTCATTACCTATGAGGGATGTTATTATTCATTTCATTTCATCTGGAACATTCTAGACACAACTGTTTGTCCGAAAGAGTTAACCTTCTAAAGTCATTCATGAATCAGAGTGCTTTTGGATTTTCCACTGAAGATTTTCTACAGGCCTTCAGTTTCACACTTTGCCTGTAGAATACCACTAGACATTTTAATTTCTGAGTCATTCAGTATCCATCTATAAACAGACTAAGGAGTTAAAAAAAACAACATGCATGGGGCTATATTGTTTTCACGGGTTTTTTGAAGAGGTTGAGAGGTCATTATCTTTCTAATGAAATAACAGCAATGATACCTTTAAGATCCTTGTCATCTATGTAGAGCCATAATAACTGGACCTTTTTCCTACAACACAGTCTAGATGTTTCTGACCGAATTTGCCAAGAAACAACCAAATTCTGCACCCACTAGATTAGCAAGAATAATTACTTTTAAAAACCAGCTGCCCAAATGGCACTTTCTTCAATTCAGCCACACCCCAAGGGAGCTCTACCCCAGCTCCGCCCAGCTTGGCCTAGCCTTGTTCCACCCCACCACCACCTTTAGTTTTCCTAGAGTCTCCGCTGAGAGGATGTCTTTGGATTTCTACTTCTCTACAGAAGAACTTATCTGTGAATCTGAAGCCGTGTATTGTACAGGTAGCCTCAGGTAGAATATTTGCAACACACACACACACACACACACACACACACACACACCCTCATTCTCTCTGAGCAGAAGAGGGAAAACCAGCTAAAACCAGAGGGAAAACCTTTGGAAAGGCCTTTGCACAATCTGATTGTCACTCTGTATATATGTAACACATTTTTGAATGCTTACAGTCATTTTCAGATTTCTCCGGATTCTGTTATTCTATAGCTAGAAATGACTTTGCTCATTCTTTGAATGTCTTCTATTCCACTTTGAAATTACGGATAGGAGTTACTGTGGCACTTAATATTGGTTGACACGTGTATATGTGCATATGTATATGACTGAGTGTGTGTGTGTGTATGTGTGTGTGTGTTGGTAGAAAGAGACAGGAAGCAAAGTTAGGTACTAAAGCCTTTTTTTAATCTTAGTATGAAGTGGTAAGAGCAGTAGAATTCAGTTTGATCCTAGTGGTCCAACTGAAACAAATTGTCAACGAATTAAAAAGGATTCCTACATAATCAGAACTATCCAGATAACTAGATAATTGTAAAAAGACAAGAATTTACAGATTTTTGCAGGAGATTAAGAAGCTAAAGATGTTGCACTCAAATAAAAGATGATCAGGAAATAGATGGGATAGAAGAGAGAGTAAGTCTGTAGATAATATAAAGGCTTGCAAGCTGACAAAAGAAGACCAAAAAAAAAAATCATGGAGTAATAGGATAAAATTAAGAAAATCCCCAAACAAGGAAATCTCTGGGAAAAGCTTCCTGATAGATGTTGATTTTAGACCAGAAGAAGATGTCTTCTGAAATAACATGAAAACTCCCTGAAAATACATGGACTCCCCCAAAAGCCTTTGGACAATTTTAGCTTAAAATAGCATAAAGACTTTTGGGGATATGCTTTATGTGTATGTATATACGTGTGTATGTATGTACATGTGTATGTGTGTGCATATGTGTATACAAACATACATACACACATATGTATGTATATATCAGAGGATACTACCCTCTGCCTATAAGAAGTGCCTTAGATGACCTGTTGAACCCACTCTGTATCTCAGATTAATTCCCTAAAATTTTGTTTCCTCCATAGCAAGCATTTCTCATCATAGTAACAGATACTGATGTCTGTTGCTCAATAGACAGTGAAAGAAGGGAGAGGTCTAGGGAAACTCATTCATTCAGTATATCTTTATTGAGCTCATATTATGTTACATACACAGTGAATACCTAGAGATTGATTGAGAGAATTGAATTTAATGGTAGAAAGAGTAGTAATTTTAAGGCTGAGAGTAAAGTGGACAGTTGAGAAATAATCCTATACATGTGAGTGCTTATAGGATAGAAAAATAAAGAGGAAGTGAAAGTGGAGCACATATATCTTCTAAGTAATGAATAGTTTAGCACTAGTTTCCTCAGCACAAAGAGATGCCATCTAAGCTAAATCTCACACCCTGACTTGTAGCCATTGCACCTAAATTTTACCAACCAAGATGTTCTTCTGATTTTAGAGAAAATGCATCCCAGAAAGGAAAGGGCACATTTGCCTTCCTGTTCTCTCCTGGATTGCTAGGAGAACCCTACTTTTGCATAAATAGGGTTTGGAGATTATGGGGTTTGGGAGCGGGTCTTGCAGGGGTGTACTGGACTGTGATCTCATTGGTATAGGGAATAACTGATGAGCAGACGTCTTCTACCAATGCAGATCAGTGCCTGTTCTGCTTCTTAGTTTTACAAAGTTTATCTGGGGTACTGAGTGATTAGCCCAGGGTCTGTATATGTTTAAAAGTGGATGTGAATCCAGTTCAACTGACTTCAAGACTGGCTTTCTTTCCACTATATCATGCTACCTCTCATAAGCTTATGGGTTTATATTCCAAAAACCTGTTTAAAGCAGAGCCAAATCCACACAAGTGGAATAGTAATGAGGAATGAGGACCATCAAGAAAGTGTTTGTGAAATGTTTGGATTTCCTTAGATTAAAGGCATTGGACCTAAATGAAAATGTTATTATTGTGGGTGTGTCTTACTCTAAGCAATAGATCTTTTTTACTGAAAACATCTTATGTATTTTGTATTATACTTTTATACTAAGGAAACATTGTTTAAAAAGACACTACAACAAATCCTTTTGTAAAAGCAAAGATGTGTCATCACTACCTAGTCTATCTTTTGGGGGAGGCTGTCCTGATTTTATCATTGGGTTTCCTTATGGATGTACATCCGTTCTTTTGTTAGGATGGTGGGGATTTTTAGTAAATCAGTGACAGATGGATGTCTACCTGTGAATGAGCACAGATTAAGGTATCCAGTTGTACTTCTTATTTCAAAGAGCTACAAGTTTATCAATGCAGTGCAATATTCTTTCTGACATAAATCACAATCCCTCCATACTTCTTTAGATAATTTCATGAGCTTCTATGGCCCAAAAATAAATAATCCTCTGGACGACCAACCTCCCTGTAAGAAGCCTCTCCAAATACATATTGCGAGGAGGTCCTCAATTGACAATCTGTTGGCAAACCTACTTATTGGCAACTTGGTAGGGTCTGCCAGACTTTTAGAGAATGCCAGGTCACCTCTGTGGCACAGCACGGCATCAGAGGAGGACTTCAGCAGAAAATGCAACTGGACTATGTGATGAAATGGTAAAAAAGTAGACATCAGTATCTAATTGTCAGTCATTTAGACGGGGCTTGTTAATATTTTTTTGTATCATGGACCTCTTGGACAGTCTAGTGAAGTCTATGGATCCTTTCTCAAAATAATGCTTTTAAAAGGACAAAACAAAATACATAAAATTGCGAAGGAAACCTTTTATATTTCATTATAGTTATCAGAATATTTTTAAATAATGGTTCCCAAGTTAAGAAGTCCTGAATTAGCAGGATCCCTTTTTAGCCCTTGCCGATATTAGGCGCCATTGCTGCATAGTTACAAAAACCAAATCCCTCATGTCTAAGCCACATTCTGAAATCATACTGGTAATATATGTTTGCCAGGGAGTATTCATCTACCCAATAGACATGTAGTCATTCAGCATGTACTGCAGTTATTTTGCAGCTCTTCAACTCAACAAACACTTATTTAGCCAACGTTGTACTAGGCACTGGAGACAAAGGGATGAAAACAAGGTTGTTTCTGCCCTTAAGGAGCTTATGTTCTACATTTTTGTTAGCAAAAGTCTTAATTATTTCTTTGTTTTGGACAATTCATGTATATGGTGGGACCTTTTATTAATCTTCAAAAAAAATCAAGCTTCAAAACATTGAAAAATTGATACTTTCTTAAAATCTTGCATCTTCTGTTCTAATAAAAAAAAAATCCTAGCTGTATTTGCTACTGTAGGTGGACAAGGAACCTAATAAAGGAGAAGGATAAAGGTCTGTGATAGAAAATGTCTTTCCAGATAGTTTTCCGGAGCTTATTGTTGTAGCAGAGAATTAATGTGCTGATCAGCAGTTTTACCATTTGCTGCCTAGTTCATGCAGGACACAGAAACCATGATGTCATCTTTCTTTGCCTCTCATTTTCTCTCCCACTATTGTGTGTGTGTGTGTGTGTGTGTGTGTGTGTGTGTGTATGTGTGTGTGTTTCTCAAACTCTATTAACTACAATAACTCTCATTTTTATTTTAGGGTGTGAACGGAATGTCTGTGGATGAGAAGACTGAATCCCCCATGTATGTGTATGAGTCAACAGTCCATTGTACCAATATCCTCCTGTGCCTCAATGACCAGCGGAAGAAGGATATTCTTTGTGATGTGACTTTGATTGTGGAAAGGAAAGAGTTCCGAGCCCACCGGGCTGTGTTGGCAGCATGCAGTGAATACTTCTGGCAAGCTCTGGTAGGGCAGACGAAACATGACTTGGTTGTCAGCCTGCCTGAGGAGGTACAGTATTTTTATTTGTTACAGTTGATGATGGTGGCTAGTCGATTGATAATGTTGATTTGTGTGCATGCTTTAATTTGTGTGCATGCTTACTTGTCTACCAAATGACACACTGTATCCATCTCACAAATCTAAGCCCCATGCACAGAAGGAGTGGGGCACGTAAGTCTTTGAACTCTGTTGTGAACAGAACACCTTATTTTAAAGGAACATGACTTTCTGTGTGACTTACAGCCCCTTGTGTTCACTTAGCCTTCTGGTTTTGAGTATGCCAGTCCAAGGATGGTACAGCTCTTGTTGTGGGATTTGAATCAATGACTATTGGTATGATTTTTCAGTTTCATTGGGCTTAAGAATTGTTGGATTTCCCTTGAGAGTGAAGTAATGAAAGTATTCACAGGACCTTCTTTTGGGGGGCTGGGGGAGGAAACGGAGTAATAAAAACAACCAACCTTTTGACAGTTGCTATAACTAAAACTCTCAAATGAGTAAACTTGCCTTGTTTTCCATTATTGAAAGTATCTTGTAAGAACTTACTTCATTCCTTTCTGTGGCTGCACCTGGGACGGCCATGCTAATAGGATGCTTAGGTGGCCTTGCAGGCTTTGGATCTAGAGATTTAAAATTCAGTGGTTCTGATTGAGCTTTAGAACCTCCCATGATAAACCACCCCATGGAAGGCCATGAAGTCTATTGATCCTTTACACTATGTTTCCCCTAATTTCCTAACTTGTATACAGTACTTGAATCCTTCCCTGCCCATCATCCTGATTTCTCTTTCCTAATGTGGATCATTTTTAGGCCTTTTATTCAGATTGAAAAGAGCTCATGGGAACAGAGAAGGAAAATAAAACATAGTAATGCCAAACATTGCATCTAATGGCTTCTCATTGGCTTTCTCACACCTCCAAAGGAATACCCTCACCTCTAGTATAATTTGAATTTTTCTTTCAAACCTTGTCAGAACCATAATTTAAACAAATTCTTCTACATGCCCAAAACAAATGATTTTACTACTGACTAACAGTATAGTGGCAAAGTTTAAGAGTAGCAAATTCATGAACATCCAAGATTGTTATATTAGTAAGTTTTTAGGTCAGCTCTTTGGGGTACTTCATTATCAATGTTTAGGCATCTCTAGATAAGCTAGTACCCATTTGGCACATGGGTCAACTCAATCAGTTGTAAAAATTATGATTTTTGAGGGGATATACTGCAGGTAATTGTTGAGAAACAGGAACAAGACTTAGGAGCCTTTATTTTTCTGTTCTGGACTGGCAGAAAATATTCTGCATTAAATCAAATTCTACTGCAGTTTCTCCCACTGAAATGTTTCGTTTTGAACAACTCTAAACATCATCTCAACTTTATAATTATGTGAGGTTTTACTGTAAACCTTTGACTTAGAAAGGTCTAGCATTGAGGTATGGTAGAAATTGAAGAGTCTAGTTAAGTAAGTATTGCTAAATATACTACATGTATGTTGCCAGTTTTCAAAAAGTTGGAATACAGTGAAATATATTTAGCAGGAAAATTATTCTAATACTTTAGGTCTTATAATGTTTCTAGGTCATTAGTGATCATACGGTGACCTTGATGAGAAAGGGCGTAGCATACCCAAGTCTCTTTTCTGATCAAATCCCCGATAACAGGATGGAACACTAGACCTGGAGTCAGGGTGACGAGTTCAAATCCAGTTTCCGACACCTACTAGCTGTGTGACCCCGGGCAAATCTTTAAGCCTCTGTCTGTTTCAGTGTCCTAACATGAGATAATAATTGTATCTGACTCCCAGGGTTGTGAGGAGAAAATGAGACAGTATGTGTAACATGCTCTGCAAATCTTAAAGCGTTATGTAAATGCGAGCTGTTATTCCTATTACAATTTGCTTGTCAACTATCCACAAAAAGTCCTGCTATTTTAATTTTCTGGCTATTTATATTCCAGTTAAAAAGTCAACAGGAACATATCGATTTTTTTCTCTTTGACATGTGTAAAGGGATCACTGAGTCATGTATGATCTCTACCTTCTATATCACTGATAGCATTCCAACTAGTGCTTAGGTGAAGCTTTCTGCTCAGAAGTTTATAATTATTTAACCTTACTGAGGGATAAAGATAAATTAAATATGCTCATACTCCCCAACTTTGAATATCAGATCAGCTTAGGGCAGTTCTCAGAGGTGGATTTTTCATTCTTTTTAGTGACACTTGAGTAGCCACAACATGCAGGTTCAAATCCCACTGACATCTGTGATATTTTTGTCTTGCGTGTCTCCATCGATAACTTCACAGTTTTTTAAAGTGGTAAATAAAGTATAACTAACATAGCCACAAACACATATATCTTGCTGCTGCTTCCCAAAACTTTCTGACATTTAATAAGGAAATAATCTTATGAAAGAAAAAAATGCATACCTGATTAAAACTTTATGTACCTGGTCAGATCACCCAGTTCTCAATAACCCCTGGCACTGACCCATGATTGTTCACTTCTCCACATATCCTTTGACTGACTGAAAGTTTGCAGGATTTCAGGCTGGTCCCAAAGTGGGATCTTACATATCCCATTCCAACCTTGGACTCCCAGTCTTTTGGTTTAGCCTCCTCTGTTCTTGCTTTTATAATGTCCTACCCAGAAAAATCTCCTTGTTGGGAGATCATCAGCTTACTTCCCTGGAAATCATAGGTATGTGCAACAAGAAAGCTTCTGTCCACTCAAAACCTATCTATTTCTAAACAACAAAAAAAAGATAGCAAGAGATACCCACTACCCCCAAAATCTGTTGAGGCCAGAACTCTTGGGATCTTTCCTGGCATAAGGCAATAGAATCCTTGGTAAGCCGAGTCGCAATAAATAGCAATCCAAGACTGCTCAAAAGAAAGGTAAAGAGGTATTAAATGGCAAACATTTACATGGATTATTAGAAGTTTCTAGCTCAATAAAACACAGAACTTTAAAAAATGATTCCTATATGTTAGCTAGCATTTATATGGCACTTTGAGATTTACAGAGCACTTTACATATATTATCTATTATATCTTGCTCACATGCCTTCTGCTGCTGTATACTCCTTCACTCATGTCTCACAGGGTGAGGCAGATTTATTCCTTACAAAGGCTAACTCCTCTGCCTGCTCAAATGATCCTATTCTATCTCATCTTCTTGAATATATCGCCCCTTCCATCATCCCCACTGCAACACTTATTTACAATCTCTCTGTCTTGTGGTTCGTTCCCTACTGCCTTCAATATGCCAATGTCTCTCTCATTAACAAAAAAAAAAAGAGAAAGAAAAGAAAAACCTTATTTGATTTCTTCCATTCCCTAGTTATTGCCCTTTGTGGTTAAACTCCTTGAAAAGGCTGCCTGTGATAGGTACCTTTACTTTCTCCTATCACTTTCTTCTTAACTCCCTACAATCTATCTTCCAACCTTATCTTTTCACCAAAACTGCTCCATCCAAAGTTACCAGTCATCTTTTAGTTGCCAAATGCTTTCCTCATTCCTCATTTTCCTTGACCTCTCTCTAGCCTTTGACACAGTTGATCACTCTTTCCTCCTTGATACTCTTTTCTATCTTGAGTTTTTACTTTTTCCTTGTTCTCCTTCTATTTGTCTGTCCACTTTTTCTCAGTCTCCTTTTCTGGATACTCATCTAGATCATACCCTCTAACCGTAAGTGTCCCATGCAGTTCTGTCCAGAGTCCTCTTCTCTTCTCCCCCTTATCTTCTCTGTCCCATGAATTTCATTACCATCACTCTGCTGATGCTTCTCAAATCTATCTGTCCTGCCCCAGCCTCTGTCTTGACTTCCATTCTCTCCTCACCAACTGCCTTTCAAACATCTCAGACTGGATATCCAATAGATATCTTAAACTCAACATGTCTAAAACTGAGCTTATTATCTTTTGCCCTAAACTCTTCCTACCTTCTACCTTCCCTATTATTATAGAGAAACACTATCTTCCCAGGCCCTCAGGCTTGCAATCTAGATGTCATCCTTGACTTTTCACTATCTCTCAGTCCCCCATATCTAGTCTCTAACCCAAGCCAATCTATTTCCCTTTCCGTTTCTTATACCATATACCCCACACCCCCTTCTCTCATCTGATGCTGCCACCACTCTGTGACAGGCCCTCATCACCTCACACCTGATGAGTCTGCCTACCTCAAGCCTTTCCTCACTCCCACTTGATTTTCATACCCCTTTATCTTAATCAGGTAAACTATGTTAGAAAACAAAACCCCAAGAAAACCATGCTAAATATCATTTTTCTGCTTATTAGTTTCAAAGAAAAGCATGTAAGAGAATTGTTCAAGATAGATCCTACAAGGAAAGTATATTTTTTTCAAAAGGGACTCAGTGGACAAACCATCTAATAAATATCTCCCTCTGATATACCTCTCTGTGTATATCATCCTCCTTGTAGAAATTAGTCCTTGGCTGCAATTTACAGTTTTAAATAGAGCAACAACTTAGCCATGGCCATGGGTCAATGGAACATCTTCTTCTGGATTTCAACCATAGGAGGAAAAGTGTAACCATAGACCAATGTTTCTCATTTTCTAAGTCACAGAGAGCAGCAGCTTAATGGAGTTCCTTAGAGAGGTGTGACATAGAACCCTCCATATGCAAATCTCCTTCAAAAAGAAGGAGGACATTTGGTCTCCTCATAAAGAAACTCTATTTTGTATTTACAACATTTTTAAAAGTTGTATGCCAACAGTAAGCAGGTTGTGCCATGGTACCAATGAAGAATTATACAAGAAAAGCAACATAAAGGATACCATTACATTTTTTATGAATGTAAAAAAAAGATAGGCTAGTCATTTGTCAAGAGTGATGAGTAGACATTTCAATTGTTCCACTGGTATCTGAAGGAAGGCCCCATATATGTTGGGTGAACTTCCTGTGAAGGATCAGTCAATTAACATGTATTTGAGTGATTACTATACACCAACAACTGCATTAAGAAACAATATACCAGTCACTGCTCTCAAAGAACTTACATTCTAATGGGGCAAATAACATGTATAAAGAGTAGCATACAAAATAAATGTAGAATAAATGAAAGGTAACCTTAGAGGGGATAGCATTGTAATTGGGGAGACCAGGAAAGAACTCTTAGAAGAAGCCAGGAATTTGGAGTTGGAAATGGGAAAGGATAACACTCCAAGCATGGTGAACAACTGTTGCAAACTCCCAGAGATTTATGGCAGTGCATCTGTGATAATCAAGCAGAATGTCCAAGCAAAAAATAAGTTGTGCAAGCTGCTTCATTGGAGGAAGAATCAGCATTAGTGAGATGACAGGTTCATCAAAGGATAAAAGCACCCAAGGTTCTGACCTCTTCCAGGGATGTGCCAAAGCCAGCTCTGACAGGGCAGTGGGCACTTAAGGACTGTCTACAACTCAGAGATAAGCAACATAAAAAGGGATGGGGAGGGGAGGAGTTAAAAATGAAGATTAAACTTAAAAGTGTGGGACAGGTACTTTTTTCTGGAGAGTTTGTTGTTAAACATTTACCTTCACACCTCTACCTCATCATCTGGAGTGCTTGGAAAGTGATGCTTGACAACTCCACAGTAGAAGATGGGAGATTCACATCAGGGCTGAGAAGAGGAGGACAGATTGGTTAGTGACTATACCATCCAATGAACACTTGTCACAGGTGGCCAGTGGCAGCTTATGCATTTAACATCTGGGAGCAGAGGCCCCCCTTTTTTCCAATAGAAAGAAAGGGACTCAGGAAACATCACTAAGATTGAATTGTGGTTACTCAGTTTTTAGTTCAAGTACTGTAAGGAAGAAATAAATGGAAGCAGCTACAATAAATAATATACATCTAACATAGGTAATTTTTAAAATGTGCTTCTAGAAACTGAATTCTTACTAAAGAAAGGTACTTGAACAACACTGTGGAAACAATTTTTAAAGATTTAAGAACTGTTATCAATACAATGACCATTCATAATTCCATAATAAAGTATATTATGTACCTAGAGAGGTAATATATCCAAGGTGCAGAATGAGACTTTTTTTTAACTTGGTCAGTTTAGGAATTTGTTTTTCTTGATTATGCATATTAATTTTCTAAATTTTGTTACTGTTATTTTAATTAATTTTCCTATTTTTTCTGTTACTCTCTGTGACTTAGAAAACAATGTGCATTATTTTCCTCTTTTTCTCTTAATGATGTGACATTTTCAATTATTCATTGAAAAAATACTCTTTAAAAATGAAAAGTACTTGTTCCCTAACTTAAATTGTGGGCCATGGGAGAACATTAATTACTGCAATACATGGCTCCTAACAAGGGCTGTTAACCACATAAACTAAGTGATATGGAAGTCTTTAAAGGAAAGAGATCTCAGGTATAATCTTTCCAGGAGGTAGGAAGGCTGATCAGATTCTCATTTGAAGTTTGTCCTAGCATTTGATGCCAGAGATTATGCTCAGTGACACCAAAGCTGAGGAGCCTTCTCACAGAACCGGTGCCAGCATTAGACCAGAAAGACAAATATGAAGGGTAAGGGCAGAGCTTGGGATAGTGCAGAGTGTTGGTTACCAGTATCGGGGCCCACAGACTGATCACCTACTTTCTTTCTTCTCCTCTATCCTAACATAGACATTGCCTCCAACCTAATTCAGTCTTGGGGAAGGTACCTTCCTCCCTCATTCTAACCTGGGTAGGATTCAGCATTCAGAAGTGTGCTGGATAAGAAAGACTTCATGGTAAAATCAGAGGATTGAGGGAAAGGGAAGAAATGATGGGCCAAGGAAGTAGACAGATTACATGAAGGAAAGGAAAGAAAAGAGCTGAGAGAAGAAAGGAATAAGAATTTAGAGGGTAATGAGTGTAATATTGGTTTTTTCTGCAAACAGACATTTATAATTAGAACTCTTAGTTTATGGCCACAGCTTTGAAGTGGCCTGGGTAAGAAGATGGGATTTCCCTGAGGGTTGCCACCTTCAAGAGTCTGAGAATCACTAGGTATTATTGAATAGTCCTAGCACAGATTTTGGGCAATACAGGCTATCCCATGCCCCTCCTGTTTCTGTTTTAAGACATTAAGAAAGTTACTTTGTGCACCTGGATAGCCCCTAGTTTTTCTATGGATCTGAAAAAAGTAATAATACTAGCTAATTACCAGCCTCACCAGGTGGATATGGTAAGGATGGATGAGGGATCATCTGTGCATTCTGTTAAATCTCTCAATAAGTGACTGGTCTATAAACAGTGGACATTATTGCTGTCAGAAAGGAGCCCAGTGCTCACTGCTGAAATATATTTTACCAAGGATTCCTCATTAACATCTATGGTGTAAATTTTCAAGATCCACTAATGATACTTGACTGTGTTTTTTTTTAAAAGCAAAAATATAGGATTCAGAATACCTTAGGTAACTAGCCATGGACTATCTACTAAGAAGTTAAGTTCCTGTGGATAGTTTTGAAATTTCTAAATAATAGCTAGTGTTAATGTAACTCTTCGAAGATTTACAGTTTTGTTTTACTCTGTACAAATATCCCATGTGCTCTTCCCAACAACCCTAGTAAGTCGTGTTGCTATCCATATTTTACAGATTAGTAAACTGAGGTAGGTAAAAATTAACTGACTTGCCTAAGGCCATAAAACAAGTAACTGTCTGAGGCTGGATTTGAACTCAGGTCTTCCTGTCCCCAGATCCAGTGTTGTATCTGCAAAAGTAACTTCCAAGCCTCTGAATTGGCCTTCAGAGTCTAAATAGGTTTGTAGTGAAATAAATGAAACTATGCAAAATGAGAGCAAATACTGTTACAATTTGACTTTCAGTGTGGTGCTGTTTAGAAAGGGGAGAATAATGTACCAGGTGAAAAAATAATCTAAGCAGTTAATTTTGAAACTGAAATGTGTAAGCTTTTTGAAAATCCTTCCATTTTGAAATACTGGGGTCATTAAGTCCTGTTTTTAAAAAATATGAAAAAATTGGCTTCCTCTTTTAGCAGTTAGGATAGAGTATATAGATGAACCTGAGATACTTGTGCACGTGAACAAATGAGTTCGAGTTTGTTTGAAGTTTTTACAGTAACCTGATTTCAAAGTCATTTTTTTAACGTCATCATGGTCAGTGTTACATATGTGTATGTACTGTTTCAACCTCACCTGATATGAAATAGCAACAGCATTTAACTTTTAAAAAATGGATTTATATGAAAAAAGAGCTGACATTAGAAAATTACTTGTCTGATTTTGTGATTATTAATTTGTTTGTTTTTAGCCATCATATTCATGTATGTGTTATATGGGGGGAAATGTCCTTTATATTTTACTTCCCCCTCATATTTTTTTGTGTAATTTCTTAGCCACATCAATTAAAATTATAGACAGAGTTCAAGGCTGCAAAGTCGTCATTTGATCAGTATTCATAACTATTATTTTGTTTTATTCAGTCACAGAATTCTGGCCTTTTAACAAGACACTTAATTAAACTTTTAATTCATGATAAGAAGTTAAATAGCACTTGGGAGAGTTGTGTTTTTTTTAAATGGTTTCCACTTCCCATCCAGATCACACAAAAAAAAAGGTGTGATAGAAAGGCATACATGGCTGTTGGCCAGGATGTTGTAGGTCATGCCAATATTAACTGGCAGCAGGCCATTATCCAATTAACATTGCTTCATCTTGAAAGTAATAGCTCTTGAGTAGATGATTGAGTCATTCATGGTATAGTAGTACTTTACTTGAGAAAGAGCCAGTATTTCTTAGAATAGGTTTCTTATTCACTGTTATTATCTGCCCTACTTTGCCAATAAAAGTACAAGACCATTTAATCCAAATCTTGAGTCTAGAAGCTGAACGGAAGGAAAACATTGATTATGTATCTCATTTGTCTTTTACTTCCTGAAAACTGAGATTTCGATTAAACAAGGGGTGGCGGGAGCTGAATTACAGAAACATACAAATGCCCAGCTAAATATCCAAAGACAAGACCAAAATATTGCTTTTTATTATTCTCTCTCTCTCTCTCTCTCTCTCTCTCTCTCTCTCCTTCTCCTTCTTCTCTCCCCCACTTTCCCCCACACACACACAAATTCCTGGAGACCAGAGAAGTTACCTAATAACCTAATGAGATTCAAATTCCATTAAAGACCTTGGAATACCTCCAAACTCCTCCAGGCTGCAGTTCCATTGTTAGAGTTTTTCATGACATTTCTGGGTGTGTAGTTGTAATAACTAAAGAGCTTTTGAAAGAAATTCACTTTGTGGTTAGAACACCTGGAATTGCTGAAAAAGCTCTAGGGAACTCTTTTCCTTGATGCACATCAGCAACTCATCATAAACTTAAGAGTCTTAGAGATTTTTCTGGGGCACTGAGAAGCAGAATATAAATCCATGTCCACGATGCCAATACACCCCTAGGAAGATATAAGCCAACATTACTGTCACGTATTTTTCAATACAATAAACTATCTAAGCATTTGAAAGGAATGGTCATCAAGCCACCTTAGCAATTGCTAAAGCATGGTAATAAAAATTGAAATATCAGGCACTAAATGTTATAGTTCTGATTTGTATGGATTTTCTAAAAGGGTCACTTAATAGATGTTTGGAGATTTGGTGGTTTTGTTTGGAGATTTTAAAGTGGACTGATAGATGATAACATTCTGTGCCTTCATTTCTTGTGTTGTCTCCATCATCTTCCTTTTCCATTAACATGATATATTCCACAAAATTCATCACCTTGACGTAAGCCCCTGAAATCTGTCTACTGGCTTCCTAAATGATATTGGCTGTTCCTCCAGGATTGTAAATGACTACAAAAAGAACGGTGTGCTCAAAAATGGACTTGGGTTTCTAGGCTGGCAAAAAGCTGTGTGTTAGAAAGTTAATGCATTCAGCACCCTGGGTGGGATGGAGCCAGGCTTCCAACATGAGCACATTTCTTGACTGGCAGCAGAGAGAAATACTGGCAGCTGTTCCCATCCAAGCCAAGAAGAAACCAGCCGGGATTTTAAAAAAAAATCTGGTAGTTATCCAACGTAAGGATGACTTGGTTTAGAAAAAAATCAAAGAAAGGATACAGGAGGTCAGCAATTACAGGCTTCCGACTGGTTAAAACAGACAACTGTCTTAGGTTTTTTTTTTAATACCTCTCCTTTAAAAAAAGAAAATAAATGCTCTTCTTTTTCCTCTTTCCCCTCTCCTTGTATTATCCACCTTTGTTTTCACTTCCCCTCTTTCATCCTTTTTCTTATTTCTGCTTTTGCTTGCTTGATTTCCTGATTTTTTTTTTATCTTTCATATGCAGAACCAAAAGATAGTCTTCCTTCTGAAAGCTCCGCATAGATTATATCTCTTGCAAGAAATGAAAAGAATGGAATAGATCTCTTCAAATAAATGAATGCTGACGTGTATCTGTTGAGTCTTGTGGATAAGAAGCAAGTCAAAATGGAATATATATTTATATGTCATGGAAGAACGTAAATCCATAGAGATTTTTCTGAAGCCTTGCTTTAGTTGTTATCTAGGTCAAGATTCGGGGAACCAAGATCTTTTGTTGTTTCCTAGAAAAGAGCAGGAAAATCAAGAACATCAGCCTCTAAGATAAGGTCTAAAGAGCTGATAGAAGCTACTAGTCCCCAAAGACTGCAATTATTTAAAGATGCACATTAAGAACTCTTCTTATTTGTAAATCAATCTTCCTTTTACCTCAACTTCCATCCGTAGTTCAGCAGGCCTAGTTCTTTTTTCTCCCTCCAGTTAATGATTCATCTTTTGGTATAAAAAAAGTTGTAAGAGTAGTCTTATGCTTTGGATGTTTGCCCAAGGAAACAGAAGGATCTATCCCTTTTTCCCATTCACTCCACAAACACCCTAGTTTAGACCCTGTTACTACCATTGCATGTACTATTTGAAAGAGCCTCCTAGTGGCTCTTCCTGAATCCAGCCTCTCTACTTTTTTAGTCATTCTCCACAAAGCTGACAAATTGATATTTCTAAAGGACAAATATAACCATGACAATCCCCTGCTCAGGAAGATTCAGTGGCTACCTATTACCTTTAGCACAGAAATTCCATACCAGGAATGCTTTTTCCATTGTCACATCTGCCCCTTAGTTCAAAAGTTCATCTCCAACAAAATAAATAGCATTAGTGAGTGCTCCAACCATTCCCCCCACCCAAATTTTTTTATCTTACATATATGTTGTTTTTGTTTATCTGTGTCCATTATTTTCCCAGCAGAAGGTAAACTTTTTAAGGGTAAGGGCTGTTTTTGTTTTTGTCTTTTTAATCTGTCTCCTAACAGTGCCTACAGAGAGTAAGCACTTTATAAAGGCCTATTGAGTTGTGTGTGAATTTCAAATTCTGTTGATTTATGAATCACCAGATGACTTGTGACCCACAAGTAAAAAGGTATGAATCTGAAAACTGGCCCAGAAAGGAGACTCATCATGAGAGACAACAAAGGAAAAGAGAGTGAGTGAAGTACAAGCCACGATAGGAGTTGCACATGTTTTTAGAAAGCAGCAGTTTCTAGCGTGATAATGGGCAAACATCTAGCTTAGGAATATACTGGTGAGTTAAATCCAGCAAATATTCAAGCTGTTTTTGCTGAGGAATTTGAAATTTATGTCGAGCTTCAAATGCCATTATTTATGGGCTGTTAGAGAAGATGTTGACTAGTCACCCTCTTTCTTCCCGGAGGACAGAAACAAGAGCAAACAGACCTGCAGCTAAAACATAAAGGGAATTGAAGAAGGAAGGATTTTGTAACAAAAAGATTTGATAACCCCTAGAACAGGATACCGAAGAAAGCTATGGAATTCTCTCTACATTTAAAAATAGAGTAAATCATCTTCTCAACTGGATGGTTTCAATGCAGACAGAGATATATATATATGAACTATTAGAGTCTTCAAATCCTTCCTTGTCCAGTCAATTAGCAATTTTTAAAATCAGTTCCTACTTACAAGTCCCTGTACTGTCTGGAAAGGGGAATTCAAAGAGCAATAAAATGCAGTCATTGCCTTCAAAAAGTTTATAATTCAGTTCAGTAAAATTTGTCAACAGATTGGAGATGGGGGGTAGAGTAAGGAGTCACAGTCAACCAAGGAAATTGGAAGGGTGATGGTGCCTCTGACAGAAATAGGAAAGTTTAGAAATGAGGTTGAGATGGTTTTTGGGGGAAAGATCATTTCTGCTTTGGATATGTCACCTCATTCCACCTCACTATACCCTATGCCCCTTAACGGATCAACTCCAGTATCTCCCCTTTAACTCCAGAATCTCTGTTTGGCATTTAAAATTCTTTATAACCTAGTCCTTTTGTAAATTTAAAGACTTTCTACACTTTATTCCCCTTCACATGCTTTATGATCCAGCAACCCTCTTCTACTTGCTGTTCCTAAACCATAGCATCTCCCCTCCTCACCTCTGCTTCTTAGCTTCTCTGACTTTCTTCAGAACTCAGCTCAAATATGACCTTTGGCAAGAGGCCTTTTTCAAACACCACCCCTACCCTCAGCTACTAGTGATTTCTCCTTTGATATTAGCTTCCTTCTCTTCTGAATCTATCTTGTATGTACCTACCTTATTTTTGTTTACCCCATTAGAATATGAGTTCCTTACTGTTAAGTAGTCCAACCATTTTGAAAAGCAGTTTGAAACTATACCCAAAAAGCTATTAAATTATACATGCCCTTTGATTCATTGATACTACTCCTGGGTCTGTGCCCCAAAGAGATCAAAGGAAAGCGGAAAGGACCTGTATGTACAAAAATACTTACGGCAGCTCTTTTTGTGGTGTCAGAGAATTGGAAACTGAGGAAGTAACCATCATTTGGGGAGTAACTAAACAAGTTATGGTATGAATGCAGTAGAATACTATTGTGCTATAAGACATTACAAAGGAGAGGATTTCTAAAAAACAAAACCCTGAAAAGGCTTGTATGAAATTATTCAAAATGAAGTGAGCAGAACACAGAGAACAATTTATACAAAAACAACAACATTGTAAATACAAATAACATCGAAAGACTTAGGAACTCTACTTAATACGATGAGGGTTGGAAGCAGAGGGATGAGACACTATACCCCGCCAAGACCAGAGTACAAGGGGCAGGTTGCCTGGAATGAATTAGCAGACTCAAGCATTCTTAAAGTCAAGGTGGTCAAGATTTATTATGCTTTTGAAGAGTTCTTAGGGAACCTATGATTTGAATGAGGTACAGGTAAAGTTTATATATTATATTCTGTAGTATAACATGTGCCAAGTGTGATGACCAGGTGATTTGGAGTGGGATTAGGAAATGGTTAAGGAGTGGTTAGCTCTTAAAGGAATATGCACTTTTGGTATCTACTGTGCAGGTGTTTTACCCAGAGTTCATCAGGAAATAGCCCAAGGAGGGGGCTACACGGAAGTGTGGTTTTAGGACTGAAATGACAATCAGGACTGACTACGGAATACCAGACTTCTCTCATCAATGTCTTGTTAGACAAGATAAACGTAAGGGAGTATATGTATGTCTAAGTCTAGGATACATATGATTAGTCAGTGAGTAGTAAATGTCATTAAGATCCAGTACACAGCTAGTTCAGCCAGTACACAGCTGGTTCAGACTAATAAATTCCATAGGTGCAGCTGGCTACTGTAGCAGGAAGGGAGATAACAGTTTTTGCTGGGGCAGGCTGTTCTTGGGCTGGGGAGAAATGTGATTTTAGAATTGGGGTCCATGCACATGCACCCAAGCACTCACTCCATCAAATACAGTGACCAATCACAATTCCAAATGGCTGTGCCATATGGAAAACTGATGAACTTGGAGTATGTTCTTTCTTCTTTTGTACCTTTCTTTGTTCTTTCCTTCCTTCTTCCTTTTCTTTTCATTTGACTATTTTATGTGTGTGTGTGTGTGTGTGTGTGTGTGTACACAGGGAGATGAGGGAAAGGATTCAGAACTGAAAATAACATTGAGTTTAAAAAAATAATGTGAGCCCCTTGAGAGCAAATACTATTTTCACCTTTCTGTGTATTTCTAGAGCATTGTATAGTGGCTGGCATATAGTAAGCATTTAATAAATATTTGCAGACTTGACTTGAACCCTGCCCCAAGATCAGAATAAGAATGAAAAAGCAGGTTCAGGAGTGTGCTGGTGGAATTATGAGAGACTGTGATCACAAAGGAGAATTTCAGAGTTCATGATATTAGAGGTAGATAGTTTCATGCGATGCTGAGGTCCTAGGTGTGACACCATTGTGGGTGATTGAGGTAGAGTGGAAATGGCAGTCATGAGAACTGAAGAGGTTAATGAACTGGGAAAAAAAGTATTAGAAAAGTTATCTATAGAAATACTGAAGTCACTGGAGATGATGGCATGGGAAGGGGTGGACACAAAAGCAGCTTCTATTTTATTAGGGAACATGACAGGTATTTAGAAGAGTAAACACAAAAGTAAATAAAAATAATACCAAATAATTTCATAACAGCTTGGTGCAGGGGAGGGAGGGTAATCGAATTTCCTTTTCTTCATACTCATCCTTCTTGGCATTTCTGCAGTCTTTGACCATGTGGATCTCCCTTTTTTTTGAATATATTCTTCTATCTAGCTTTTCATGACACTGTTCTGCCCTAATTTTCTTATGTTTTCTTTCTGACTGTTCTAAACTTCTAAACTTCTTTTGCTGCCTCTTCATCCACATCATGCACAGTAACCATGCACAACCTCCAAGACTGTCCTAGATCCTCGTCTCCTACTATGTGATCTCACTTGGTGATCAGCTCCCTTGGGTTCGGTTGTCATTCCTGTGCAGATGATTCCCATATCTGCAGATCCAGCCCTATTCTCTTTCCTGAGATCTGGTCTTAATTCACTAACTTCTTCTTGGATATCTTGACATCCCAAATTCAGCTTATCCAAGACAGAACTCACCATCTTTCCCAAAACCTTCCCCTTTTCTTAACTTCCTTATTACTGTCAGAGATATTGTCATTCTCCCAAGTCATCCATGCTCACAACCTTAATATCATCCTTCATCCCTCATTCGCACTCACTTCCCATATACATTCTGTCTGTTATCTGCACCGACACAGCTGCCATCCTGGGACAGGCCTTCCTCATCTCATGCCTGGACTATTGCAGCAGCTTTCTGGTCATTCTCCTTGCCTCAGTTCCTTCCCCCCTCCAATCCATCCTTCTTTCAGTTGCCAAAGGGATTTTCCAAAAGGTTGGTCAGACCATAGACACTTGCCTCCTTTCTACATTTCCAGTGTTCTGCCGTCTACTCCCCTTCATATACTTTGCAGTCTAGCAACTCCATCCTTCCTCCTGTTTCTTAATAAATGGCATTCCATCCTCCTGACTGTGCTTTTGCACCTGCTGTTTCCCATGCCTGGAATGCTCTCCTTCCTCATCTCTACTTCCTGACTTCCCTGGATTCCTTCATGATTCAGTTCAAATCCTTCTGTATGAGGTTCTTCCTGGTCTCCACCCCTTATCTCTGACTACTAATACCTCCCCTCAGAGATTAGCAACCCATAGATATGTTTACACTGCATCTGTTTTGAATGTGTGGTTGTGTTTTGTTTGAGGTTTGGGTTTTTTGGCATGATTTCTCCCCCATTGGTTTTTTTCTTTCTGTCTTTCTTTGAATAGTCAGCATTTAGCACAGTGCCTAAAACACATGTGACCCTCTAGGTCCTCAAGTGCAGTCCTGTGATCGAATGAAAATTTCATAGAACAAATTGGGGGTGGGGGAATTTGAGAAACAAATCAGGATTTATTCTGTGAAGTTTGTATTCAGTTAAAGGGCCCCACTTAAGGACATAGAGGACCACATGTGGCCTTGAAGCCATAGGTTCCCCATCTCTGGCTTAGAACATAATAAGTGCTTAAAAATACTTATTGACTGACTAAATTCTAGGCATAAGTGATGGCCTGTTCAAAGGCATGAAGATGGAAAATGGGATGTTTTATATATGTACCCAACCAATATGACTGAAATGTAGAATATGTTGAGGGAAGTAATATGAAATAAAGACTAGAAAGGTAGATGGAAGCCAAATTGTGAAAGACTTTAGATGCCAGTATTGGCATATGACTTCATATTTTACCCCAGAAACAAGAGGGAGCCATTGACAGTTTTCCTGTGTTTTAGGAATAACATCTTGATAACTATATGGAATGGAAGGGGAAGAGACTAGAAACACAGATATTAGTAGGTTATTGAAATAGACCAGCCCAAATATGATGAGAACCTGCCTAGGGCAGAGGCTGAGTGAGTAGAGAGAAAGTAACAGATGCAACAAACAGGGAAGTGGAATGAATAAGACTTAGTAACTAATAAGTTAGGGAGAAGTGAAGGTGAGGGAAAAACCAAAGATGGCTCCAGTATTGCTAATGTTGGTAGCGAGGATAGTGCTACCCTCAATAGAAATGGAGAGTTTTGGTAGATAGACTTGGGTAGAAATAGATTGCATTCAATCTATTATGGATATTTTGAGGGGGACATTCAGGTATAAATGGTGCATAAGAGAGAGATGAGGGCTAGATATATAGATTTATACTACATCTGCGCAGACCTAATAAGTGAAGGGAACTGACAGTGTCACCAAGAAAGAGAGGATGTTATAATGATAAGAGAACCAAGTTCAGAGTCCTGGAAGATACCAATGTTGAAGGATGCTGTGAAGGAATGACCTGTGTGGATAGGAGCAGAAGCAGGAAGTACAGTGTCATAGAAGCCAAGCAGGGGAGAGAGTCTCCAAGAGTAAGGAGGGACTGAGTAAAATGAGAACTGAGGAAAGGCCTTTGGATTTGGTAGTTGAGGATCTGGTGGCCAACCTTAGAGCAGTTTCAGTAAAGTCATCTGGTCAGTCTGCAAGAGACTGAAAAGTGAGTTGGAAGATGAAATGGGGACGTGTATATAAACATCCATCCCAAGTGTTGGCCCTGGATGGGAGCAGGCAGTGAGATGTGCTGGACAGAGGTTGGACTTAGAATTAGGAAACCTAAGTTCAAATACTACCTCAGACACTTACTGTGTGACTCTGGGCAAATCACTAAATCTCATTGTGCCTCAGTTTCCTTATCTGAAAAGGAAGGGAGTCTCTGCAGTTTGCTACTCCTCTAAATCTGTGAAATTATGGCTATTATCCCATAAAAGACATAGAATAATAGTTTGAGGGGACAGCAAAGTGAAGTTTTTTCCTTGTTATTTCTTTAAGGCTGTTGAAAGCCCTGGGCATGTTGGTTTGGTAGTAGGGAAAGAGTCAATGGGTAAGACAAGATTAAAGGTGAAAAATAGAGAGTGATCAGAGGGACAACTCCCAAAAGAGGTGGGTAAAACTGGAATCAAGAGCACAGGTGGAGAGGTTGGTTTTAGCAGGGGCCACCTCTTCATCAGAGGCTGGGGCAAAGACAGAATGAGGTGTAATAACGAAGGAGTTTGAGATATAGAATGGGAAAAATGAGAAAGCTCATAATTGATAGTTTCTGTTTCTCATTAAAGTAGGGGATGATGTTCTTTGCTGGGGAGAGGAAAAGGTTGTGGTGCAAGAAATTTGAAAAGAAAGATATAAAATAACCATGGTGATAGGGCCAAGAAGAGAACAGAAGAATCACCATGCAGTCAAATTAAATAATGCAAATTTGTAGTAAATCAGTCTGCATGGTTACATGACTTTCTACAGGAGGGCTCAGCAGAACATGATATTGTTAAGAAAAGGAAGAGAGGCCAAAACAGGGTTATTGGACAGAGAATAATGAAAGACGAAGGGACTGGTATTCAGGGTGAGGACAAAGAATAGGTTTGGAACAGTGAAGCAGAGGAAGAAATTGAGGGGCAGGAAACTAGGGGTCAGAGAGAATAATTTCCTAGACCTGGGTCATGGAGTGGGTTGTGGGTAATGGTCAGATCAAGGGTCTGATCATTCCTGTGGGCAGATGAGAAAGAGCAGCAGAATTTGTTAGAAGGTTGTTAAATGTTTGCGAGTATGTGTGTGTGTTTGTGTGTGTGTAGAGAGAGGAAGACTGAGCAAGATTCCAGTTGCAGCAAGGTGATACAAATGCGATAGATCTGAGTTTAGTTATCAAAGGGCAGTATGGATGTGGGTGTGAGATGAGAAGTAGATGCGCTTGTCCTTTGGGCACCATGCCTCAGAAATGAAAAGAAGCCTGTGGGGAGAAGGTGTTCAGTGTCTTTTGAAGAAAGTTAGCTTAGTGTAAGAAAAATTTAAGAAATACTGGGTTATAGAAGTAGGGAGAAATAGCAGATGAGACAAATTTTCACCCCGGCAGGTAGATAGTAGTTCTGAATCAGCGGAATTCTGGGAGCAGGATATTGGAACTTTATAAACATAGGGTAGGAGACATAACAACTGGGTAGAAACCTGCAGCAGAAATAAGCCCTAAGGTTCTAATTAGAATGTTTGTATGATGGACCCTTTGCAGGTCACCAGACTTGTCCTCCGTAGAAGGAGCTTATTGCAGAAAAAAGGGACTTTGAGCGCATCAGCAGTTATATTGATGATTCTCCATGGGGTAGGAACTGTATGATCCTCAACATAATTCCATCACCCGAACTCTGGAAAAAAGGAAGGTGGCACTTAGAGACGAGCTTTAGGCTGAGGAGGAGACTGGGCTGTGTCAGTTAGAACTGGGATCTTTCAGTGGTCTCAAACTCCTCACTACTACATTACTGTGCTACATTTGCTGAACCATTCCCTATTGTAAATTTAGGTTGTTTCTTTTTTGGTGATTGTATATAATCCTACCATAAAAATAGTTTGCACAGAGAGATCTTTTCTGTTGTTTTTTATAGCACTTTCAGGGTATGTTCCCAACAATAGAATTATTGGATCATAGGTAATGCTTTTTTTCCCTAACTTTTACAACTTCTATTATTTAGTCCTGTATTGCTTTTCAAAAATATTCTACAAATTTGGAGTTTTACTAGCAGTTAGGGTTTCTTGCTTCTGTTTTTTTTTTATATGAAGTGATACCTCAAAGGTGTTTTAATTTGTATCTTTTTGATTAGTGAGGTTGGGCATTTTTTCAAATGATCATTAACAATTTCTGTTTTTCCTTTTGAAAATTGTCAGTTTATTTCCTTGGACTATTTAATCATTGTGAACCAGTGATTAGTACTGTAGCTCTTTAGCAACTCCATATATTTGAGATGCCAAGTTTTCCATTTGTCTTATTTACCATAAATATTTTTCCAATATTATTTTTCTCTTTTTATATTGTTTTTGTTCTATAGAAATGGTTTAATTTCTGAGATGCCAAGTTTTTAATTGATCATATTTACCATAAGTATTTTTCCAATATTATTTTTTTTTCTTTTAATCATATTGTTTTTGTTCCACAGAAATTTTTCTTTCGTCAAATACGTCCCCTTCATCCCTCCTAATATCCCTTCTGTTTGTTGAATTGAAAAAATAATCGTCTGTCCACAATTGAGATAAATGCTTTATTCCATTTTCTTCCATCTTTTAAGCCCATCTCTTTAATATCAATATATGCAAATCATAGACCACTATCATGAAAATTAAAATTACACAGAAAAGGAAAGATACATGATGGGCATAAGCCGACAGCATTATTTTTCCAATGACAGCTCTCACAAAGTGGCATAAAAGACCTCATTGAGGAAATGTTACATACGACTAGGAAAGGAGGTGGGCTAGTCATGTGTCAAGAACGAAAGACAACAAACAGATCGACAGCCCAGATGGTATATTGGTATAATCTCTGAGATGCTGAAAAGAAGAGGCCTGCCTCATAAACCTAGTGTCTCTTACAACCAGTGCAAAGTCAGAAAAAGGAGAAATAATCTTCATTAATTTTCTTTTCCCATCTAGAATTTAAAATTTATACTACTTTTTTGAGTGATGAATTTGGGAGCACTGTATTCTATAGAGGCCTTTGCTTTCTTGTGTGTTATCCGTCCTAATTTCACCAAGAATTAGGATTACTTTTTGAGGAAATGGCTTAAATATTTTCATTCTCTCTGGCCCTATGTGTTATAAGACTTAAAAGGAAATTCCCACCCTGTGGTGGAAATGTGTATGGGCGTTGAGGGTGAGAAGGGTAGGGTGGGAGGAAAGTTTTCCTCCTCTCACCCCCTTTTGAAGACATAGCAAGCATTCAAGTTAGAGAAAATTGTATTTGTGGTTTTTTACATGTATATTATATACAAACACATACATTATTTGTGGTCAAAAAAATTCACTGAATGCCAGCTTAGGGCCTGCTGGAATGCATAAGAGTGTTAGGTAGCTTTTCCTTCAGAAATTTGCCAGGGAATTCAGTAGGAGTGGGCATGTTTTCATTTTTGTCAAGCCACTGGCAGCATGAAAAGTAGTCTTTTTCTTCCCTCAGTGTTAGGCTATGTTGAAAGCAGATTCTGTAGTTTTGTTGGGGTTTTTCTGTATAACTTTGAACTCTTGCTTCTTGCAGGGATCACAAAAGAGCAAAGGATGCTTTCTTGCCTCTTTACCTTGTTCCTACTCAGGAGTCTCAGACCTGGGTCCCCATGTAATGTGATTGAACTTGTTGGGTTGGTTTTTTTCTTCCTTAAATGATGATGTTCTTTTCCTCCCTTATGACTGATGTCTAAAAAATGACAGACATGATTGAGATTTCAAAAGACTCTGTAGAAGAAAAAAGCTATTCCAAAAAGATCTGCCCCTGCCCCCCCCAAAAAAAGAAGAAAAACTCAGTGTTTTAAAACAATTTAATGTAATTAGCTAACTGCTCAGTGGTTAAATGTTCATTCAGATTCTGGCTTTTCCTAACCTTCCTCCTTGGCAATCATTAGGAACATATCCATTTTCCTTTCTTTCTCCCTCCTTTTTCTTTGTTTTTCATTTCTTCCTTTCTTTCTATTAAATAATTCTCCCTGGCACTTAGTTCTCTTGGAATACTTATTTGAGAGTTTAAAGCTTTTCAGATTTTATAAACAGAAAATTCTCAGCCCTTGCCATGAAGCCATTATTATAGACTTAGATTAGTATTCTCAGAAAGGTCTTTGAATCCCTATAGAGAATTTCATTTTAAGTTTCTAGAAGGTATTTAGATGAATAATCAGAATTACCTCCTATGAGGCAGGATATTTCCCTCTCTAAAAAAAAACAAAGCTATTTCTGTAAAAGTCATATTCTGCCGACCTAGATGAAATAGCTAATTCACAATATACAGTGTCTTCTGTTTGGAAGCAATGATTTTTAACCATTCTGATCTCCTTTATTCCTGTATGATCCAAGTCCAGTTGGATTATTTTGGTTGCTTGTTTGGGGGAGAGGGTCCTTCAGTGGAACTGCTGCAGGCCTAAAATTTCATCCTGGAGCATTAGAAGGAATTGTTTGTAAGAAACATTTGCATTGAAGAGAATCCTAGATCCCTAGGCTTTGAACTGGAAGAGCCTTCCGAGACTAATGTAGCTTCATACACCCCAAACTACTCCAGTTTTGCAGATGCAGAAACTGAAAGTCGGGGAAGGTAAGTGACTTTACCCAAGGTCGTGTGGTGGTAAGTGGCAGAAATGGAATTCAAATCCAGGTCCTCAGACTCTAAATTTAATATTCTTTGCCATGTACCATACTGAGGAATCATTTGACGATTCTAAAACTGGTACAGGCTGACAGATCTCTTGAGTTCAGGAGTTCGGAGCTTCAGTAGATTTAGGGCTAAAGGAGTGGCCGCACTAAGCCTGGGAGAGGTTACCTGGCTTCTTAAAAGGGAGCAAATCAGCCCAGGTAGGAAACAGAGCAGGTCAGAGCTTCCCATTAGCAATAAGGTCTGGTCCATGAAGGGCTGCTCCATTTCTAACCTGAGAGAGATAGGAAGATCCATTCTCCAAAAAAGGGGGGGAAGAGAGTGAAGGGAGAGAATTCTGTGGGTGAGAGATCACAAAAATCTAATAGCAATAGTTCAATAAAATTTAGCTAGGTTGAGCTGTAACAGAGATCCCTAGATACTTTCTGACAGTGATCCTTGAAAATCCAACCATATTTCACAGACATAATTTCAAATGTTGTGCCCTATTTTCCTCTTTTCTGAGTACGTCCACTCATTCCTTGAAAGCAGGTTCTGGCAAGTGTGAAGCCATTTAATCATGTGTCATCACCTCTTGCCCCTCTTGCTGGGATTCCTATAGGAGCCAACCTTAAAAATGCTGTGTTTTCTCTTTTCAGATCTGTCCTTCCTCTCAGAATAGTGCTTAGAGGTTTTTGGTGCTTTTTGTTTTTGGTCTCTTGGGACTTTTGGAAGTAAGAGATTGAGCTTTTTAAAGTGCATTTGAGATAGTCTTGGACAACTTATATTCTCAGTAAATATTTGTGGATAGTCGACTTCTCGAACTTGGCTTTGCTAGAACTATCTGTACGGAAGGAAAGTTTGGGCTTTTTTCTTTCAACACATTGAAATATATCCTACACAACAGAGTTCAATGATGAGGATAAGTACTAGAGGCTATTTATCCTTTTGGTTGCTGTTGGAAAGGTTGAGTCTCCTTTCAGCTGTCTTCTTCCATTATCCTCTCCTAGTCTGCCTGGAAAGTTTAGTTAATAACACTGACTTTGCCAGAGATAAAGTTTTCCTGTGTTCTCACTTGATTGTTCCCTAAGGTGGCAAAAAGCTGAATCAGAGGTGGCTTTCCATTTGTTGTTGCTAATGTAGTTTTGTTCAGTTTGGGAGATTGTTGTGTTTAGTAGAAAAGAACATTCTGTGGTTTTTTTTTCAAATAAATGACTAGTGATTTTTATTGGGACTCATAGAATTTCAAAGTTGGAGGAGATTTGAGAGGTAATCTAGTCCAACCTATATCTGTGTAAGAACACCCTCCATAGTATCTCCAAGTGGTCATTCAGTATCTAGACCTCCCATACCAGGGAGCTTCCTCAAACAATGCCCTCCACTTTGGGACCGTTCTAATGATTAGCAGCTTTTAATTTTCATCAAGGCAAAAGCCTGTCTCTTTGGCACTTGCCAGTACTGCTCCTGGCTATTAACTATAATGACTTTTATATAGAGCAGTCTGTACACTTTAACTCATTTGATCCTCACAGTAGCCCTGGAAGTAAATATTCTAGATATTATTATTCATTTTTCAAATGGGGAAACCAAGCCTCAGATGAAGTGACTTACTTGTCATTACACAAGTAAGTGTCAAGAAACAGCATTTAAACCCAGCTATTTCCTGAGCAGTGCCAAGCAGGAGAAATCTAATACCTTTTCTTCAGGGCAGCCTTTCAAAAACATGAAGACAACTATTTGGTCTGCCTTTCTCCAGGTGGGGCAGCTAGGTGGTGTCGTGGATAGAGCACCAGTGCAGGAGTCAGGAGGACCTGAGTTCAAATCTCACCTCAGACACTTGACACTCACTGGCTGTGTGACCTTGGGCAAGTCACTTAACCCCAATTGCTGCATCCTGGGTCATCTCCAGTCACCCTGATGAATATCTGGTCACTGGATTCAGATGGCTCTGGAGAAGTGAGGCTGGTGACCTGCTCAGCCCTCCCTCATTCAAAACAAAGTCAAGTGTAAGTCATATCATCATTTCTCTGATGACATGGTCTTCTTAGGCAACAAAGGACAAACACACACATTTCTCCAGACGTCTCCAGTTCTTTTACCTCATCGTTGTAAAGCCTAGTTTCCAGACCACTAACCTTCCTCTTCATTCTTCTTTGGACATATACCAGTTTGTCAAATTTTTCCTCAAAATACAACACCCAACCCTGAACACACAAATCCAAATGCGACTTTGCATCATTCTAAATGTCTTTCTTCACCCTGACCAGGGCAGATTTTAGTGGAAATAGTATTTCCCTTATTCTGTTCACTTTTTCTATCAGTGCAGACTAAGGTAACATTAGCTTATTTTGGCTGCCAGACCACACTCTTGAGCTCTTCTGAGCCTCCGCTGCCCAAGTCTATTTCACTTAGAGCATTATCTCTTGCTGTTTGAGTAGCAAAGTCTGAAGGCTTGAGAGATGGGGATTGAATGACCCAGAGACAAGCAGTGAGTTGCCATCATCCAGCATCCCCTACTCCTAATCTTCCCTAGTTGGCCTTTTCTCTGTGTTCAGAGTTTTTGTTTTTGTTTTTTTCAACAGGTTTGTTTTTAAACCATGTGAGTTGACAAAAAGGAGGAGTGAGTGACTTTAAAATGACCTTCCCTCTTCTGTTCTCAATTCTAGAATTTTCCAAACTGGTTGTCAATATTGTGCCACCAGCACACCAGACCTCTCTTTAAATGAACTCTCCTTCAAAATCCACCACCATCACCGTCTAAAAAAAAAAACGAACTATGCTGTGTTCATGATGAAGTCTGAGTTAATCTAGGGGTTAGTGATGAGAAAAGTGTTGCTAGATTTTAGGATTTGCTGAAATTCCTGATTTATTTGTAGATAGCTCACACTGCTATTTGCAAATACATCTGCTTCATTCCCCCAAAATAATATGATCCCCTTATCCTAAATAAAATACGAACAAAAATAACAGCTATCTTAATGAAGAGTAGAAAAAAACCACTGGAATGTGTGTCAAGAGACCTAATTTAAGCTCTACTTTCAATTAAGTAGCCATATGACCCTGGGCAAGTCATTATCTAAGCCTAAATTACCTCATCTATAAAACGAAGAAGTTGGACTAGACAGTAGATTAGAAGGGATATCTGAGCTCCATTCCAGCTGTAGATTTTGAAGCCAATGAGAAGGATGGATTGGTGATCTCTAATATTCCTTCCAGGCTTAACGTTCTATGATTCTACTTCAGCCTCACGTAACTGATAGGGCAGCCTCATGGTAAAGTGTTTGGGAGCAAATAAAATGAGAAGCCATCTGCTGATTTCAGAAGATCTTGTCCTAGGTTGCTGTGATCCACCCCAACGTAGTGCCTAGAGGTTGAGTTGGAATTACTCATTAGGCATCATATGCCCAGTCAGTCAGCAAGCATTTATCAAGTATCAATTCTGTGCCAAATATCATGCTAAGCACCAAGAATACAAAGACATAAGTGAAAATTTAGTCCCTATCCATAAGGAGTTTATCAAGAAGAGAAAACATCAACATAGACAGATACAAAAATAACTTTGGGGGAAGACACTGACAACTTGGAATAGGGAGAGTAGGAATTAAGAAAAGCTTCATTTAGAAGGTAGCCCTTTAGCTGAGCCTTGAAGGAAGTGGGGGATTCTGCAAGGTGGAGGTAGGAAGGAAAAGCTCTCCAGGCACAGGGGACAGCCAAAGGCATGGGGACTGGAGATGGCAAATCTTGGGTGAGGAGTAGCAGTTTAGCCTTACCATCCTGTACATGGAGGGAGCAATATGTAATAAGGCTGAAAAGGCAGATGGTGCCAGATAGTAACCCACCTCAGAAATATTATCATGTTGCTTTCTTCTACCTGGTTGATCTCCAGGCTTCTTTGCAATTCAGAAGCCAAAGAGTAGTACATAAATGCAGACTTAAACGCCATGCAGGGCAAGGACTAGAAGGTATTTTGTGCCACCATTTTATGATATACAGACTTGGTTGGGGTGTGTGCAACTGACATAATGTTTTCAAATGCCCCAGTTGTTATTAAGCTCAAGAGAGAACATGTTGAAATCCATTCTAGCAGCTGCTGGCTCAGAACACCAGTTCTATGTCTACATTTACTCACATGCTTGGTCCATGTAAAAAGCAACTTGTACATTAAGTGAAGAGAAATGTCTTGGAACTCAGGGTGCTAAGTCCACATTTGCTCTTTTCCACAGACTCTCTTGACTCACCAGTTACACTGGTGCTAACTGGCTACTTATCGTGCCATAGATCAGTAATGTTCCTTTCTTTCTTTAGTTTAACAACGCCAACACTTCCGATCCATAGTCTCAGAGTTCTCTGTATTCCCTGTGTACGTTATTCAAGACCTCAGCAGACTGGTTGGGCAAGGTCAGCATTCCAAACTAAAGAAGATTCTAAGAGTCATTTGTAGTCTTAAGATAGACTTAGACTTGAGGGAGGTCTATTTTTTCAACTACTAACAAGACAAAAAGAGAAAAATTTCTCTGATAAATAGGGTCTGCTATTTAGACTTGAAGTCAGAAAGATGTAAGATCAATCCTGTTTCATACTTACTTCACAGTGTGACTTTGGGTAAGTCACTTAACCTCTCCGTGCCTCAGTTTCTTCATTTGTAAAACAAGGATAATTCAGTAATGGTTCCTATATCCCAGGTTATTGTAAGAGAAAATTGAAATGATATTTTGAAGCACTTTTCAAATCTTAAAAGGCTATGCAAATACTATGCACTGTCATCAGCATCATCAGCATTGTTTTTATTGATATTCAAGACATATAGGTAACCCATCCAAAAATATAAGTATCAAATTAATTTCCCAATAAATGCAAACTGTTAAAAATAATATGAAAAATGCTCCAAGTTACTAATAATAAGAAAAATTAATATTAGAACAAGTCAGAGGAATCACTTCACCCTTATCAGGTTGTCAAAGGCAGCAAAGAGGAAAATGGCAGTTGTTAGAAGGACTGTGGGCAAGCACACTGACACACACTATGAGTGAATCTGTGAATTGGTTTAGCCATTCTTGAAAATAATTGGAACGGTACCCAAAAGGTCTCTTAACTTGCATCACCTTTGACCCAGCAATACTACCACTAGCTATATATTCCCAAAGAGACTCAAAAACATAGAAAAAGGATCCATCAATACAAAAAAAAAAAACCCAAACAAACCCTAGCTATAAAAACTAGCCTTTATATAGTGCCATAAGATTTGTTTAAGGGTTGAAGCCTTAGTTACAACCTGGGAGGTAGATGCTATTATTCCCTCTCTTTTTACAGATGAAAAACTGAGACAGAAATTAAGTGACTCACCCAAGAACACAGAGCTGATAAGTGTCTGAGGCAGAATTTGAATTCCATTCTAGAACTCTATCTGCTTCACTACCTATCTACCCTGATTATAACAGCACTTTTTATCATAGGAAAGAATTAGAAACAAGGGCAGTGCTCATTAACGAAGAATGATGAAGCAAATTGTGGCTTGTAAATGTAATGGAATAACACTAAATGACTAAAAAGACAGATTCAGAGAAATCTTAGAAAATTCATATAAACTGGTAGAAGGTAAAATGAACAAAACCAGAAAACGGTTTTGCACAATGACCGTAACACTGACTGGGAAGAAAAACATGTTTAAAAAGTAGAGAATTCTGATTCATTCATGACTTTAGAAGACTATTGGTTGAAACCTATCACCCACCTTTGGGCAGAAAGATAAAGGACTAGAAGTTCAGGATGAAACATATAACTTACTCAGATATGGCCAACATGTTGAATTGTTTTTCTTGCTTACTTATTAACTTTGGGTTACGTAATCAACTTAGAGGACCAGACATCTTGCCCAATCTTTATGACCTCCGAAACCTCTTCAAAATAGGAATCACGAGTAAGAAATAAAGCAATTTCTGCTGTCTCTATAAGCCAACATACCAAGAATCCTAATGAGCTAAAAACCTCATGAACTAACAACAGAGAAGGCTCATCTCCAATACCCTCACTCAGCAAACCCTTCCCCCATGGGCCATTGCTTTATGACAGTTATAAGCCATTTATAACTGAGTTCAATTCTGCCTGCCTTCCCCTACCCACCACTACCTTCATGATGGAAAGCTAAAAAGCAGAAGCTTACTACTGCTGAAACTGCAACATATAAGCACTCTGTGCTGCAACAATACTCAGCCAGAGAACTGAGGAACACACGGAACTGCCAGCATATATATGTACCTCTCCTACACTTGAGGGAATTCTCAAGTGTGGAGGAGCCTGAGGCAGGTTTGAGGTCCAACCCCGAGAGGAGCCACCACCAAAGGGGCAGTGATCAGAAAGTGAACAAGAAGGGAGTATAAGGAAATAAGACTAAAGTTACAAAGATTTCAGGAGGAAAAAAATGAAATTAATGTTCTTGAGTATAAACAGACAAAAACAGTATGATGACACTTAGTGTTACGAGAGATGGTAACAAGGCTGATTGTCTAGGGGAAGAGGCCAGTTAGTGAGTAGGAACAGAGATTTTTACAAAGACAGAAAGCAACATCAATAAAACATTTAAATGATACAAAAGGCAACATAGAAGTTTGAAATAGGACACAAACAAGGTGATTTTGTTATAACTATTCAAATTTAATGTACACCTTTTTTTCCATAAACTATAATGAGTTTGCATTTTCCTGGAAAATTCTTTTTTTGTTTGTTTGTTTGGGGGGGGATTTGTTTCCTGAAACGTTCATAATTTGTATATCTTTGTTAATGATTGTTTGATTCATAATAAAAAAAAAGTTTAAATAAAAACAGGATAAAAGAATGACAAACAAGACCCATTATGCAGATGGCATCTAGGTGATGTACAATCTATGAAAAGAAGCATACTCCCCAGGGTGAGGGTGGCGTTCAGTAGAATATTATTAGTGACAATCTTCTACGTCATTTAGACTATGTTTAGAGTAATTTTTCCAGCTCTGAGCATCACATTTTGACAAACTGGAACCTATCCACCCCTCCAGAGAAAAACAACCAGGATAATGAAGGAACTAAAGATTTTGCCGTGCAAGAATAATTTGAGGAGAAAAAACTGAAGAGAAGGTTTGGGGGTACATGATGGTCGCCTCTGAGTTTGAGAGAGGTAGTAGACCTATCCAGATGATTAACCCTCAGAATGAAAGTTGGCCATCGTTAGAGAGGAGCAAATTTCATCTCACCATGCGAAAACATTCTAACACAAGCTGTCGAACAATAAAATGAGTTATCTTGATAGGCAGAATCCCTTATCAGTGGAAATTTTCAAGTGGAAGTTGGATAAGCGTTTGAAGCAGTATACAGTGGAATCATGTCTGGATGGAGTAAAACTAGATAAATCTGAAATCTCAAGAGAGTGTAAACTCCTTAAAGACAGGAATTGCTTTTTAAATCTTTGTATCCTTAGTATGTAGCCACAGTACCTGGTGTATAGTAGGAGCTTTAAAAAATGATTTTTAAATTGGACTGGATCCTTCTCAGCTCTAAGATGTTATGATTCTACGAGAAAGCCAATGGAGGCTTGGATCTGGGTCACTTGACATCCACAGCCTAAATAGAGAACTTACAAGTTTGTTTTAGGAAACATTCCTACATAGAGGTAGAGAAGAGACCCTGGTTTTTAAAAAAAAATTAATAATAATACTAACTCATATATTTTTATAGAGTTTTAAGATTTACCCAGTTGTACTTTCCTTACAATGACCTGGTAGAATAGATAATGAAAGTACTACTACTGTCCCCATTTTACATATAGGTAAAGTTGAGTCTCAGAGAAATAATTAATTTACAGCCATCTAACTATGAAGTGTCAGAGCCAGGTCTCACTGAAGAAAGTCCCCCTGAATATCAAAAGGCCCCCTCCCCAAAGATGCCCACTAAGAAAAAATGCTTTCGTCTCTAGTGATCAGTACTTTTTTGCTAGCCAACAAATTGATTCAGATCTCCTGCAGCTTCAGTCTCATATTCTTCTGGTCTCGTCTCTGCCCATTTCCTTTGCAAATTTTGACCCTCTGCTCACTCAGGGACACATTTTCCAAACAATGATGTTACTTGTGAGACAGTACTGAGGCCCAGACATGTCTTGTACTCTTTTTTCTTAGATCTGTTTGGTTGGTGTGGAGCCAGAGTGGTTCTGGCTAGCACCTCTCACATTCCTTTATCCTGGACCTTCTCCAGAAAGGCTGGGCTGGTTCCCTCCTGCACATACTACTCTGCCTGCTCCTTACAACAGAATTGGAAGGAGGGGGAGATGCAGGCTGGATCTCATTCCTTTTGTGCCTCAAGTCTATGAGCTGTTTTCATACAGCCATTCTTAGCCTCGTTAGCCTCTTTCTTTCCATCCTCAGAGATGATTGAATCCTGTAAATTTCTGCTGCTGAGTTATTTTTGGCTTTCTTTCTCCCAGCTAGGGTGCCTGTCTGCTCACCGACAACTATTAACAGCTGTTTGAAGGGGCTTTGAATTCCCAGGCTTCTTGCTGGAGTGTATTTGAACAATGGCCTTCAAGAGCTATTGCAGAGAAAATTGTAGAGGAGAGAGAGAAGTGACAGAGAAGTCACCAAAAGCCCACTCTTTTTTCTGGAGACAGTTTTTTTTTCCACTTCCTGCTTTCCTTCCTTCCTTTCTCTCTCTCTTCCTTTCTTCCTCATTCCCTCCTTCCCTCCCTCCTTTCTTTCTTCCTCCCTTTCTTTCTCTATCCCTCCTTCCTTTCTTTTTTCTCTTAATTTCTTCTTTCTTTTTTATTCTTTCTTCCTTCCTTTCTCCCTCAGAAAAACTGGAAAACTATGAGAGGGGCCAAGAAACTAGAGAGGAAGTAACCATCCACCCAGCTGAGCCCCTCTAGAATCTAACTAAGCCAGGTGATCTCATCTGTTAGTTCCTTCATGGCTCATTGTGTCATTCACTGCATTTTTCCTCCCAGGAATAGATCAAGAAGTTCTAGAATGTCAAGAGGAGCCTAAGCTAGCATTCCTCACCTACTGGAGTCGGTGGCCCCCATTTTTCAGACATTTAACACGTGTTGACCAAGTATCCGTGGAAACATTTGGAACTGGCTCCTTTCAAAATGGCAGCATTGTCACACTTGAGCATAGTAAGAAGCTGTTTTGTGGTGCTGTTATAGATGGTGGGGTGCTGTAAGCTTAGGGTTTAGGAAGAAAAACGCAGCCCTTTCCCAGATGTTCAGCATTCTGCCTTCTCCTCAGGAAGCCGTTTCACCGCACTAGGAGCTTTTCCAGTTAGCCTGTGTGGAGCACCTTCCCTTCACAAAGACTTAAAAAACACCAGTAGTGCCATTTGAAGAGTGTTGTGCACCTTGTAAACATTAATCCATTAATCCTCACTAACCCCAGGGGGGAGGCAAGTGTTGTTACTGTTAATTGAGCAATGATTAACACTCTAGATCTACAGAATACTTTGCCATCCTTCACTCCTTAAACCCCCTGGCATCACACCAAGGACTTGTGAAGGATATGTGTTCTTATCCCCATTTTCCAGACAAGGCAACTTGAGAAGCAGACACAGTATCATGCCTCAGACCTCTAGCCAGAATAAGCATCCAGTTGCTTTAATTACTAACTCGGGCCTCCTTCTATCCATAGACTTTTCTTCACGTTTAATTTGTTGGGAGCACAAGGTCAGAGTGCATTTTGCATAGTTATTTGCATAGA
Source organism: Potorous gilbertii (assembly GCA_028658325.1). Classification (NCBI taxonomy): domain Eukaryota; kingdom Metazoa; phylum Chordata; class Mammalia; order Diprotodontia; family Potoroidae; genus Potorous; species Potorous gilbertii. The sequence goes on along the minus strand of CM053770.1, from coordinate 367,934,161 downwards.
AATATGGAACTATGCATATTTCTGTGCTCTTGCACATGCCTTCAAGTGTAGTAAGATGCTGTGTGTGTATAAAACTCTTATGATTTGTGTTTATTTATTTCAAGTCCACATTCCTAGTAATCATATTTACCTATGCAAAAATTTACCCCTACTCCTTCCCAGCCTTCCCAGATATCCCAGATGTCTCCCTAAATTCTCTTTCAGAGATCTCTAACTTTTTAACTTATTACCATCATTTCCTCCCACCACATAAACACAGATGCTCACATACATTCTCACACATACCTTTCATAGTAAGGAATCAAAGTTTAAAGAGAGAGTGATGCTGAATACCACATGTATCCCTGTAGTAGTAACTGAGTCAGGAGAAACTCCTCTTCCTTCTCTTCTCATCTTTTCTCTCTCTCACTTTTTCTCTTCACCAGATGTGGAAGTGACACTGATCCACCAGCACAGTATGACAAGTGAATTAAGTAGGTTTGCCCTGTGGGACTCATAGGCTTCTGGTCACATTGCTAAGTAACTGTACTTTACAAGATGTTAGAATTCTGTCATTTTCTCATTCGTTGAGTACTTCAAGGATATATGGAAGAATCTGTGATTTCATCAGTATGGTTGCTCCGATTCCATCAGTATGGTTGCTCCTTTCACCAATGCAGATTGTCTACAAGTTGATAGATAAGAATGATAGTGCTTTGTATAGCATTTATATAGCATTTTAAGGATTGCCAAGGCCATTACATATGCTATCTCACACAACCTTTACAACAACTCTCCAATACAGGTGCTACTATGGTTATCCACGTCTTTTAGATGGGGAAATTGAGGCTGAGAGAAGTTCAATGACTGTCCCTTGATGACCCAATGTTGAATAAGTGCCTGAGGAAAGATTTGAACTCATGTCCTTTTGAATATCTGTGGACAGAAACCTTCTTTACTGTGTCTTAGCTGGTGACATGACTCTGCAGGTTCACTTAGACTTTTTGCAAAGCAACATGCAGGTGTTTTATCACTAACTCCAGCCATGAAGTTTTTCCAGCTTCATAGGACCTGTCAAAATATACATTCTACTGATACCAGATTCTGATTTCCAGAATCCAAGGTCATCACAGGGAGGCACCAGAATTGACTTTGAGCCAAGGAGTCATCACAACAGACCCCAGAATCACAGACTATGAGAGTTGAAAGGCACTTCAGCAGCCACTCAGGCCAAACCCCATCCAACATTCCCTGAACATTTGAGATTGTCATGTTATTTTGTTTTGTTTTATGTTTGCTCAGTTTTAAGTACATACCTAACAAGATCCTTCAGCCAAATACATTTTCAAATATGTAGCAGAGTAACCTTCCCTTTCCCTCTGCGCTACTCCCACTGCAGACATACCTGCATACACACACACAAAATAAGTAAGGCGGGATGGAGTGAAGAAAAACAGGAAGAACTATGTAGATTGAATCCTCAGATATTCATAAGAGGCCAGGGAGGCTAAGCTTAGCACAGTGCAAGGCACATAGTAAGCATTTTATAGATATAGATTGGTAGATTGGTTTTTGTGTCTGCCTTCCTCATAACAAGAATAATAGCTAGTATATCAACAGCTAGGCAGCACAGTGGACAGAGCACTAGACCGATAGGAAGACCCAGATTCAAGTCTTACCTCAGAGGCTTAATCACTGTGCCACACTGGGCAAGTTTCTTAATCTCTGTCTGTTTCTACTTCTGTAAAATGGGGATAAATAGCTCCTGTATCCCAGGCATGTTGTGAGGATAAAATGAGATAATGAATGTCAAGTGCTTTGCAAAACTGACACTATACAAGTGCTAGCTATGTAACGGTAAGGTTTGCACAGCATGTCACATAAATATCTCATCTGGTTCTTACAACAACCCAGGGAAGTAAGTATTTGCTATCCTCATTTTGCAGAAGAAGAAACTGAGACCAAGAGATGTTGTGGCTTGCCCCAGGGTGACACAGCTAGTAAGTGACTAAGGCAGGATTAGAACTCAGGTGTTCCTGACGCCAAGTCTAGCACTCTATCCATTTTACCTGCTAACTGCTTTAAGAAGGATAGAAGAGAACAGGCAGATTGGAGAGCAAATGGAAATGTAGAGCAATCAAGTGTTACAAAAGCAGGAGTGTTCCATGTCTATGTTTCTGAAAACTTTCTCAATGGTATCCCCTGTTTTCAGGTTCTTTATCAGGGGTATCATTCCTAGAAAATGGTGTGAAAGCCAAAGAGGCAAGTGTTGATTCATTGAACCTAAGGGAAATAAGGGGTCAGATTTCCATAATCACCAAAAACTACAATCTTTTGCTGGAGATTGCTGAAGATGCACTTTTCTGCATATAGTTCTTCATAACAATACATACACACACACACACACACACACACATATATACTTTTCCTTACACAGTAACCATAAAGTAACCCATAAGACACAGTACACAAAATAAAATTGATAACATGTAAAACATTTTTCTCACTAGTAATTCCCTAGAATTTTTGCAATCTTTTGTGCTAATATCCCAATTTTTAAAAAAACTGATTTCAGACAATATTCACTTCCTTTGAAACGTGAAATCAACAGTACCATAAATACTTTCTTCCTTTTTTCAGATATAATAAATCATCAATTCACGAACACCAAACTCTTAGCCACCCACGGCTCCAGATATTCCAGCATGGAGTTTATCTAAGACCTTTATTTTCTCCCTAAGCCACATCATTGACTTTGCATGCTTGAGCTTAGAGCTCAAAGGATTTACACTGTGCTTTAGGGGCATAACTGTAACATGGAACTTAAGTTTTGAAGGCAAACAATGAAAATATGCAGTGACTACATGACAACAATAAGACAAACAAGGACCAGTGAAATGCCTCGTAGGATACCAGCTGCTCCATAAACTTCTGCACATTGTGACTCATTTTTTTCTCTATTGCTCATAGCTACAAATGGGTCCACTTGCCAGCACAAACGTGAAAGTGAGGTTACTTCATACAATCACAGAAATGCTTCAAGTCCCAAAAGTTGAACATGGGAATGTTGAGAATTCACCGCACTTTGTAGAACCGCAGTTCCTTTCCCAGTTTCTTGGTTATTGTTTACATCAGTTTCTTGCTGGAATATTCTTTCCTGTTAACGGTTGCCTGTATCATTCCATACTTATTGGTAATTGTTTCTCCTCTTGAACACACACAGTAATTCTTGATGTTATGGTTTAGGCTCTTTTCCATGAGAACTTTCTCTCTTTTCTCACCAGTTTTTGTCCTAATCTGAAGTCTAGGGACACGGGAGGGAAGAGTTATTGTTATACCCTATAAGTCTTCAAGAACCCAGTCAAGATATCATTATATAGCTAAGGAGTTAAAGAAATTTCACAACTGGGGAAAAACTTAGGCAATTTCAAAACTCTATCATTATTCAAAAGAAAATCTCCAACCCAGAGACAAAGAAGATGGTTTTGTAACCCAAATCCGTACTCTTCTTTGTAGAGAACTTTGGCACCTTTCTAAGCAGAGAGGGAGCATGTCTTTGGAGAATGTCTAGTATGACTGTGATATTTCCCATATATTGAAGTTGAAACTCTCAGCACCTGCAGATAGAGTAACACTAAGCCACAGAGTGATGAAAGTTGGTCATTCCATGGGGAAGTCAGGGTCAAAACCTGCTCTCTTGTTTCTTGTCATTTTCAGCCTGGTTTCTGGTTCTTACAGAGTAGAACACCCACAGCTTTTCTTGAAATATTCAGCGGTAATAACCAATACAAAGAAAAACACATTATTTTACAGGGTGTAAGAAAAAGACCTTTTTGAGGGAAAAATATTCCAATTGCCCTTTTTTTCCCTTGCTTTTAGATTTAGATTTGAATTATTATAGGCCACATAACATGGAGCTGTATCTCTATATGCCTGAAAGGCATTAGCACTTATCAGAGACTTCATTGCATATGCAGCTCATGTTATTTTCATCCACATATAGTATAAAGCAAGAAGAAATCTAAATAGGTCATCAAGTTTAGCCTTCTGTCTCTGACAGTAAAGCCAACAATCCAGGAGCGATTGTGATCTATCCTAATAATAGAGCTCTTCAGACAAGGAGACAACACCACCCCTTTTGATAGCCTGTTGTAGTTTAACAATGGTGTCAGAAAGTCTGCTATCTTTTAGTCCCATTTTCTTCTTTAGTGATACAAAAAAAAATGGTTATACTCTCCTCTGCCAGTGGATCTATGATGTCATCAGTGTAGGCATTCCCAACAGTAATGCAAAACTGTTCACAAATCTCTCCAGTTCTGCCCTTCCTATGCCATTCTTATCCATATTCTCCCCTAAATCTGCCACAGAGGACTGACCCAACGTGCTGGGAGTGCTTGTGTTCTCTTGGCATTGCCAATTTTACCAGATGCATGTATAAGCTTCAAATCAGTATTTCCTAACTCTCACTGTATGACTAGTCCGTTTCTTTGCTATTCACTCATAATAGCCATTCATGTATAGCAAAAATCTTTTCTAGCATGATACATTATTATATGGCTTGTAGATATGCCATGGGTCAAATTTCATCCTCAAATGAAACTCTCAGAACCTGATTAACTTAGATTTAGCATGAGTCAGGTTTTTAACAAAGTTCCGCAGCACCGATGTTTTAAAGGACCTCCATTTATGATGTTGAAAACTATTATTAATTTGATACCTAGAGTTCCCTTTCTCAGATTTGATGATCTAGGTGGTAATTTTTTTTTAGATTTTCTTAAATAGGTACCATTTTCCCACCTTTTTGTCATATTTGTTATTCACATTTTCTATCCACTTCTTAAGACATTAAGCACCCCTAACTTGAAATTCTCCAGAATAAAAAAGATTAAACAATTCAGAAAAAGAGAGAATTATTTTCTAGTTTTAGCATTTATTACTCCTCATATTACACATCAGTAATTATATATTGATTCTTCATATAAAATATCTAAAGATGGGAACTACAATGACCACTTTTTTAGGAACTGGAGGGAATAGGGAAAGAAAAACATTCTGCATCCTTCAGTTGGGTCCTCTGTTTTCCTTCTCTATATATCATACTTAAATTGTAGTCATTGATATTCATCTTTTTTTTTGCTTTCCATTCTTTTATATTGTCAGGGTTATTCAAATTCTATTCCTGTCCTCTAAAGTGCTAAAAATCTCCCCTGAAAATATTAGTATAATCCTTATTATTAATGAGAATATTCAATAACTCATCACTGATTGATAAATGTATTTATTTATATAAAATTTAGAGGTCAAAGGGATAGAGCATAAAAATAAAAAAAGCCCTAGATTCAGAGTCAGGGCTCCCCGGGTTCAAATCCTTGCTCTACTACAAATATCCAATACTCCAGCCCTCATTTTCCTCACATGTAAATGGAGCAAGTTGAGCCAGATCACCTCTGAGGTTCCTTCTAGGTCTGAATCTTTCATATAATTACATGCAACTTTGATGTGTCTCTGATTACCATATCTCCAGAATCGCTCCTCATTGTTCAGTTTACGAGTATTATTTTACTAGAGCTAATCATTCTTCTCATTGGGAATCTAAATTTTAATTGTGGGTAAATTAAGTAACTGAGAAGAAACTACACGTCTAAAACATTTCTCATCATTAGATGTTTCCAACAGGATTTTGTTGTGGTTCAGTCATTTTTCAATCATGTCTAACTTTTCATGACTCCATTTGGGGTTTTCTTGGCAAAGATATTGGAGGATTTTCCATTTTCTTTGACAGCTCATTTTACAGATAGAGGAACTGAGGCAAACATGGTTACGTGACTTGCTCAGGGTCACACAGCCTAGTAAGTGTCTGAGGCTGGATTTGAACTCAGGAAAATGAGTCTTTGTGACTTCAGACTTGGCACTCTATCTACTGTGCCACCTTCCTTCCTGTTACATTTTAGAATTTTCTACTTGCAAGGCAACTTAGGCCATCCCTAAATACAAATGGATTGTGTTCCAAGAGTTTGTTTATACATCAGCTGCTCAGCATGCAGCTATTTTAACCATAGAAATAGCTTTCTCAGTGGTGGTTGGGTTTCCAGTTCCTACCATATTGTACCTGAATTGTCATAACAGCTGCACCTTCCATGTGCACTCAGTGATCTCTAAGATCTCTTCTAGCTCTGAATTTATGATCCTACTACCTGTTGTAGTTTTCAAAGTGCTTTTTCATACATTATTCTCATTCCTATGGAAAAATGCATACCCACTTCCAAGTCAGGAACTCGGTAGAGCGGGACTCCCTCCAGTAAAGACTGAAGAAACTTGGATGTATAGGTAGTTCTGGGCACCAGCAAGTTGTTCCTCTCCATTTATATACAAGAGCATAACTTTCTATCTAGGTCAATCACTCCCTAGAGTGTTCTGAATTAGGGTACAATAGGAAGTCACTTCCACTGGCATTTCCTAAGGGCTATACAACTGCCCACGTAGGTTACTCACGTGTCAGGTATCTGTATTGCCTGGCTTGTGGTTTGTTAATTCCTTCTATCTCAATTTCATTTTATTTTTTTTCCTTCTAAGAATTGGAAGCAAATCAACTTAGTTGATTGTTTTGTCTTTTTTTCTTTATTGTCAGTTTTTTCACCTTCTCTAATGTCTATTTGGCTTTGTTTTTAAACTGTGTGTTTTACTTGACAAACAAAACACATGTGTACTCACAGCCTGGCCAGTCTAGTTAGATAAGGACAGTATACCACAATGTTCCCAAATGGCACTAGTGTTGACTGTGATACTGCAAACACATTCAGAGACTGCCATGACCAACAAGCTAGCTGTTACACTAGGCTTTGGTTTACCCACTTTCACTATGAGTGAAAACATCCCATGGTTAATTGCAGTACATGAATGGGAAATATCCCTGGACTTATTTGCATTCATTTGCTGTTGGTAGTGTCTCTGTTGAGGTCTCTATCCTTGTTTTTACAGAGCTTTTGGCAGTGTTTCTGCAGTTGGTGTGTGAATTTTTATGATCTGTTGCATGTTATCCATGCAATTTCCTGCCCTGTAATAGTATCAGTTTCCCAGACACAGAGGAATACAGACTAAAACCCAGGAGCTCACATTAGCATAAAATGTCCCAGTTCTGTCAGTTTGATTAATTTGTCTCTTTGTCTCCTCTCTATATGATAAGTGCTATTAATGGTTGCAACACTTCATATGTCAAAGTCTTTCTTCCTAATGACTTGAAAATACGGTTTATTTCCCCCCTTTTTGTATTATTTTTCTCATTTAGCATTCCACTCAAGTATAGATTTATGCCATGCTCTTTCATTATCTTACTGGTTGCAGCACTGGAGTGATTACATATGGTGTAGGGTACACGCAAAGATGTGATCCCAGGGGCAACAGCTGCTGATGCAGGCTGAAAATAGATCCAGCGGACGCTCAGCACTTTTCCCAGAGGTCTTTTATTTATTAGTAACAGTCTTCGTATAGGACAGCTTGGATCCTCATTTAGCAAGATGACTTTTTGCCTTTCAGAACGGTGCAGTGACTTTGCTCTATTTTCTGACACTGCTGTGTAATTTTTTTCCCCTTCTTTGTATCTAAGCAATGACTTAACCTAACATAAATTGTAATATAATCCTGATATATAATGAACTCAAGGAATGACAAGCTCCATTTGGAGTAATGGAGCTTGACAGATCTAAGGTTTAAATTAAATAATCCTATTTGTAAGACAGCATTTGTACATGGTACACTGATTTAAAATGAACTTCTATTCTTCTCCAGTGACTCTTATACCATTTTTAGTATTTTCTCTTCCAAGGGGACTTTTTCAGGAAGAAAATCATTCAGAGGGGTTTCATTTTCATTTTCTCTGGAAAAATGTACTGCAAAGCCAGCAACTCTTTCATAAGGGAAGAATGAGATTAAAATGATTTTTACCTCATTCTGCTGAAAGAAAGAAGGAAGGAAGGAAGGAAGGAAGGAAGGAAGGAAGGAAGGAAGGAAGGAAAATCAACACCATTAATAAACTGGGATGTGTAGCTATTAATCCATTCAGCCAGATCTTAGTGGCATTCAGTTTTCTATCAGGACAACATACCTGTACCACAAAGATGCAAGTGATGGAATTTAGGATTCACATCGTTATTGGTCTTTTGTAAAATGTTCCACATCTGTGTAAGAGTATTCTCTTCTTAATATTAAGGAACTTCACTAATGAACATATTTATTAGCTTTTTAAAAATTTGCTTGAAAAGGATGTAGTTCAGGGGGAATATTATCTTATTAAGTCCCTCCTTTTCTTAGATGTGCCAGGAAAATGACAGACGTGAAATGCTTTGTGCAAGTTAACAGATGATAGGACAGCATCGAGATAAAAGTACAACCCTTCCATGCTATGTGATAACTCATGTGTATTTTAGCTCCTTGCTCCAAATCAAAAAGAAAACCTTGTTGTTTATGGTAGAATAGCAAATTATGTTAATAAAACCCCAACCCAGTTTTTCTAAAGTCATCAATGGGAGAAGCTAGTCTAGTCTATCATTCATTAGCCAGGATCTTGTAACTTGATGGGAAAGCCTTAAAGAAAAATGTTCTCTTTCTAACAGAGAACAAAGCTTCTTTCCTTCAGAGCAGTGAATAAGGAAGGTAAAAAGCCAAAGCAAGTTAGTGAATTTACTTTTTGCCATTCTGTCTGCTGATTTACTAGCCTAGAGTTAATCATGCTCTACATCAGGAGACAAGAAATTATTTCCTTGTTCTGAAATTTTGATACAAAAATCATTTGGTCACTCTAATAGACTACCCTATTTTAGAATATCTCTTACATTTATAATTTATACATTTAATTCCCCAATATGGAACTATAGGGAATAATTTTCTATTAAGTTATGTTGGAAATGGATGTGATAGTTCCTGAGAATGGGGAAGGTGGGAGTGGCATAGTTTAATTTTATCAGGTGTGGAGTTCATAGAGTTGTTCAGGAACCAGTAATACCGAATATTCCTAAAAATAACTCAACCCAGAGGCAGTTCAGTACATAAAAACAGAAACTTTTTTTCTCTTCCTTATGAGAAAGTATAAGTTCATATTCTTTTATCAAACTGTAGTAATTGTGGTTAATATTTTCCTCCAGGTTTATTTGGGAGTTTATTTATACTGCTAATAACCAGAGCTATTGTAGCAATGACTGCCAGCTATAGTGCCACCTTTTCAATGCACTCTAATATAGCAGTAATATTCTGGTCATAGAAATCTGTGGCAAGCAGCATCCTGCCCAGGCATATTTGAATCCTTTCTTTCTCCTTTTTCCTTCTGTCTGCCTTTCTCTCTCTGTTTCACACTTACTAAGCCCCCAAGCTCAGGCTGCGGGATCATCCTTAATTCACTCCATTGTGATACCGTAATGTAGTTCATTTCATCCTCTGTCTAGTGGCCTCAGAAGAGGGAGGTAACCAGGGGGAGGGAAAGAAAACTTGCCTGCTACAGGAGATATGAAATTCAGCCATGACAGAGTGAATTAATGATGGAATTTAAGTAGTAGCTCTTAATTTCCTAGCTTTGGTGATCTTAAGTCAGACATACAGTAATGTAGGAGCCAGAGGAGGATTGAATATGAGGTTATGTGTACATGTGTGGATATGTGCGTGTGTGTGTGTGTGTGTGTGTGTGTGAGAGAGAGAGAGAGAGAGAGAGAGAGAGAGAGAGTGTGTGTGTGTGTGTGTGTGTGTGTGTGTGTCAGTGAAGCTGTGGTTGGTTAGCTAAACTGACCCTGTTTTCACCTCAGAACACAAAAACTTGGTTTTCTACTCAAGGGACGCTTCTGTATTCCAAAAAATGTGCTACCCAAGTAAATTAACTTCCCAATTAATAGTATCAAATGTCTTATTGATACCTTTGAACTCCATTGTTTCCCATGTCTTTGCCACAGCTTCAGTCATCACAGACTTGATCTGTGTTCTAGAACTAAATGGTTGCCTGTGTTTTAATTTTGATTCCAGAGTTCACCCTCTTTTTTTCTCTGCATGTTTTTCATTTTATATCTGTCTTTGGAAGTGGATTCTAATCTGTGTCCTATGCCAAAAAAGGATAGGTTAATCAGTTCCTAATGATGCAGCCCAGCAAAGAGTGAATCTCTTGTCATTAGTGTTAGGAACTTATAAAACACAAGTGCTTCACCCTAGAATGAGAATTTTAATGCCTTCCTCTTATGAGGTGGGACTTCCCTTGTTCTTTATTTGTACTTCCCTTCACCATCCTTCTTCTACCTCTTAGCTCTTTCAGTGTAAACCCCCTTCATAGCTGCATTCACAGATTCTTATGGACCCTCCATGAATCTGTAGGCTATTTTGTGGATTATTGCCATCTATATCTGAAATAAGCCTAGTTCCCTCAAAGACACAGACTATATTGTTGCTATTTGTACTGGTAATTTGTTCCATGAGCACTAGGAGAATGGAAAACATGGTAATGACTTTAGGTCAAGTCTCAACCCATCAAAGTATTTATTGAACATTTATATAATCAATAAATCATACATTAATTGCTTCCAATGTGTCAGGCACTGTTCTAAGCACTGGTGATACAAAGAGAGTACCTTCTCTCAAGGTGCTTCTAATGGGGAAGACAGCAAGTATATATATGTTATATAGAAAATGATTATTAAGTAAATGAATACAAATAAATGTAAAGTATCAAAATACAAGATTTTAGGGAAGGAAGTGTTCTAGTAGCTGGGAGATGAGAGAAAGGCTTTATGCAAAAAAAAATGACTCTTCCACTGTGTTTTGAAGGAAGAGGATTCTGTGAGGTGGAAAAAAGGAGTTCTAACAAGCAGAAGTGAGGAGGGAGTACATTTCAGTACAGAAGTATAGGAATGGCAGATGTAGTATTATGAGGAAAGAAGACCAGTTTGGCCAGATTTCAAAGTGAATTATAGAAAGCAATGTCCAATTGAGCATGGGAAAATAGCTTGGGGTCAGGTTGGGAAGGGCTTTAGAAACTAAATATAGGAGTTGGTTTATAGTTTATCCTAAAGGCAATAGGGAACCAACATGCTGGAGGTGACCAAATAAGAGAGCAATGTAGCCAGATGTTTGCTCAAGAAAAATTGCTTTAGTAGCAGTCTGTAGGATATGTTGGAATGGGGAGAGACTTGAGAGGCAGAGAGACTAGATGGGATGTCATTGCAAAAACCTAGGCAGGTTGTGATGAGGACATGAATGAAGGTGATAGCCATGCAAGTAGAGAGAAAGGAGTTAGATGAGAGATGCTAGGAAGACAGAAACAAGACTTGGCAACTGACAGGATGTGTAGGGTGATGTAGAATGAGGAGTCAAGGATAATGCTAAAGTGATTAGAAGATGGGATGGATGATGATGCCTTCAACAGAAATAGAGAAATTTGGATTTGGGGAAAAGATAATGAATTTAGTTTTGGTACATGGTCAATTTAAGATGTCTCCAGGACATCTGGTTAGAAATGTCCATTGAGCACTTGGTGACGTGGAAATTAAGCTCAAGGGAGAAACTCAGACTGGATATATAGATCTGTAAGTCATTTACATAGATATTGTTGATTGTTGAACTCATGGGAGGAAGGTATGAGGTTAACAAGAAAGAATTCCCCAAGCATAAAAAAAGATTCCTAGATAGGAACCGTGGTATGAATGATAAACCAACAAAGAACTGGAGAAGGCATGGTCAGGCAGGAGAGCCAGAAGAAAGTAGTATTGTGAAAACCCAGATAGGAGGGTATCTAGAAGAAGAGAGTGCTCAGTAATATCAGATGCATCAGATGGATCAAGAAGGATGAAGACTGAAAAGAGACCATTAAATGTGGCAATTAAGAGATTGTCATTAGCTTTGGAGAGAACAGTTTTCCACTGAGTGATGAAGTCAGAAGCCATATTACGAAGGCTTGAGGATTGAGTGAAAGTAGAGGAAGCCAAGACAACATGTAGAGGAAGTATCTTCAAGGAATTTGTCTGAGAAAAGGAGGAGATACATAGAATGATAGCTTGAGGAAACGGTTGGATGTAGTGAAAGTTTCTTGGGATAAGCAAGATTTGGACATGTTTGAAAGCAGTAGGGAAGGAGCCAGCATATAAGGAGAAGTTGAAGATTCAAGAGAGAGAAAGGGAGGGGAGATGATTAAGATTACATCTTTTTTTAAAATTTATTTTATTTTCGATTCATGGAACAAAGCTAGCATTTCCATAATAGAGTACAATAAAAAAGATGATTGTGCATGAAACTGCTTATTTACCATGTACAACATGCTATTCCCTCCAACTATATGTTATCTTTCCATAAATACTTTTAGTCATTGGTTCTTTCTCTGGATGCAGATAGCATCTCTCTTTATATATCTTTTATTTCTAAGTTGTGTGTTTATTATAGTCAAAATTATTTAGTTGCTCAAAGTCATTCTTAAAACAAGATTGCTATTATTGTATACAATGTTATATCTTCTCTGCTGTTGAAAACACAAGAGTATGGGATCAAGTGCACATGTTAAGGGGTTGGCCTTTGCAAAAAGGAGAGACTTCAGGAGGAGAGGAGAGAATAGAAGATGATAGGGCATGGAGAAGAAAAGAAAAGGTCAAAAGAAAGCTGTCATCAAAGGCCCTGGTAATGTAATCTCTGTGTTACCAAGACCTTTCTGGGAAGCATCATGACAAAATTGGTGCAAAACTGGCCATTCAGTCAAGAAAGCCTGGGTTCAAATGGATACACGATCTAGATGTAAAGACTGATACTGTAAGCAAATTAGTGGAGCAAGGAGTAGTGTATTTGTCAGATTTATGGAGAATGGAGAAATTTTTGACCAAAAAAGATATAGAGAACATGATGAAGTGCAAAATGGATAATTTTGATTATATTTAATTGAAAAGTTTTTGCACAAACAAACCCCATGTAACAAAAATGGGAAAGAACTTTTATAGTTAGTGTCTGTGATAAAGACTTCATTTCTAAAATACAGAGAAATGAGTCAAATGTACAAGAATACAAGTCATTCCCCAATGGATAAATGGTCAGGATATGAACAGGCAGTTTTCAGAGGAAGAAATTAAAGCTACCTATAGTCATATGAAAAAATGCTCTAAATCACTATTGATTAGAGAGATGCAAATCAAAACAACTCTGAGGTACCACATCACACCTATCAGATTAGCTAATGTGACAAAACAGGAAGATGATAAATGTTGGAGAAGATGTGGGAGAGTTGGAACACTAATTCATTGTTGGCGGAGCTGTGAGCTGATCCAACTATTTTGGAGAGCAGTTTGGAACTATACCCAAAGGGCTACAGATATGTGCATACCCTTTGATTCAGCAATATTGTTCTGGGACTGTATCCCAAAGAGATCATAAAAATGAGAAGGGGTCCCACATGTACAAAAATATTTCTAGCAGCTCTTTTGTGGTGGCCAAAAACTGGAAATCAAGGGGATGCTGCGGAAATGGCTGAACAAGTTGTGGTATATGAATATAATGGAATACTATTGTATTATAAGAAATGATGAACAGGAAGACTTCAGAGAGTCCTGGAAAGACTTATATGAACTGATGCTGAGTGAAGTGAGCAGAACCAGGAGAACATTGTACATAGTGTGCAAGGACTGTTTTCTGGTAGACTTAGCCCTTCACAGCAATGCAAGAACCTAAAACATTCCCAAAGGACTCTTGAAGCAAAATGCCATCCACATACAGAGAAAGAATTATAGAATCCAAATGCAGAATGAAGCAGAATATTTTCTCTTATGTTTTGTTTTGGTTTGGTTTCTCTCATGGTTTCTCCTTTTTAATTCTTCTGTGCAACATAACTAATGTGCAAATGTGTTTAATAAGAATGTATGTGTAGAACTCATGTAATATTGCATGCTGTCTTGGGGAGGGAAGGGGAGAAAATTTAAGACTTAGGGAAGTGATTGTTGAAAACCGAAAACAAATAAATTAATTTACTAAAAAAAGAAAGAAAGCCTGGGTTCAGAAAGTCCTGCGTCTGACACACACCAACTGTCTAACCGTTGACAAACCACTTAACCTCTCAGTGCTCCAGGAAATTCTCTAAGTTATAAGTTACAGACTGGTTGCTAAAACATATCAACTAGATTCTAAGCTCCTGAAGGGCAATGTTTGCTTCACTTTGGTCCCTGTCCCTAGCACTGCCCACCACATTGTAGGCACCGCATAAAGGAAATTCTTCCACAGTGGAGAAAGTGCAGTAGGCTTGGCAAAGCGGTTCAGTCAAAGATTGAATACCAAAAAGAAAAGAGCACAGAAAGTTATGATGAGGCACATGGGTCTTGTGGAGAAAAGAATGTGAACGAAATTCAAACAGAATTATTAATGGAAGGAGACCTTGTATAGTAAATTTCATGTTAGTACAAGAAGTAAGAAAGAATGTATTCAAAAATTTAAGAGGATTAATGAGCCAGTGGAGAATGAGGAAAAGGGAAACTATACTTCAGCAAAAGTATTTTGAATAGAAAGGGAGAAAGGAAATAACAGGAAGAAATGAAATGAGAGAATTGTTTCAGTCAATCTAAAAGGTAAATTTTAATAGTGAGGAAAGAAAAACATGGAATACTTAAACCCTACACAGTATGAGTTAGCAACGAAATGATGAAACTCATTCTGCTCTCATACTCAACTATGTGACTTTCATTTCCCCAAATTCTTCTGTTTGAATAGAGAGTGGAGAGAGTCTGCCTTGCCCTGAAGTAGATCTAAAGTGTCACTCACCTAAAACCCACCTTTTTAGAGTCCAGAAGCTATATTTGCTTTTTTTCTTTTTTTGCTCGTAGTGAAAAGTCTATTTTTAATCTGCTTTAAAAGGCACTATATAAATATATACTGGCTTGTTGCAAGTATGTGTGTACTGTATGTCTTATTGCAGACTATTCAAGAAAAACATACATGCACTCCACTTCTCCACTTCAGATATGAAAAGATAAGAAAACTGTTTGAAAGGACACTCTTAAGACTGACTTGTTAAACCTTACCCTAAAAGCTACAATGAATTTTGCTGTAACTACTCACTTTTTGTGAGTGATCTCTGATACAGGGAAAATTATAGTGTTGGTACATATTAATGGGCACACACAATTATACTCCTAAATGTCAACATCTGTATTATAAACAAGTTGGAGCAGCACAGAAACTGATTTAGTTACTTTGCAGTCTTATACTCGTTTATTTCTAATAGGTCATCTACTAAAGCTCTATATTTTATCATGTGTGTACAGTCACTGAAAAGACACACATCTTTGAGTAAAGGCTTAATTTTACTATCCAGGCCAGGACTTGATGATAGGTCAGGAGTTCCTGTATATCAACTTTGACTCAGTTTCCTTTAAGTGGCTGCCATGAGATATTTTAAAATGAAACTTTCCTACTAAGAGTTTGGTCCTTAGAATGTAGAGAGGATTGAGAAAGACGCTCTGTGTGTGTGTGTGTGTGTTTGTGTGTATGTATGTGTGTGGCATTTGAATCATAAAATGATAAAGCTAAGAGTGCTCTCAGTCATTTGACCAAACTCCTTTTATACAGAAGAGTAAACTGAGACCTAGACAGAAGTGTCTTACCCAAGACCACATAACAAGTCAGAACTGATACTGGTACCCAGGTTACCCAGGGCTCTTTGCACGCTACACACTAAAAGTCATCAGCAACTCATCACAAGCAATTTCCTTTAACTGAACAAATGGAATGCAGACCCTCCTCCAAAAATAGGTTCATAGAGTAAAATTCCACAGAATCTATTCAGTACATATTTAGAATCATGGTTTTAGAGCCAGAAAGAACCCTGTTAGAGATCGTCTAGCGAGGTGGCACAGTGGGTAGAGCGCTAGGAAGACTTATCTTCCTGGGTTCAAATCTGGCCTCACACACTTACTAGCTGGGTGACCCTGGGCAAGTCACTTAATCCTGTTTCCCTCAGTTTCCTTATCTGTCAAATGAGCTGGAGAAGGAAATGACAAACCCCTCCCAGTATCTCTGCCAAGAAAATCCCAAATGGGGTCACACACAGAGCCAGATACGACTGAAACAACTGAACAACAAGAAATCATCTGACTCAACTCCCTCATTTTATACTGGAGGAAATGGAATACCAGAAGAGTTAAGCAGCTTGTCCATGTCACATGAAGAGTAGAAAGTAGAGTCAGGATTTGAACCCAGGTCCTTTGATCCCATATCCAACACTCTTTCCAACGTTCCACATTGAAGTTATTGCCTACTATGTACAAGTTGTTGTGCTGAGCCATGAGGGTACAGAAAAGCAGATACAAGATAATCCTTGCTCACAAGGAGCATATTAGTAACTGGTTGGCACAATAGAATGAGTGCTGCATTTGGAGTCAGAGGACCTAAGTTCAAATCTTGACTCTGTATGACTTTAGGAAAGCCTCCATTTCTCCCCTCTTTAACCACTGGTCAAATGAGGAAATTAGGCTAAGTCGCTTCTCACTCTCAGATCCATGATGATCTTCTGATCCTACAATCTGAGGGAAAAATGGCAGTGAAAATAGAAAACTTGAAAGCTTTTTATAATTCGTTACGTATGAAATGTTAAATCTCAATTCACACATTGCAGCAGACTCTTGTTTGATTCCTTTTTTACTTTCTGTCCTCTCAGTTCGTCATGCAGTTATGTGCCGTGTCTTGTGCCAAGCAGTGAGGGAGGTACAAAGATAAGTTAAAAGCTCTGCCCCTCAAGACCCTTTTTTTTACTTATATGTTCGACTTTCAGTTCTTCTTTAGTTGTCAGTTAGACTGCCAAAGAGACTATAATTTTGTAGACCTCCACCAGCCGACAGGCTCCTAGAATCATGGACTCAGCTGGAAAGAACCAGGATGATTGTTCGTTCGTTTCACTGTCTCATACTAAATAACACAAATCACTTCTCAGCCTATAAACCTAATCCAGCTAAGTACTATAATGTTAAATTTGATCTCTTAGTCTCTGAAGTGAGATTACATCCTTGCTCCTCAATCTTCTCTATTTTTACTCCTGCATTGTTGTAACCATGCCACCCAGTGGTGAAGGCACATTAAAGGGAATAGGGAAAAGATGGCAGACCATAAAACATAATTCATCACTGACAAGTTTGGCAATTTATGAAATAATGCTCTCCTCCCAGACAATCTGTAATATAAATAAAATGGCTATCCAGGTTTGGGGCTTAATTTAAACTGCATAAAAATTGAGTCCATGTGGTTAAAAAAATATATGGATTCCAAATTGCCAATTAAAAAAAAGTCCACCAGATGCATATAAATTGAAGCAGTTTGCTCCTCTGCCTTGCACATTCTCTTCCTCACTTTCTCCATGACCCAGATATAAAAATATGTTATGTTCTTGTGCTCCCTCTCCTGGTTCCTCCTGTTAGGCAGTGAGACTATATCTTCGGAATTGTTCTGATCTTGTGAGTGACCTGTGGGCAAGAATGAAATATACCAGTACAGTAAGTGTGGATTTTAAATAAATGTGTCTTTGTGGAGCAGCTTCCTAGCTTGACCAAATAAAACTGGATTCCACTGACAGAGAGAGAGAGAGAGAGAGAGAGAGAGAGAGAGAGAGAGAGAGAGAGAGAGAGAGAGAGAAACCTTTTGGGGAAGTAGAGATTAGCATTAAAACAGCATTAGAATAAATACTTGAGAGACTTCATTTAGAAGGCAAGGAGGGGAGATATGCCTCCCTGCAGATAGATAGATGCATGTATGATTGTGCCCTACCAGTTAATAGTGCTAATTGCCTAATTATCTGGTCATGTGCAATAATAAAGCCTTTTGACATTTCATTCTCTCCATATGCCAGATAAAATGTGCTGGTGTCTGGTATGTCACTGTGGTGATGAGCAAGCCCTATTCTCTTCCTGCCCAATGTAGGGTAGCGGGATGATTTTTATAGGCTCCTTGGAAGCTGGGCTTTTCTGTAATAACAGAAGCCTGGAAACAATGGCAGTTGAAGGCATTCATTCCTGAATTAACACAGGAGGATCAACCTTACCTTTGAGGAGGAGGGGAGCAAAGAATACATTGTGCCCTCCAGGGCTGTCCACAAGCACCCATGCCTGACTATCCAACCTTTGTCAAGATCCTGATTTGTCTTCCCTTTCATTGTCCACTTAGTGACTTTGGCCATTAGGAATCTGACTTGTTTACTTTTGTGTTTCTTTACTCTCTTTGTTTGGTTTCCTGAAATAGTCTTCCTGCCAAATAAAGTCACTCATGCCTTAGTTTCCGGGAATTTGTTTTATTTGTGAATCTACAACTTACTTGTCTAAGCTGTGCCCACTATTTTGTTGCTTTTAACAATTGCTCCCTCCTTCAACATTCCTATCCTATAAATTGATGCTATCCATTCTTTCGAATCTCTTAAATCTCTCCAGTTCAGTTGCAAAATATAATTTTCCTAATTATTTTCAGTGTGGCAATTTCTAATCTCTGCATCTTGGAATTCCTGGTTTCCTTCAAAGCTTAAGTTAAATACCCAAAAAGTTACCTTCACTGAGAGAGAGAGAGAGAGAGAGAGAGAGAGAGAGAGAGAGAGAGAGGTCTTCCTCCTTCCTCTCCTGCACTTCAAGGGCAGAGACTATTTGTCATTATATCTCCAGTGCCTAGCCTAGTACCTGACACATAGAAGGCATTTAATATATGCTTATTGATTGATTGATACAAGACATGGTATACAATTTTGTCTTCAGAGAAACCACATCCTCAGATGTGGTTTGCAAAAAATTGTCATTGAAACATACAATTTTAGAGTTGGAAAGAACCTTAGAAAGCATCTCGTGCTATCCTTCCATTTATAGATGAAGCCCAGAGTGACTTTTCCAGGGTCATACACCTAGTTAACTGGGATTAGTTAGTTAACTAGCTGATTAGCTAGTTAACAGAAGAAGGATTAGCACCCAGATCTCCCAACTACTGTCCAATACTCTTTTATACTTGTGTTTCTTTTTATGAAATAGTTATTAAGGAAGAAGGCATGATTTTTATTAATCCACAAAACTTACTGCTAGATCCTTTTCTAGAAAGTCAGAAAAAAAATTACAATTTACACCCGCAAAAGTCAGAATCATAAAATTTAGAGGGCAGATTATAATAGTGTTCTATTACTGTGCTGGGCATTTGATTTTCTGCCTGTGAGTCTTCTCTGAAAGTGTTCCCTTGCCCAGTCTCATCTGAGCTCCTGCTTTAGTTAGAGTCTGTACCACTTTGTATCTGTTTCGTGTGTCAGTCTGTTCTCAACTACATTATAAATTCCTTGACAGTAAGTACTTGGAGAGGGAGGATAGTGAAAAGACCACTGGGAGTCAGGAGAGAACTAGGTTTGCATCTCTCCTTTCATACTTGCCAGCTGTCTGAAAGACCACAGGAAATTCAATCAAACTCCTCAATTACCCCATCTGAAAAATGGGAGATATACCTGTAGTGCTTACCTCTGAGAGCTGTTGCAAGGATCAAATGAGATAATGAAGGTAAACCCTTTAGTCCTTAAGGCATTATATACATTTGAGCTACTGTCTTTGTTACTTAATCAATATAAATCTGAAGGCAAAGTGATGAAGGTAAAATAGATAGAGCACTAGGCCTGGAGTCAGCAAGTTCTGATTTCAAATTCCACCTCAGGTGCTTACTAGTTGTGTGATCCTGGGTATATCCCATAAACTTTGCCTGCCTCAATTTCTTCACCTATAAAATGGGGATAATAGTGGCACTTGGTCCCCAGGATCATTGTGAAGTTCAGATGAAGTATTTGTAAATCACTTAGCACCAGTGCCTGCCACATTTTGTTGTTCTGTTTGACCCCATGGATGACGGGTGGGGTTTTTGTGGCAAAGACGTTGGAGTGGCTTGCCATTTCCTTGTCTAGTGTATCCCCATTTTACAGATGAGAAACTGAGGAGAACAGGAGTTGACTTATCCAGGGTCACATAGCTAGTAAGTATTTGAGGCGGGATTTCAACTCAGATCTTCCTTACCCTAGACCTGATGCTCTATCCATTGCACCACCTAGCTTACCCATACCTGGCACAA
Source organism: Potorous gilbertii (assembly GCA_028658325.1). NCBI lineage: Eukaryota > Metazoa > Chordata > Mammalia > Diprotodontia > Potoroidae > Potorous > Potorous gilbertii. Next base: position 367,914,130 of record CM053770.1, on the reverse strand, counting down.
AATGATTATTACATTCTTGCTTCCTTCCTTCCTTCAGTAGCGCTTACTTTAAGGGCTTCATCCTCAGCTCCGCTACTTATTAGCTGTGTGACCTTGGTTCAAACCTCCATTTTCTCATCTATAAAATGGGAATGGTCATGGTACTACCCGTTTCATATGACTTTTGTAAGAATCCAACAAGATCATCTCTGTAAGCACTTTGTATGTTACACAAAAAGTTATACAAAAAAAGATACATATGTGTATGTTACATAAAATACTCACAGAACCTTAAAACATCTGTGTATTTTTTAGTGGTTACCCCAGTGGCAAAATATAACTGTTCAAAGGCACTGCATAAGCTCATGGGACTGCAATGGTTATCCTTTCCTTTACTTGAAGACAGTTGTTTAGCCAACCTTTGGCTTTGGCTTTTCTGTATGCTTGGTAACTCAAATCCTCTCAATCTTTTTTTCCCTGGAGCTTCTTTTCCCCTCTATTTTTATAAGCTTTTCATTGACTTAGTCCCATTCCAGAACAGCTAGACATTTAATCTGATGGCTGGTGCTTTTTTGATCATTTGTTCTTTCATGAAAACATGGAATCCTTGAAGGGACTTCCTAAGGCATTAAAGTTCTACCTCCATCCCAATGCAACAATCCCCCCTCCAATACCCACAACAAATTGAGTTTTTTAGATCCTACTTACACAGTTTTATATCTGCACCAGGACCAAGAAATATACTCTCAAATGTAACTCACTCAAGTAATTCTAAAATTTTCACCACCTTCTTCAAAAAATATAGAATGTGAAACACTTTGAGATCAAGGACTGTGCCATTTCAAAATTGTTGTGTCTCTAAGTGTCTAGGACTGGCCTTGTATACCAAAGCACTTCTTTCATGATTATTGAATGGAATTGACTGAGTTTGGGCTCTTTTTTTAAAAATTCATTCACTTAATATAGCAAATTGTTTATTGAATAATTACAATATGAATATTTAACACATACGTACACAAAGGAAATGAAAAAAAGATATTAGCAGTTTCCAGTCATTTGTGTTCTTTTTCTTCTGTAGCAAATATATATAAGTTGTGGAGGTTATCATCCTGACCCACACTAACATTAGCAAATTGGTTTCTAATGATATATCATTCTCAAGCCACCATCCTGGTGTATTCCCCCAATCAATTTACCCAATTCATATCTCCTCAATATCATTGATAGTTAATATCAGTTAACTTTAACAAAAGGATATTTACTGAGAAGCTATAGCAAAGTCTAAAATGCAAAAACATCTCCCCACATCAGTGTATACTCTCCTCTATCACCTGGTCAGGGGTGGAGAGCCTGTGGCCTTGAGGACACATGTGGCCTGCCAAGTCCTCAAGTGCAGCCCTTTGAATTCAAACTTTGCAGAACAAACCCCCTTAATAAAAGGATTTGTGCTGTAAAACTTGATCTCAGTCAAAAGGTCGCACCTAAGGGCCTAGAAGACCACATGTGGCCTCCGCCCCTGACTAGATCCTTGCTTAAGAACAGACTCAAACTAGAAGTGGTGGCTATCAAGTAAACTTTTAGACATGGCCTAACCAATGGACATAGGGCTCTCTTACATGTGAGATGCAGGTTGATTAGTCTATCCACTGCCAGACTGGGCTAGGCAGGGCCCTCATTAGGGTTATCCTAGATCACCGTGTTCAGTTACTGTAGCTGTAGCAGACTCTGCTTTAAACTCCCAGTTCAGGACCATCTATTGGCTTTCTGATCTTTTGAAGCACACAAGATTGTCATGTCTGACACTCATTCACTTAAATCAGGGAAGAATAACCACCACAAAGGCAGAAAAAAACCAAAAATACCATGTGTTTGAGGCCATATGGCAGCCCCACTGAGGAGATAAGGCATTTAGCAATAGTGCCAGATTTCTCTCCCCACGCCAAAGTTTATAGCTGTTCTTGCCTCACTTGTGACCAAGGAAAAAAGATATTGAGTTCTTCCATTCAAGCCTTTATATGCATACTTGGCTTCAGCTTTGCAATCGTAAAAGGCACTTTCATCACCACACAGTAAGCTCACAGGAGTCAGAGCTCACTTGATCATGCTCTGAAGTAGAGGGTAAGGCACTCCATTCATCACCTGTATACAGTCCTAGAAGTAAGCTCTGTGAGGCCTCCACATGGCTTGGCAGAGTGTACATGCTCAATGGACTAGACCCTCATTATATACTTCTCCATAAAAATCTTTATTTGATTGTCTATAAATACATGGAAGGTTTTATCGATGAAGATAGTTGAAGGGAACAGACAGCTTACAACTGTTTACTTTTTTTAATAAAGCATTTGATTGTTTAGAGTAAGTTGTATCCTTGAAGGCTACCCCAAAACATGATGTTGTAAACTCTAAAAATCTCAGAAGATGAAAAAGGATGTGACCGGAACTACTGGATAGACTACATGCACTTATGAAGTCAGAGATCCGTCTTGTGTGAATAAAACATCCAGGTCCTCCAAACACAGTTTCCAACTTCTCTTTTTCTACCAAATATTTTCTTGTTTGGTATTTCAGTGGCTTTGTGATCTCTTTGATAAGGGTTCGATCTCTAGTGATGCAAATAACAACTCATCCATTCCTGCCCATTCTTTGTGACTCTTTTCCATGCGCTTCCATAAAACCTGCTACACAGAGTATACATAACCTGTGTGACTTTTTGACATTATACAGATACCAGTGGGACTCATGCTGTCAGTCAGTTAGACTTGTTCCCGTTCCGTAGCTGATGCATCTTTTTTTTCTGATCATTTCTCCAAGAACATCCTCTACACTGGTTTTCCTACACTCTTTCTCACTTGTAATGACTTGCAGCCTCCTGTGTACCTCTCAGTTGCCCTTCAGTACTTTAGAGATTGGTATTTCATGATTTGCAGATATAACTCACTGAAAGCCTGTTGGTATTAAAAATATGAATCTTCATTTCAAAAAAAAGCTTGGAGTCATTAAAAACATTATATGGTTTTCTAAAAATAATCTGATTTTTCTCTTCTATTCACCCCTAGACACAGTTCACTGACTGTTTGCCATACCTGTCCAAGATATAGATACTGATAGATACTGATGGACTGTATAGATCACAGTGATCTATCCAAAAGTATATAATAGTCTGAGCAAATAGACATACTCCATCTACTTGGTTTGTCCTATTTTTATTTGAAATTCTTTTGATTGAATAGAAATATCATTTAGGGGCCTCTGCTATGTCCCAGATCTTGATACAGTTAATACAGTGTCACCTACAAACCGGTATCCCTGGAAGACCTCACCATCAAAAAGAGGAATTCCTGTTAATTCTTGATGCAGTTAATATACTACTAACAAACAGGTGACTTCACATCAAAAAAAGGGGTTCCCTATATTCTTGCTTTTTGAAATCTTTTACATACTTCTGCTAAATTACCTTATGAAATAATGTTTTTGAATTTTCCAGCATTAATGTACTAAAATGGCATTGGAAAACTGAGAGCACCTAAAAAAAAGTTAGTGGTTAACCTTAGTCACCATCATTTGAACCCTCTTAAAATTTAACAAATAAAAGCTCCAACCTCAAAAGTAACATAAACTAATTTTCAGAATTAATTTGTTAAATGAGAAAGGTGTTGTTTGAGGTATTTTTATTGTGTTTAAGCAAAGAATATAAGACTTTCTTCCCTAATTATATAAATATCATTCAAAACAAATGCTGGGAAATTGCCAAGATTCCCTTCCCACCTCCCCCTAAAAAGTTCAGTTCTCAGTGACCTACACCCTGGGTGCATCTGTGACATTACTTCCTTTCTCACTGGACCTATGCATTGGTGTGGAAAAGTATGTTTGGGTGTACCATGGAAACTGGATATGACCAGGGCAGTCATTGCTAGATTTCTCCGCCTCCTCTGTGTTTGGCAGTCAGTCGTGAATGCCTTGTTCTGCTGCCAGAGATGACACATAGTTCTCCAAAGACAGGACGCTTATTTCATGGCCTCACAATCTGAAATCCTGGAAGCACTCCTCTTCCCAGCAGAAGCTTATCCTGAGTCATTGCTGATGTCATTTTTAAGCCTGCAGTAATTATGTCCCGGTGCTTTTCAAGACAACACAGGGACATCAAAGACAGCCAAATCAAGCCAGGCCCACACTTAAGGAAAGCCTTCCTCATTAATTGATAGAATCAGTGCACAAGCACTACCGCCACCCCTTTAATTTTTTTTTCTAACAGATGGGAATTATACGTATGAGAACCTTGACACTTAAGAGGAAAAAGATATAAACTTAGAAAACCCTTGCATTTACTGCTGACTCACACATCCTATGCTATATCCCAGTCTATTGCGTGTATATTTCCATAGCATGGTTTACTAGGAGGCAAGTGGCCATGAAATCTGCCTGCTCTACCTCTAGCTCTGGGGCAGTCACTGCCAGATTAGCATATGGGGCTTTTGAGGTGTTGATCACTTCTCAGATCACTCAAAGCACAGATGGCACACTGCTTACATCAGCATTAGACCATTTCATTTGCCATTGCCCATGATAGCAATGAAAAGGGAAACAAGAATGGCCAGTCCCTTGAATTAAAAGCCTGAGTGCTTGCTAACCTCTTCTGTACTGACTTCTATTTTAAATTTGGGGTAAGCCACCCATCCTTTTTCATCTTTTGTTTTCTGTAGAATGGATTTATTTGTTAGTGCAGAATGAAGGGAACTGCAGCATATAGTAAAATATAATGCTGCTTCTGCCTGCCCTGGTTATCCCTTCCACATCATTGGAGTTAGGGGTGTGGCCCCCCAAGCAGTCTGGAAAATTAGCATAAAATTTTTTGGCCCTCTTTCTATACCAGAGAAAAAGTCTGAATTTCTTTCTTTTTCTTTTATGAGATGTTAACAGCACCTTACTGTAAAATTTGGGTATATTAAAAGAAAATATATTGGTATTATACAATACTGTACATATATTTTATTCATTCCTGAGTTTCTGAACTTTTTCTATGTTGTCTGCTGACCTTTGTGTGCTGTCTATGACTTCTGCAAAACTCCCAAAAATTCCCTTTTAATTTCTTATGCTTACTCGTTTTGACTTATATGTCAAAACCAGAATGTGGAAAGTCACCATGTTGAAGGGATAACTATAAAATGTTACATGACCTCTCTGGGCCTTGATTTCTCCATCTATAAAATAAAGGGGGCAGACCCAGGGTCCTAGATGGTTCCTTCCTGCTCTGGCATTCAGTGACCTTTATGATGGTTTCAAAGACACAAAGGTAAAATCTATAGTTTGATTCCTTCTATGAGCTGTGGCCAAGGCTTCCTCTACTCCTACTGGCATTGCATGTGAAAAAGGCTGCACTTCCCACCTAGGAAAGTGATAATAAGAATCCCTCGTTCAGTAATGGAATACTTTTCTCTGAATTACTCAGAACCCTTCCCCATCCATTATTTATCCCAGTTCAACTAGGAATAGGTTTCTATCCCATTTCAAAAGCAAAGCACAAGGAGGATCCTATAGTTGGCTCATGGTGCCATAGTCGAAGGCCAAACTCAAAGAGCAGCCAAGGTTTGCTTTAAAACAGTAGTGTCACATGCCTTCCATTAGGCTATACTTCCACATTGTCCTTTCAATCTTGCCTTTCCAAGTGCTATTGAAAGACTATATGGTATATTTCTCAAGAGGAAGAGATACAAGAAAAAAAGCATTTTCCTGTTAGACTTGTGCACTAGGAAACTATTGGGGTAGCTCATCCGTTTCAAAAGGAAAAGAAAAATCAGATCCTTGAAAAAATAGTAGCTCAGGTGATCTTAGGTTTTTATTCTTTTTGTGCTGTTCCTACCTGTTTTTAATGCCTTTTTTTAAAAAATCAAAGGGTTGAAAATTGCTTTCAGGTAGCTAAACTGGTGTGAGTTGTGACTTAGAGTCAAGTCTAGACTTTCACAGTGTTTAGAAAGATTGCTTTTGTCCTGAATAAGGAGAAGGAAGGGTCCTTTTAAAAACTGAGCCGTGTAGAGAATTGGAAATTGAGGGGATGCCCATCAGTTGGGGAATGGCTGAACAAGTTGTAGTATATGAATAAGAAATGATGAGCAGGCAGATTTCAGAAAAAACTGAAATGACTTACATGAACTGATGCTGAGTGAAGGGAGCAGAACCAGGAGAACATTGTACTTAGTAACAGCCACAATTGTAGGATGACCAGCTTTGATAGACTTAGTTCTTCACAGCAGTACAATCTTGGACAATTCCAAAAGACTCATGATGGAAAATGTTATCCACAGCCAGAGAAAGAACTATGGAGTCTGAATGCAGATCAAAGCATACTATTTCCATGTTTTTGTTTTTTCTTTCTCATGGCTTTTCCCTTTTGTTCTGATTCTTCTTTTACAATGACTAATGTGGAAATATGTTTAATATGGTTGTACACCTATAGCCTATATCAGAGTGCTTGCCGTCTTGGGGAGGAGGAAGGAGAAAAATTTGAAACTCAAAATCTTAAGAAAGTGAATATTGAAAACTATCTTTGTATGTAATTGGAAAAAAATAAAATATTGTTAAGTGGAGGGAAATAGGAGGCACACAGACAAACTAAACTAAAATTATCTTTAAAAATTTTTTCCATGAAAGTGTTTTAAAAATGAAAGTGTTGGGACCGGCTATAGGTTTCATTACTTCCCTATCAGTTAGGATACACTAAGCTTTCACATCATTGTTTAAAAAAATAAAAAGCAGCTTCTTATGTTGATATGTTTTGGGATTACCCTAATACTTTAACTGGAATTTTTAAAATTCTCAGTGAGCCTCACTAGAGAGTCTTTCAAGAAGGTTTTTAATGTTAATTGAATGAAGGACTTGTGGAAATATTGACTTAGAAAAATACAGATACTTTATACTTTTATCAAGCATACCTGAAATTTCTGACTTGGTCTAAGACAATTTACATTTAAGTCCTAGTGATTAGTAAATATACAAGGCAAGGTCATCTCAAAGGAAAGGAGAGTTCTTGATGCCCTGTGAATAAAATGCCTGACATGTATTTTGTGAGGTTTTTCTTTAGTTTTCAAAGACAACCCCAAACAAATTAGATAGAGAGAGACAGAGACAGGGAGACGTATATGGCATCAATTTCATCTATCCCATAGGTTTAACCAGATAGCTTTTTTTCCAGATGTCCGGAGCAGATTGACTAGGAGGAGGCAAAGAGTCCCCCTTGGATTACAGTATAGGAGACTAAAATTGATGATGAGTCCAGAGTAAAAAGGATTAAATCATTCTCCCCTCAATGCCTAATCCATCTGGAAAGAATCTCTGTGCCACCACCCATAAAATAAAGCCTTTCTGATTTGCTGTTTCCAGCTTGTAAAGAGAGAGACTGATCCAAGGCAGGTGATTTACAGGCCACTGTTTTGCTTAAAGGGCTTTTTATGCTTTATGACAAGCAATCTTTACAGGATCGTGTTGAGATAGATTAGAACATAATTGTTCTCCTCAAGATCACCAAGAATCTCTTATTTGTCAAATCCAATAGTATTTTCTCTTCTTCATCATCTTAAACCTATCCTTAAATATTCAACACTATTGAGTACCATCATCCTTTTTGATACTTTCTTCTCACTTGACATCTATGACACAACTCTTTCCTGGTCCTTTTCTTACTCAACAGGCATTTAATAAATACTTACCATGCCCCAGGCATTATGATAAGTCCTGAAAACCAGACGTCAGACTATTTCTCATCTACTTACTAGTTCATCCTTTTTCTCTCATAAGTATGAATTTTCCCTAAGGTTTTGTCCTTTGCCTTCTTTCTTATCACCCTCCCTTAAATGACATCACCAACTCCAGGTGATTCCCAAGCTCATTTTTCTAATACGTAGCTGTCCTCTGATTTTCAAATTGCCTGCTGGAAAGTAAATTGAGCAAACATCTATTTAGCACTTACTACATACAAGGCATTGGAATAGGTACTGGGTGTACCAAAACAAAACAGATAGCCATTAGAATGTCCTACCAGTACTTCTGCCCCATGTGTCCAAACTCTTCATCTTCCTCTTCAACATTCCCTTCCTCCTAACTTTCAGATTTTTCTTGATGATTGCTTGTCCTCCCAGTCACCCTGTACAGAAACTGAGGAGGACAAGGAAGGCCCAAGGCCAAAAGGTAGTCAACATGGGAGAAAGGATAAGTACTTTGAGAGCAATATAAATGTATTGGGGGGGCAATAATATAGATATTAATTACAAGGAGTAAGATTAGAAGTAATATTTAATTCCTAAGAAAATCATTAGCCTAGGTGAGAGAAAAATAAAACAATATATGTCTTAAATGCAATTTTCTTTTTCAGAATGAGTCTTATACTTCAATATAATAGGAATATTTCATTTCAGTTCTGATTAAGAGAATGACTTCCTACTTCCAAAATGTTCAGTGTTCAGTCCTGGGCATTTTATTTTAGGAAAGACATGGATAAAACTGGAGAATGTCCAGAAGAGGACAGCCAGAATGTTTAAAGGCTCAAATCCATTCCATATAAGGATCACTTGAAGGAACTAATGATGTTAACCCTGGAGAAGAAAAGACTCAGAGATGATGTAAGAGCCATCTTCAGGTATCTGAAAGGGCGTCCCAAGAAGAAGAGATGCTGTACTTTTTCCATTAGGGAGAATTAGGATTGGTAGATGGAAATTGGTAAGAGGTGAATTCAGACTTTAAATCAGGAAAAACACTGAAAATAGGAGCTATCTAACAGTGGAATGATCTGCCTCAGGAAATGAAAGTTTTTTCTTTATTAGAAGGCTGCAAGCAAAGGCTTTGTTCTTTGGGAGAAGGCAGAATTCTTTCTTGTGCTGGAGTTAGACTGAAAGGGTGCCAAAATCCCTTCCAACTCCGACATTCTATGATTTTGTGATAATGTTTTCTATGGGTATCACTGAAGTAATGCCTTCCAACAGTTATAGATAATCTACTGTAGGGTTAGCTCTGTTAAAATATCCCATTGTCATGAATTTATTGCTCATACCTTTCTTTGCTTCTTGGAGTATGTGAAGAAGCCAGCCTCCTTTTACCTTGGATGGAAATGATACATTATATAATGTCAAATGTTTAAAATGTCATGTAATATGAGCACATAGTTAAGGGACGATAGAAAAAGCAACACCTCTTCCCTGGGGCGAGGGGAACTTTTGGAGCCAGTAAATTAAGGGAAGAAAGGTTTGTACCTTCCTTAAACTTTGGATTTTTCATTTGTCTCTACTGATAATGAAAGTTTCAAACTGAAAGTTCTCCCGAAATAGGAAAATGAAGATTAGTGCATGGCTTCAAATACAGTTCAGAATTTTAAAAAGGAAAAGACAGGGTCTCTTCATGGTGATGGAAGCAATGTGATGCTATTCCCACCTCCCTTGGGTAAAGATAGCACCCAGTGTCTACTCGGAGTGCTAGACCTAGAATCAGGAAGACCTGAATTTAAATACACTCTCAGATATACTATGTGACCCTCCACAAATCCCTTAAAACCTCACTCAGCCTGAGTTTTCCTCAGCTGTAAATTGGGGATAACATTTCCATGCCCTCCATGGCTGGACCAAAATGCCTTCTTCATTGCTCTTTGTCCATTTTCCGTTTTCTCTTTTGCACACTATCGCATTATCCATTATGCCTGGAATGCATCCTCCCCTCACCCTCTGCCTTCCAGAATCCTTTGCTTCCTTCAAACTTTGCTCAAGTGACAATCTCAGATGGACTTGTTATTGTGAGGTTCAAATGAAATGATATTCAAAAAAGGACTTAACAGTGTCTGGCACATAGTAGGTTCTTAATAAATGCTCATTTCTTTCCTTGGTCTCTTCCTTCCTACTACTAAAAAACTGTCAAGGCAAAGGGAGGAGATTTGGGTGCTAGGTGCCACGTATGTTATGCCAGTAAAGTCAGTACCTGACTATGACCATGACTTCTATTAGGAGATACAATTGAATGAATGAAAAAGAAAATTTATAAGTGCTTACTACTGTGCTCAGCACTGGGGTTACAAGCATAAAAGTGAGATAGTCACCACACTTCAGGAGCTCCCATTCTAATATCAGATGCAAGAAGGGCAGAATCATAAAATTTTAGAGTTTAAAATGACCTTAGTGGCCATGTAACCCAACACATACCCTGAGGGAATCCCCAATATAATATCAATAACAAGTGGTCTTCTAGCTCCTGCTTAATGACCTCTGATGAGGGGGAATTTGCTACTTTCCTGTAATAGCCCATTCCACTTTTGGACAGCTGATATTAAACATGAATCTGCCTCTTTGCAATTTCCACTCATTGCTCCTGCCCTCTGAGGAACAATTAAGCAAGCATTGTCCCTCTTCCATCTGACAAGCCTGAAGTTACCTGAACACAGCTGTCATGTCTCCTTCTCCCACCTCTGGTCTTCTCTTTCTTCTCCAGGCTAAACAGATCTACAACATGAACTCAAGACCTGACTATCCTGGATACCCTTCTCTGAACACTCTCTAGCTTATCGGTGACCTTCTTAAATGTTTAAGCCTAGAACTGAACACAGTATCCCAGAAGAGATCTGACCTGAGGAGAGTACAGAGTGATTACATAGCACTTATTTATTGTTGGAGGCTGTGTCTCTTTTAATGCAGCCCAGTATTACATTACTGGTTCTTATTGAACTTGAAGATCACTTAAAAATCCCAGATTTTTTTTTTCAAATTGCTGTTTAACCATGTCTTCTTTGTCTTTAATCTAGGGAGTTGAACCCAAGTATACTTTACATTTATCTCTGTAGAATTTCATCTTTTTTAGATTGAGCCCAGTGCTCCAGCAGGTCAAGATGCTTTGGGATCCTAATTTCTTCCCAGCTTTGTGTTATCTATAAGCTTGATGAGTGTTCTAACTATGCCTTTCTCAAAAGGGTTATATTGCACAGGACCAACCACATATCCCCTAGGGCATTCCAGCGGAGACCTAGGTCAAGTTGACATGGAGTCATTAAAGACTATTATTTAAACCTAGATATTCCATCAGTTCTAAATCCGTCTAGTTGCATTATCATATAGTCTACATCTTTCTGTCTTTTCCATATGTCTAGTAGTAGATACTTTTATCAAGTACTTTGCTAAAATATAGGTAACGATGATGAAAACATTCCTCTGATCTCTCAATCATCAAGCATTTATTAAGCACCTGTATGTTCCAGGCAATGGGGTGGTACTGAGAATACTAAGGGGAAAAAAATGGAATTCCTTGACCCGATCGAGGGAGACAACATATACATATATATTCCATACAAGGTAGATGGCAGAGGGGGCACTACCATCGGTGGGAATCAGGAAGGGCTCCATTTGAAAGTGTCGCTTGAGCAAAATTTTGAAGGAAATGAGGGAATCCAGAAGGCTGAGGCAAGAGGGGGATACGTTCCAGTCTTAGTGGACAGTATGAAAGTATGGGAATGAGAAGTGGAGTGTTGTATACAAAGAAGCCATTTTGATCCAGCTGTGGAGTGCAGGCAGGCAGAGAGTGATGTATGCGGTGATTGGAAAAGTGGTATTGAGAGGAAGCTGTGAAGAGGTTCAAAGCTAAACAATCAAGTCAGTGAGCAACACAGAGCATTTATTAAGTGCTTACTTACTCTGTGCCTGGCACTGTGCTGAGTGCTGGGAGAGCAAACACAAACAAACAAAAAGAAAGATGGCCTCTGTGCTCAAAGATCTTCTGTTCTGTGGAGGGTAGACAATTCATGAAAGGATGCTGATGAGGGAGTGGAGAGGGAGACTGAAATGAAGAAGTACAGAGGCAAGGTGGATTTTGGGGGGATGGAGGGGAGGGAGATTCAGTGTTGGGCATAGTTTAAGATGTCAGTCAGTGAACAAGTATTTGTTAATTAAGCCCCTGCTATGTGCCTTGAGCTATTCTGAAATGCCTGTAATTCGAAATATCCAGTGGAGTTCAGGAGAGAGACTAAGGCTAGATTTACAGACTTGGGAGTCATCTGCATGAAGAGTGAAAATTAAATACTTGGGAGCTGATGAGATCACCAAATAATAGAATGTAGAAAGAGAATAAGGGAGAACTTAAGACAGAACCTTGGGTTGCACGCACAGTTAGGGTAGTGTTTGATGGCTTTGTCAAAATTGAAAATAAGGTTAGTCTGGCATGATGTGTTCATGATAAGCATGGCTTGCTGGTTGTGTTTTGTTTGGTTGGTTTTTAATAATCACTGCTTCCCTCTAGATATTCAGTAACTGCATCTTTAATAATATGTTCTGGAGTTTTCCCAGGAATAAAGACACTATAGTTTTTGCAGATTCTAATCTCTTCCCTTTTTCAAAAATAAGGAAAATTGCCTTCGGTACTGTGGTACCCCTCCTGTTTTCCACAATCTTTCAGACATCATCGGCAATGCTAATCCTATCTGCCAATTCTTTTGGTATCCAAGGATGTCTTCTTGACCAGGTGACTTGAATTTATCAAGGGTAATTACTTGGTGTTTTATTTTCACCTTACTCACCTTGGATATCTTGTCCCTGTTAGATACTTTTGTTTTAACGGAACAAACATGGTTTTGCCTTCTCAATCTTCTGAGTTATCATTGGCATAGCCAACATGAACCAGAGGGTCCCTCCATCTCTGTTCTTCCTCTTTCCCAGGGCATGGTTTTTAAAAATAGAACCATTTTTGTTGGCCTTCACTTCCTTTAACCAGCCTCAGCTGATTCTGTCAGGTCTCACATATGTGCCCTGAGAAGGCAACAAACATCTCCATTGCTGGTATGAGTTTGACAGGCAGTGGCCTCAGTTCACCTTAACAAGGTATCCCCATCCTTTACAAGTCTTCTTTTCTTCCTGTAACGTTTACTTGTGTGAGCTCTCACCTGAAAGCTATTGTAGCTCACTTGTATCATTCTCTAGGAGACAGGCAAATGTTCCTTCCATAGAACATCTAGCTTCCTCCTCTTGAGGAAGAGTCTCAAATGTGTAAAACGTCCATTTTTGTGCTTTTGTGTCCTTTCTCATTTGTTTCTTCCAAGGAGCAGCAGCATGGAGTAGTTGCATAGACAACTCTCTGCCTAAGATTCAGGAAGACCGGAATTCATGACTTGCCTCTGTTACTTGGCTACGGGACAGTGAGCAAGTCACTGAACCTCTCAATGCCCTCAGAAACTCTGAAACTATAAGGCACAGGAAAGGTGACAACTTGCATGAACAGAGGTGGTTTCTTCACCTAGAAATCCCTTGTACTGGTACAATCACAAGTCTGTTTTCTCTTGGTTCCTGCAAATATGTGTCAGCAGAACTAAGAACAAAGAGATACTTTTCACACTTTGGTCAGGATAGGGAGATAGATCACTGTAACCCTGAAAGCCAAGGGTCATTAGTAGACATGAGATCAGAATATTCATTCCGGAACCCGGGGAGAGCCCAGAGAACTGAGATACCCAGAGGGAGGATCACCAGGAGGAGGGGGAAGACGCTACTGGTATTACAGACATTTTCTTATCTAGGCAGTCCTCTTAACAGAGTGCTCTCTCATCTTGATGTATATAAACCAGTTCAACAAACATTTATTACATTCTGGTTTGGGCAACAAAAAAGGCAATAACGGAAGAGTCCCTTGCCCTCAGGGAGCTGATATTTTTAATGTTAAGGTTGAAAGAATCTCTTTAGACCAATTTCTTTCCAGTGAAGGACTATTCTATTATATCCTTATTATAATTTCTGGTGGCAGAATGCACCTTTTTTTTTTAATACTTTCAGCTCATAGGATAACCTGTTTTAGTTTTTTCTCTGGATAGATGGTACTGTCTTAGTTCCTGGAAGCTCTTGGTGTACTCAAGGGCATAAAAACAGGCTAAGCGAATATAGCCTTTTATATCATTTCCCAAACAATTTTCCACTATAATATGAATATATTTTGTGTGATAAGAATTCCAGTAAAAAAAATGTTAATGTTAGTGCTATTTCTTTCTGAAATATTAACTATTATGTTATATATGTATCAAAATGTTTACTATGCATGGTAGGCATTTTTCAGTATGAAAAATACTTATTTTCTTCTATTTTCTGTTCCCTTATCTTGCTATATCCTTAGGATATTCCATACCCCAAGATTTTGAAGACTAACATTTATGGGTTCTGTCATATATTTCAAGCCCCAAAGCATTTTTGCGGCCAAGTTAATTTGAAATTTTGATGTCCTAGAGGGTAGTTTTTCCACCATCCTCAGAAATGAAAAGGATTTTAAGACTTTTAAGCCATAAGGGCCTGGGAAGAAGGATATTTGCTGATAACTTTGTAAATGGTACCTGGTCACATAGATAATGATGAGCACTGAGATAATTGTCACCACTGACTTTTGCAAGTGCCTTCATTAAAAATAGCGCTTGGAGCCTCATGAAACTTTATAAACCCCATTTACAATGTGACCCTTCATGCAGACTTAATGCCATGAGCTATTGCTCTCTTTCCAAAACAACTGATGGGACGCTGACATATTGACCTCTGAAGCAACTGTTGTGTCTAGTGGATCAGTCTTATCACAGCTATGAACAATATTGCTGATACAAATTAGAAATGGAGAAAATGCCCAGGTCACGTTGCAAAAATGTATTTTCTCTAGTCCATGGTTTAATTATGTTTTTCCTTATTAATGGGTTTACTCATTCCCTTTGGGAGAATTTCCTTGACATTCTCTATTAGTTTCCTTATCTCATTTCTTGTACCTATGATCCACATTAAAAAAAACCATAATGAAAATCTATCCTCTTTCTGACATTTTAAAGTCTGGTAACCCTGTCTCTATTCTTATCTATTATTTTATCATGTAGCAGTCAGTGCATGTCAAAAAATTGTAATATTGACATTTTATTCAAAAAATATATATCTCAAAATAACATTTACTTCTCAGGGGATTGGGATAGGTGGTCTCCAAAGTAGGGTTGTGAAAAAATAGGCTTAGATAGGAGACCCCACCTATTCCTCTTGTCCCCATCTCGGAGACCAGACCTGGGCTCAGTTGAGTTCCATGGGTCTCATAAGTCCATGAGATTTTGCTACTGTCACCCAGGAAGTACAGAATTGGTATGTTTTCCTCTTTTCTTCACCCATTCACTCCATACCAACTCTTTGTTAAGCACTGCTAAAAGATTCCAAGGATCTTTCAGCAAAACAATCATGGCTGCAGTCAGTGGCCTTCTCACCATCTTATCTTACTCCTGCTACTAATATTGGAAATGAATCGATTCAATTTCGTGAACACATTTATTAAGCATTTACTGTATTTAATCTTTACTAAAATTTAAGGATCCAAATACCACCCTGCCCCCACCACCTCAGCCCCCCAAAACAATCTGCCTGAAGGACTTCATGTTCTTCTGGGCTATTCTATGGATGATTGATCAAAGCCCAAACAAATAAAGCACTAGAATTATGGATCATATTTTCCTATATTCTATTGACATACTCTCATTTGCATGGCAAGATTTCTTTTTGTACTGGCCTCATTTCTTTCAGACTTTAAATCTTTATACTAAGGCTAGTTTTAATGAGTGAATAGTTCCCTCATTTGTGTCAATTTGTCACTGAAGATGAAGCCTTCTCCGTGCTGTCTTAGGGATTTCCTTTTTATTTCTGGGACAGCGGCTGGTCTTATAAAAAATCCTAGCATTATTGTTTAAGAATCCTAGACCTTTACCCTCCAAGCCCAAAGGAGGGTAACTTGTTTTCATGTCTCCTGCCTAACATGCCATGTATTCAGTGACATCAGATTGTTTAACTACACGTTTGAGGTTGTGGAAAAATAAATCTTCAGAATGTTCTGGGAAACTGTTTGCACAGCTATCACCCTTTGTCACCCCTGCCTGACCTTGATGAGAATCTCAGACTTCTTTGTTATTCATTATCTTTGGCCCCATACCTAACCAGGAAATTTGGGCCCATTTTGGCTTGGGTTCCCTTATAGGTAAACCTGATTCCATTACGATCAATGAAGTAAATTCAGCATTGCCAGTCACTTCACTTTGCTATGACTATACAGTTATTTCTTTTCCTTGAGTGTGATCTTCCCCCTTTTAAGCAGAATTCTGACCATAAAGATGTCACTTGCTTACTCCAAAAGGTGAGGGACATATGTGATTTAGCGAACTCCCTCTCAGAAATTTATTTATAAGACCTGGCTGTTTACTTTCTAATCACAGGGATCAAAAAACAATGATCAGAAATGAATTGGAATCACAAGCAATTCCTAAGGTAAAAAAAAAGCAGTGGGACTTACCCATTACAAAGGCCAAATCAGTATTTGGAGAGCCCCAGGATACTAAGAGTCTGCTTGTTTTGGCACTATGTTGTCAAAATGAGTCTATCTGGAGCTACTATTGGACTGAATTCCAGCAACAGACCCCCCCAGGGAGGGCACCTGTTGCCATTTAGAGTGGAAGTGACTTGGGCTAGGATGGGGTGATAATGGTAGTGGCAATGATGATGATAGCTAACATTTATACAGTGCCTACTATGTGTGCTAAGGCATTGTACTAAGCATTTGTTCCTCAGAGCAACTCTAGGAGGTAGGTGCTATCTTTATCCTCATTTTTCAGATGAGGAAACGGAGACAAACCCCACCACCTAGCAGCCACTATGATAAATTATCTTTGTGCATGAACGCTCTTGGTACAAGGATACAGACGATCACTCTGGCCCAGAGTGAACTCCCCCGCTGTCTCTCTGATCTTGACTCAGAGCACTTATTGTCAGTACTGTTTATCTGATCGTTAGTCATATACTGTCACGCAGCATCTCTTGTATTGTTGTTACTTTTTACTCTTTTATTAGTATTTACCTTTTGAAGGACTTTTCCTTATTTCTTCAATAAGATTCTAAGCCCCTTGAGGGGAAAGGATTAGTTCTCATAATTTCTTGTCTATCCCATGTCCCTAGCACATAGCACATGCTCAATAAACATTTGCAGCATAGTACAGTGGAAAGTGGAAATGCTACCTCTGATGCTTACTACCTGTGTGACCACTGAGCAAATCACATAGCCTTCCTGGGCCTCAGTTTTCCTCAGCTGTTAGACGAAAAGACTGGACTCGTTGATCTCCAAGTTCTCCTTCATCTCTAGTTCTATGATGATTTTTGCTAATTTACCGAAGTATAGCTATGACAAGGTAATATTTAAACTCATATTGGGGAATACCCTGTGATAGCCTCAGTTGCGTTTCATTATGAACAACCCAGTTTATTTTGCCATGGATTTGAAAAACTGTCTACAAAGGCCCATCACTCCTCAGTGTGAGGAAGGAAAGGGAAGAAGCATTTATATAGAGCCTATGTGCCAGCACTGTTCTAAGCACTTTTACAAATATTATCTCCTTTGATCATACAACAAACCCGGGAAGTAGGTGCCCATATTATTTCCATTTTACTGTTGAAGAAACTGACGCAGACAGAGATTAGTGATTTGCCCACAGATACACATCTGGTAAGTGTCTGAAGTCTAATTTGAACTCAGGTCTCCCTGACTCCAGGCCCAGCACTCTGTCCACTGTGGCACCAGCTGATTTGAAAGCACCAATGTTCTTTCAAGTTGACCTGATCATCTGTGTGTGCTTTTATTTATGCAACAGTCATTATCAGACTTATCATCAAGCTGACCTCCTACCCCACCCTATTCAGGCAAATGATTTAAAAATCTGTGTCACTGATTTGGGATCCAGAAATGTGCATTGTAGTGGACATGCTTAACACCCATAATGCTATTAGCATTAGCCTGTGCCTCCCCGAGTAATGTGAAATTTTCCCCCCGCTCTTGGCAGCTCTGAAGCCTGAAGGAAAAAGCCTAGACTCTTCACTTTGTTTTCAATTGTGAACCCAAGCCTAGCCTGGCTAGCGAGTGTGCCTTTACTTAATGAATCCCAGTCTGCTTTCTCGGGCTTCTTGGTTTTTGTTGAGTTGGAGGATTTTTTTGTTATTTTTTTTTAAATTAGAAGGAACGTAAAGTGAATAGAAGGGTTTGGGGTTTTTGTTTGAGTTTTAATTAAATTTTATTTTTTTAATTAACAAAAATAGGCTTTTTCTACTTCCTACTCCACCTCTATTGAGAGAGAAAGAATGAAAGGAAGGAAAGGAAAAGCCCTTTTAACAAATTTTCATAGTCAAAACAAATTACTACATTGGTCAAATCCAAAAATATATGTCTTCTTCTGCACCCTGAAGTCTCCCAAGGAGGTGCAAGAAAGAGTAAAAGGGCCCAGATGTACAGAAATACTTGGAATGACTTTTTTGTAGTAACAGAGAACTGGAAACTAAAGGGATGCCCATTAATTTGGGAATAGCTGAAAAAAGTCTATTATGTAAATGTAATGGAATACTGTTGTGCCATAAGAAATGATGAAAGGGATGGTTTCATTGAAACCTAGGAAGATATATATGAATTGAAACAGAAGGATTTGGTAAGCTTTAAATTTCATGTTAATTTGAACCAGAAAAACATGGTGTTACTAAGAAGAAAGTCCTGGCACAAAATATAAATACACAAGAATTTGTTTTCTCTGTGTCACCAAATGGTAGGATGCCATTATATATCTTCCTAAGCTCAGAGTGACTAAGAAATGACCTGCAGAAACAATAGGAGGCATTTATTTGTTAGGAGGTAGATTGTTCCTTAATTCTTCCCTTTACTTCTCTTTCTTAATAATGGCTTGCTATGGAGAAGTTGAGAGGCAGTGTGGTATGATGGAAAGGGATTCTGACTCACTGCATTTGGAGTCAAGAGAACCTGGATTGAAGTTCTGGCTGGACCACTTCGCTATGTGACTTTGGAGAAGTCTCTCTGTGTCTCAGATTCCCCTTCTGTAAAAATGAAGTCTTTGGAGTAAATAAATGACCTTTTGAAACTTCTCTTGATCCATGAGATATGGGTCTCATGGCACTTCAGTCCCATTCCCCCAAATCCTTCAGTTCTAAATTTTCAAATCCTCTTACTTTCTTAAGTTAACTACTTCATAAAAGATTCCATGCTCATTAGAAGGCTCTTAATTCCACTTCTGAGTTTGCATTCTAAAAATATAGCAGGTGCCATGTCTGTTACATCTATTATTAGTACCAAAAAAAAGTATTAGATGAGAAGTGTAGTTTTGTAAACAAGCAGTACCCATATTTCAATACTCTTGTTAGGAGAGCAAGACTATGACTTATGGTGACTCATACCTTCCTTACCTAAGACCTGCTTTATAGCATTTAAAATACTCTAGCTAGGAAGTGTTGCAAGCGCAGGTTTTGGCTAGTAGTGTATCCTAATCCCTGTATTAACAAGCCCTATTGTTATGGGATCATGTGAAATCAGGTATTCCGGTTAGTATGGTGTGTTGAGTTCTGTGTTAGTGAGACTTCACCTAAAAGAACAGACTGTTTCCATTTTCTCTACAGTCCACCCTCCTGGTGTGTGTCAGATCACCATTTCTATCATTCATTATGCATCTCATAGTAGTATATGCCATTGGATGGGAATATTTATGTCATGTTTTCCCACATCTCTTACACAATTAGCAATGCTTGTCAGGGCCTGGGACGATGGCTGCTCTTGCACTATGTAATGAGGATAGTGACCCATCTATCAGCAATTCCTGTCCATCTCCACCAAGAGGAAATAGGCCTCAGGCAGCAAACATCCTTTTTTAAGTTTCCAAGGCATTTGTGGGCATGAGCGTGTCTACAAGCAAGCTGTGAACCAACAGTGTGTTTCCAATGGTTTTAATTTAATGGATGAGCAGAAAACATGGCAATTAGGCTTAACCATTGAAATGCTAACAGGAAAATAGGTAGCTACTCCCTGACGTGGTAGCTGATGAAAAAGAAAGGTATACATGAGGTAGCAGGGCCCTTAGAAGTTTCAGCTGATGCAGCCTGACCTGCCACCAAGGTCTTCCTGTTCACAGCATCCTCTGACGGTCACTAGTTCATTTTTAATGCAGGGCACCGTTCTTGATTAGGACCGTCATCTTTGTTATTACAGCCATCATCATGACTGTCTTTATTGTTGATGATGATAGAATAAGAGAGAGATGGCTTCAACTAGTAACTTCAATGACTAGCCCACAAAACAAGCGAAATAATAGTGTATATTCCTTTTATTTTATTTTTTTTTTTACAAAATAACCAAGTATAAAAAAGCAGTTTTCAAATTTCACATATTATATTTCCAAGAATTGAATTTTTCCACATTTGAGATTTATAGGGTCAAGATCCTTATTTCAACTGTACCTACAAATGTCACCGTTCATATGAGATCTCTCCAAAAAAGCTGATCTTTTGGGACAGGAAGAGAATTTAAATTTGCAAGGAACTTTCATTCGTGTAAATAGGACCTGTTATCCTTTTGCCTGGCCACCGGACCTAGGTGCTTCTCACTTCTGTGTGCCACATGCTGAAGTACAGAGCGGGCATGCGGGAGACAGGCAGCATCCTTGCTGACCTGATAGCAGATGAGCTGCTCCTTTGAAGCCTTTAGTCCCCCACACTAGAGCTGTCCGGTCCTGTCACTTCACTTGAGGGAGCGGGGACAATGGCCGTGCTGACGGTAATGCTGGCGATCTCCCTGTTTGTTTTGCAGGTCACTGCTCGGGGGTTCGGTCCGTTGTTGCAGTTCGCCTACACCGCAGAGCTGCTGCTCAGCAGGGAGAACATCCAGGAGGTCATCCGCTGTGCCGAGTTCCTGCGCATGCACAACCTGGAGGATTCCTGCTTCAGCTTCTTGCAGACCCAGCTCCTGAACAGCGAGGATGGCCTGTTCCTGTGCAAAACGGACACCTCCTGCCAGCGCATACGCGGCGACATGGAGAACTCGGAGGGCGAGGAGGAGGAGGAGACGATGGAGTCAGAGAGCTCCAAGAGGGCTTGTCCCAAGGAGCCCCTGGGCTTCGAGTCGGCGGCCCCAGCGGCGGAGAAGGAGGCAGGCACGCCGCCCGACCCGGACGTGCCCAGGGCCAGCCTGGACAAGGAGACGCCCACGCGGTACCCCAGATATAAGAAATACCAGCTCGCTTGTACCAAGAACGTTGTCTACAACACGTCGCACATCAGTACCTCAGGGTTTGCAAGCTCCCTCGGTGAGGAGAACCCCGGCCACAGCCCCCAGGCGGGGCTGGCCGTGGGCCAGATCAAGAGAGAGCCTCAGAGCGAGGAGAACGACGAGGAGAGCATCGCGCTCTGCCTGTCCGGAGAGGAGCCCGACGTCAGGGACAAAGAGGGGGATGTCGAGATGGAGAGGAAGCCGCCCAGCCCCATCCCCGCCCCTGCTGCAGCCGCCGCGGCCGCCCCCTCGGCGCCCTGCGCGGACAGACCTCGGAGCGGCCCGTCTCCGGCCTGCGTCGGGGCTCTCTTCCACAGAGCGCGAAGCGCAGAGGCGGCGGGCTTGCCCGGGACTTCCCAACAGCACTTTGCCAGGAGTCCAGCTTGCCCTTTGGACAAGGGGACAACTCAGGGTGACCATAAAACTGACTACAGCCCTTTCCCAGGGAATTACGGACAGTCCCATGCCAGCCAGAAGGATGCCTCCAGCGTCCCGGTGGGGTCTCCTCTCAAGGCACCTGGCTTTGAAACTCTGTGTAAGCAAGAAGGTGAGCTGGACAGGCGGAGTGTGATCTTCTCCTCCAGCGCCTGTGACCAAGGGAACCCTTCGATGCATTCGTACTCTGGCGTAACCGGTTTGGACAAAGACCTCTCTGAGCCCGTGCCAAAGGGTCTTTGGGCGGGAGCTAGCCAGTCCCTCCCTAGCTCACAGACCTATTCCCACAGTGGGCTAATAGCTGATCACTTGCCAGGAAGGATGCGGCCTAATACCAGCTGCCCGGTGCCAATTAAAGTATGCCCTCGCTCTCCCCCCTTGGAGACCAGGACCAGGACCTCCAGTTCCTGCTCCTCCTACTCCTACGCAGAAGATGGGAGTGGTGGTTCTCCCTGTAGCCTCCCTCTCTGTGAATTCTCCTCCTCTCCCTGTTCCCAGGGAGCTCGATTCCTTGCCACTGATCATCAGGAGCCAGGCCTGATGGGAGATGGAATGTACAACCAAGTCCGACCCCAAATTAAATGTGAGCAGTCCTATGGAACCAACTCAAGTGATGAGTCTGGATCGTTCTCTGAAGCAGACAGTGAGTCATGTCCTGTGCAAGACAGGGGCCACGAGGTAGGGAGTTAAGATAAGTACAAGTGTGTAACCCATTTAACTGACACATTGTTGAGCTGCTGTAGCTCCCTAGGGCTCACCCCTTTTTCCCCCTTGCCACATTTTTCTTATTACCAGGGGCAGAAGATTCTAGGGTGGTTGGGATTTATCTCCCTCCCCTTTTCCAGAAGCTTTTTGGTTTGAGATCGGGCATGGTTTGTTTGAATTGCTATTTAAATTTTAATATCCCACAAACAGCATGGTACAGTGGAAAGAGTGTTGGATTTGGAGGCCCGCTTATTACAATATGTACAATCTTGAACAAGTCCTTTTCCCTCTCTTAGCTTTCAATGTCTTTCATCTTTAAAATAAAACGGTTGGACTGGATGACTGGCTCTGAAGCTAGGATCCTAAGCACCCAGGGTGGGCGTGGAGGGTGACTCAGGTCACCTCCCAGAGGCTCTGCTAGCAGAAGGTCCTACCAAGCTAAAAAAGGTCTCCAAAAATGGCCCCAGCAACACATTATATGTCTGACCTACAGAGATGAGTCCAGCTAAGTCCAAGGGCTCTTTGCTAAAAGTTACCAGGTGATGAATTTTCATAACCACAACCTTCTCTCCTATAAGGGTTGGAAGGGGATTGTGATTTGAACTGGTGAAGGAACCAATAAACTCTCAGATACTTGAAGCATATAAAGTTACAAATATCCAACAAGTGCACTCAGACAGCCTCATGGTAAAAGCAAATCTATCCAGATTTCACTGAGATCAATGTCACCTTTCTCCCTGCTTCCTTGCTCTCCACTAAGAGACTTGAGCCTTAGCAGTCCAGTCCTTTCTAGCCTTTTAGCGAAAGAATTAGCCTTACCTACACTGAGGAAAAGGGAGGCTTGCTGGGTAATCCTACCACACAGCCTCATAATCTTTAAACAGCTGGCTTATAGCCTTCATACTCCCCCTCCTACACCCCAATCTAAAGAAAAGTATGGATCCTCTCTCAAGAAAGAATATTTATTCGTTTTGGGCCATTTAGTTTTTTTTTTTTAATAAAGATTGAGTGATTAAAATTAGGGGTGAAGGGCTGGGATAGGGGAGACCAGACCTATGATTTCAACAGTTTAGAAAATTACCTACACTAATAAAATTCCTTCTACCAATATAGATCAGTGCCTACTCTGCAATTTATAGACTTAGTTGCCTGCAACACTAAAAAGTTAAGTGACTTGGCAAAGATCTCACACATGTGGAAGAGATGGGACTTTGAACCCAGGCATCTCTGAATCCCAGGTTGGCTCTTTAGCTATGGCTGCCTCTTAACATCCAAACAAACAAAGTGGTTAAGTGGAGAGCACATTGGGGTTGGGGTAAAAGGGCCTTGATGTGACCCCCAGGTCTTTCTGACTTCAAGTTCAGTTGTCTATCCACTAATCCATAACTACTTCTTATCTACACCATGGACAAATGATATTTATCACCATTAAACAGTAGTGGTTTTCAGGTTTCAATGCTGTTCTTATAAACACAAAACCCTGGAGCTGAGTTTAAAGGTTCCTTAGTCTCCTTTATGCTGTCCCTACTTTGATCCCATTTCCCAAGGTGACACCAGAAACACACATAGTCAGTCAGACATAACTGTGGGGGATAAATATCACTTAATATGCCCTCTATAAATTATAGGAAATGAGGTTTAATGGGTAGTGGAATTGAGCTCTTGGTTTTCATCCAACACTGAAATTGAAATGCTTATGCTTGGAAGAGATTCAATTTCTCAAAGTGACAGGTGATGAGGTTGAGGTCAAGACCAGAAACCTCATAAAAGTAAGAGGACTGAGGACGTGGAAAAGTACGAACCCCATGCTTTTCCACTCTCACAAATTTGCTAAGAAAGTCATAGAAAATGCTTAGATACATAGTCATGATTTCGTAGTTGGTCTTGGTGGGGGTTTTGCTGATTGGCAAGAAAGCGAATTCGGGTGAGGCCAACTCTCACCTGGGCTTCATACATGCCTTAGAACCAGTAAGTAGGTCTTTTCCTCAACTGTCAACTAGAAGAATGAAGAAACAATAGAACATTCATGTTTGTGCCAGTGGGGTGGGGAGATGGAACAAATGCTGAATCTGGAATCAGCAGACCTGAGTTTGAAAACCAGGTCTTCCACTTACTATGTCTATTAACTTGGACCTCTCTTGACCTCAGTTTTCTCCTCTGAAAAATGAAGGTGTTGGACTAAAACTCTAAATCTATGGTCCTATGATCCCTTAGAGTTCACAGACTATCCCTGGATCTTGAAGGTATAGGTCACAGTGGTGGGGAAGATTAATTTAACCAGAAAACTGAAATTCCATTAAGTTTGGGGAGGGAGAGAAAGTCTTTTCAGAAAGCCTTGTGAGGTTTAATCACTCAGCCAATATGAAATCTGCAAGAAGAACATGAAGTTTTTAGCTTGATCTGGGATTTTGAAAATGGATCTCCTGTAGTCACCTGTTTTTTTAAAAAGCATCTCTGCCAGTAGTCATCTGCCACCTGCATTGTTCTCTAGTTTTCTTTCCTTTTGCCCCTATAAAATAAAAGCAGGAAATCATTTTAAATCTTTAATCATTTCAATTTTATTTAATAATAAATTTTAAAACTCATAAAAATTTAAGAATTATTTTAAAGCGTATTGGAAAATTATTTAAAATAAGTTAGCTGAATAAATAGGAAAGGAAATGAGGAGAATCTTTCCCAGCTGAATACATCAGGGTCACTTGGATTTTATATCTTTGCACCCAGTAAGCATTTAGTAAATGCTTTACCATCCATCCGTCCTAGAGTCAGTCTACAGTTAAATGTGACATTGACCTTGAATGAATGGAGGTTTTAATGAAACAGGTCAAGGGTTTCTTTCCCTCTCTCTGTCTCTCTTTCTCTCTAGGTCTAATAGAGCTTCTCTTTTATTTTGTGAAACTGTTGACATATGCCCAGTTTATTAACATTATGATTTGGGGGATCCTGGAGTAAAGGAAGGAGTGATTTACTGTAGAAGAGTAAGGCATATTTAAAAAAAAAAAAGGCAAACAGCTTTTCTTTTCCTTCTGTAAGAAAGTTATACTTTTTGTGTTTTTATGGTGACTGCATATACTTAAGAAGCTGCCAATTTCATATAAATCTCCTTTTACCCCACCACCTTCCCAAGAGAGAAGTTAGTCATTTATTGGCACTTAATGCTACCGACAAGAGTGAGGATGTCTTTTCTCTGTTCATCCAGTGTCCATCCAGCTGCTTTAAAATATAGCATCAGCAATAAAACTTGATCAGTTAAGCTGTAATAATAATGTGAAATAGCTCTTTCTCTCTTTTAATATCTTGCTTTAAAAATGTGTGTTTATACTTTCAAAAATTTTTTTTATTTTATATACTATGGAAACAGAAATCTTCTAGTCAGCTGGACCACTTATAAACCATATTTGCCTCGATACACTGATACTACAAAACCTGTATATTTTTTAGCATTGTGATTTATTGATCAATAACCAATCTTAAATTTGAAAGTTTCACATTAGGATAGCTTCTTTTGTTCAGATACTTAAAGAAAAGGCTCACTTAAGACACTGAGTTACCAAAACTGTCATAAAGGCATAGGTCCATTAAATCTGAAGATGTTTGTGAGAGGGTTTTCTTTTTCATTCTTTGGTTAATATTTTTCATGAAAAGAGAGGAAAGGGGGAAGGTAGGAAAGAGAAAGAGAGAGAGAGAGAGAGAGAGAGAGAGAGAGAGAGAGAGAGAGAAACCGAACTCCAAAGCTGTCTAACGTTAAAATTAGCAGATTAATCTTGATAATGAGAATTAATGAATAAGACTTAAAATGCTACAGGAAAAAGATGGATTCCCAGGTAACCCCAACACACAAAATTCTGTCTTCCCAAGCTCTTGTTTTATACTTAGTCGAATCAGGTAAGCATGTGTATTGTGTACGTGTATACGTATATATGTATAAGCATGTGTATTGTGTACGTGTATACATATATATGTATGTGTGTATACACATACACACATGCACACACTTTGACCTATAATTTCATCTGAGTACCTGCTCCCCCTACTGACACAGAATACAGTCCTCCTATAATTCATTAGATAAATTTCAGTTGCCAAAATAGTCATGCCCCTGCGGTCAAATTCCTCTCAACTTAACTGAGATGGTCCTCAGAAAACAGATATGTATAGATGTTTTTACTGTATCTGTGACTAATCTGCTATTTAAAAAGAAAAAGTCCCCTTAGCTATATATATTTCTAGTTGGCATTATATTTGTACTCTATTTAGACTCAGTTCAGAAGAAGATATCTTAGTGTCTGCAATACTAAAGCATGCTGCGTGAAGGAGGAAAGAGACATCATGACAACAAAGGTTAGGAATGCTCCTTGGGAATGATAATATTAACTTTATCTCTGTACAGAACCATTAGTGTTTTAAAGCACTTTCACATCTGTTTTTCCATTTTGTCTTCAGAAGAACCCTATCAGGCAGCCAAGGCAGGTAAGAGATTCAATTCAGTTTATCAGTTTATTTATTTGTGAGGCATAAGGAGGATGCGGGAATTACCTAAGGTCACACAGTTAATTGGTGGCAGAATCAGAGCAGAAACTCAGGTGTCCTAACCCCCAGACTATTTATTGCATTCATCCCCTTTTCACAAAGGGCACTGTAGAAGTATTATGGTAAATCACCTACATGAACAACATTTTGGGGGAATGCAAGAGAGCTTTGCTGTGCCGTTCCACTGTAGCGGCTACCTAGCCCTAAAATTCTTATTTCAGCACAGAGATTGTGATCCTCTGTCAGATAGGGATATTAATACCCTTCCTGCCAACTTCACAGGGTTTTGTGAGGATCAATTGAGAGCATAGATGTGAAAGTGCTTTGAAAAGTTAAAGGCACCATCTCGATATGAGGGCAGTATCCTTCATCCTGACCTTTCCCTTTTATGTGAGCTCTTTAGTCAAACATCTGAAGTGGTATGTGTATCTGTTTGGGGTTATTTTTTATTTTCTAGAATGAAAAATTTTCCCAAATTAGCTTTCCACTATATGATATTTTTATGGAAAAGTAATGTTTTTCTGGCATTGTCCCAAGATTGCGGTTATGTCCTAGTCTCTCCTTAAATCCATGTGGGCTGTCTGTACTATGGAGGAAAAATGGACCCTGGGAAGTTAGGGCAGAAAGGGGAGGTTGTTGGAAGGGCATCAGACCTTGCAAACCTTGAAGTCTTACGTGAATGTTAGCTAGTACTGTTCTTTCCATTTCCTCCATACATAAGCCTCCTGCCCCTGTTAAGGAAAAAATCAAGGGCCTTGTCTTTTCTATAAAATATAATGAAGAAGACAACAGATGACTCAGGAGCTCCCATGGGCAATGACACTCCTGTCTAGGAGCTGGGTGTCTCTTTGGTATCAGATAATTCAAGAACAAAGGTGTGGTGCTAGTATTAGCTTTAAAAAGACTGCACCAACAGCTCCCAGCAGCTTTCAGATGCCCAACAACTAATCTCTTGGGTCAGGAAGGAGAGTGAGTGTCCCGACTTCCCCAATCCCTTTCCCTGGGATCCTGCTATCTACTTAGCACACAATGATGTTATTTTGATTTCCAGATTTCAGATTTCAGAGTTTCCATCTTGACCCTAGCACCTGGGAGCCAGAGTGAACCAAGTGAATTGGTAGGCACCATTCACCCAATCTCTTGAGAGCAAAAGCCCCTGAAGTATCTAGCGGGTCTGAAATCTTCCCCCTCCTTTGTCAGCTCAGATCCAATGGCTTGGGCTGTGCCTCAGATCCATTCCATGCTTTGTTCTCCCAAGCGAAAAGAGGGGTCAGTCTCTTGTCAGGGAAGGGCCACAGCCAGCAGCAGTGAGTGATGCAAGCTGTGACATTTGCTAATGAGACTGGAAAGAATGAACAGGCTCAGTGAGGCCTTTCCCTTGCTGAGTCAGGGACTGCCCCAGCCTGTCTGGAACTCCACTGAAATCCAGGGCATTACACAGAGGGCTTGTATGTTGTAATGCTGATGCTAATACAAGAATGAACACCCACAAATCAGAAACACAGTTTATTTTATCTGCAGCTTGTTTATTTGATGGTGTATTCGGATTGGTGGTGTATAATGGGAAGAGATGTGGTAATACCAGGCTGTTCAGGAGTGGTTGGTGTGTGACATTAAGTAGATTGCAGTATTTATAATAAGTAGAGAGTTAAACTCTGAGCCACTGCTGTGAAATAAAAGCCAGGAAAAATTGTGTGGAGAGACAGTAACTAAGATGTTAAGTCCTTTTATGAGTCCATTTTGGGCATAATGGGGGAGGAACAGAAACATTGCCCTTCTCTTTCATCTTGCCTAAAATTAGTGATGTTATTTGGATTTTTTGCCGCTGCCTCTAAGAGTTGCAGGAGAGTGTGTGTGTGTGTGTGTGTGTGTGTGTGTGTGTGCGTGTAAAAACCATAAGTGCACTTCACCCCAGGTCTCCCAAGAGGACTAAAGGATTAGTTGCCTATTTCCACTCTGAAAGAAAGGCCTCTGTGTGCCTGCAATGTAATACTTTCAGGGGCTGAAAAAGCAATAGATCTGGAGGCAATAACAAGGAGCTTGAAGAACACCTTGGGAATTTTTCATTTGTTTACTCTAACATTTTTCTGTCTCAAAAGGAAAGATCTCTTGAAGAAACACTAGAAATACATTTCCATGTGGGAAAACCTACAGTTCGGTCTCCTTGCCCTTCCATCCCTTTTGAAACACAAGCTAACACTACAGTAGCCATGCTTTAGGTGGATATTGACTTCTCGTTTACAGCCTTTCAGAGGAAGAGTTCTTCTCTCAGGCCCCAGCCTGTTTCTCCAGTTTTTGAGAACCACTGTCTGACTATTTCAAAATACTTTGTTGGTCCCTGGTGTTTGCGCTGCTGACTTTACCCTGTGTCATGAGCTGCATATACACTTCTTTCCTGAAAGTGAAGGTGCTTTAGAACAAATTCAAAATTGTTTTACTGTTTTTAAGGGACTAAAGCCCAACGTTCATATTGGAAAGAGTTCCCCTTTCAACCCCCATATTGAAACATGAGTGTCTCTCCCAGAACTGTGGACTTAAGGCACAATCTGGGATCTGAGTGTGTTGTGCCATGTTTGTTGTCCAAAGGGTCTAAAGGGGAAATCAAACATTCTTTGATATCTTTAGTTAGCCCTATGCAAACTCAAGTACCCAGGAATAAGGTCAGTTGAAGTATTTGTAATGAGGAGTCTTTTGTTCTGCCACCCCTTATTTAACCACCAGAGCAGCACTGAACAACTCGGGTGACCCATCCCATTATTAGGATGTTTTCTCAGGGCCAGAATTTCACAGAGTGTGACAGGACAGAGTTTGTTGTTTTGCCATGTAGTCGATCGATATATCAGCCAATGCTTTGGAAACCTTCATCCAGTGCCTGGGCCTGAAGACCTTCAGAAATTAACTGTGATGTAAATTGACAAAGAAATTACACACACAGGGACAGAAAAATCAAGTGATCACTTTGGGCCCAAAGATTCACAAATTCTAATGTCTGTGTAGAGCTGGAAAGGAACAAAGAAAATAGGTCTTAGTTTAGGGTTAATGGCTGCTTAAACAGACCTCCAGGTGTAATACTTCAGCTTCTGTACACCAAGGAGGGTTTCTCTTTCGAGAGTCTTGTTTGGGAAATCCAGGTAAATCCATTTTCTGACAATTGATAGGAGCCTTACTTAGCTGGAGGGAAGTTTAGGTGTGTAGTGCCATCTGTTGGCTAATTCAGGCCTGACAGACTCTAAAATGAGGATTAAGATTCCAGTGTGTAACCAACCTTGTTTCTTGACCTGTGAGTGTAGAGTTTTCATTTCCCCAAGGAACAAGAAATAAACCAGCAGCTCTCGTTGACATAACAGAGAGAAAAGGCACAGTCAGCAGATACCCTAGAAAGTTTGAAGAGCATGAACCCTTTCCAAAAGGACAGGGATCTGGATCGCAACACATGGCAGGTGTTGGTGGGGGAGGGGAGCGGGTAGAAGAGAGAGAAGAGCCCCTACCTGGGGTTTCATCAACGTGAAGAATTCAGAGTGTGGAAATTTCTTTCCTTGAGACAGATCAGTAAGTCATCTGTCACTTATTCCTTCCAGTGACATGGAAGACCAGCAGGCCTTACCATCTGGAAAGGGGAAGGAGTGAGCATTTATATAGTTCCTACCATGTGCCAAGCCCTGTGCTAAGCACTTTTTACAAATATTATCTCATTTTTTCCTCACAACAGCTCTGGGAGGTAGGTGTTACTATTATGCCTATTTTACAGTTGAGGAAACAGGCAAACAGGTTAAGTGTCTTGATAGTAAATATCTCAAGCCAGATTCTCCCATATTCCAGGTCCAGTGCTCTTTCTATACTATTAAAACTTTCTAGGATATTTGTTGACTGTGCATTTTCTGTACCCACATGCCACCAGCTGCCTCTATACCTTTCAGTCTCCTGGCACTGTCATCTAACCTTCTTATGTTACCTAAGACCCCTTGGGCTTTGGCATCTGCCCAGTCACTGAACCCTTAGATCTCCTGGCCTCTGTATCAGCCTTGTAACCGAACTTTATTGTATGTGTTATCTTCCCATTTAGAGAGGGACATCTTTGAGAACAGAGGCTCTATTTTTTTCTCTTTGTATTTTCAGTGCTTAGCACTATTTTTGGTACCTAACTTTTAATAAATGCATTTTCCTTCATTCACTCACTTATGGTCTTAAAGAGCTGCCTGGGCATTAAAAAGTTGAGCGACTTGCCCAGTCATTATCTTGCTACTCCACCATGCTGCTGTGGGGTTAGTAAATATTAAGTAGCCACAGTCAGTTTTCAGAGCCAGATTCTTCACTAGTGAAACATGCAAGAGAACTTGCTCCTTGGCCAACCTGGCTTTGTATGAACTCACTTTTATTTATTTTCATTGTTTACAATGAACTTTATGATCATGAGCAAATCTAAACACGTCAATATGTAAGGAACAAAAACAAGAACAGTGTCAGAAATTGGGAGTTTCTTTTACATACAATTTTTTACATTCACTTTTGTCAGGATCCTTTGATCTTCTCACTTGAGGAGAGCCATTATTTCATCAGTAGGGATACATCTCCCATTGACTCAGACCGCAGCTCCTCCATCCCTTAGGAGAGGATCTTGATAAGTTACTGTGGCCAATAAAGTTGATCAGGAGGCAGGATAATCTGCCCCTCAGGACTTAGCCAGGCCAGTTCCCAGTGAGCAAGCACACATCACCAGGCCACTAATCAAAAGCTTCCCACCCACCAGAGATTGCGCTCCACTGCTTTTAAGGACACACCAAGGAAGGACTTTAGGGAGGGTGTCATCAATCCCTCAGAGGCAGCCCTGACCATAAGGGCAGCCCTCTTATCTAACCACCACACAGTTTGCTTCTCTTGACTGACTGACTCGATATGTGATGCTAAGCAAGTTACTTCTGGACACTGGAAGTTTCCACCTGCATTGATAGCTTCTTTCCTTCTTCTCCTTCATCTTCTTGTTCTTGTTCGTGACATCATTTTCAGTTGTGTCCAACTCTTTGTGACCTCTTGTGGAGTCTTCTTGGCAAAGATACTTAAGTGATTTGCCTTTTCCTTCTTACAGATGAGGAAACTGAGGCAAACTGTTAAATGACTTGCCCAGGGTCAACCATCTAGTAAGTACCTGAGGTCAGATTTGAACTCGGGAAGATGAGTCTTCCTAACTCCAGGCCCAGCACTCTATCCACTGATAGAGCTGTCCATGAAATCACAGGTCCCATTCTTCAGCAATCAGCATCCCTCCAGACAGGGCATTGTGATAACTAGATACTTTACAGAATATAGAGAAAATTGCTCTCTAGATTATATTCTAATTTTAGGGGGGAGAAATAATTTGACTGCCCTGGCTGACCAAAAAATAGTACCATTCTACTAGTATATTCAATGGAATTAAAATCCTAGGATACCTGACGTGTGCACGTGTGAGCAGGCATGCAGCATATTGGAACAGAAAGACCACTGGAGTTGAAGGCAGAAGGCTAGGGCTCTAGTTCCAGCCTCACCATTTAGGGGTGGGTGCCTTGGGCCTCTCACTTCACTTTGGTGCGTCACCATCCTCATCTTTAAAATGAGAGAGTTGGACTGGATGTTCTCTAAGGTCCCTTATAGCCCTAAATCTTAGGATCCCCTAAGCATTTAACCTCTTCATACCTCAATTCCCCATCCAGAAAAATAAAGGAAATGTGAGTTGTGCCTTCTGCCTACCTACCAGAGTTATCATGTATGCATGAGACACATGGTAACTAATAGTATAGAATTTATATAATGCTATATAAATGTGAGGTGTTGCAATTATCTTTCAGTGGAAATGATAGCTGTCAGATCAGACAACACAATCAGGTTAGGGAAGCCTTGACAGGCTAGAATGGTAGTCCCAATTTAGTTAAAATAGCTCCAATTGCCATTATGTTTAAATAGTGGAGGCCGATTGTGTTCACAAAGGCATAAGGTCCGTTGCACTTTACCCTAATCACACAACCAAAGTATTAAATGCAGTTCTATGTGCCACATTTTTAAAAAGAATATTAGTGAATTGAATTATATCCACAAAAAAGTAAGCCAGTTGGGGAGGCAACTAGAAACCAGGCCATGTTGAGACCAGTTGAAGAAGCCTGGGGGTATTTAGCCAAGAGAAAAGCTTACTTGGAAGAGAAGGAATGTTGAATGTTAGTTGTCTTCGAGTATTTGAAGGGTTGACACATGGAAGATGGATAGACGTATTCTGCTTGACCCCAGAGGAAAGAGCTATGAAGTTGAGCTTTCCAATTTCTCCAAAGTGTTCGATACCTGCAGAGATGTACTATTAAATGTTCAACAATCAGCTGGGGAAATGGGGGGCGGGGAGAGAGGAAAGAATGAGGGAAAGGTACACAGAACACACTTTCGAGTTTATCTTTCATTATTAGCATTTTCTCCATCACTTTATTACAATCAAAAGAACAATAAACCCTGATTTTAATGTTTGCCAATTTCCTAGGCATAAAAATTTAACAATCTGATCTTAAGCAGGTATAAGCTAACTGCAGCACATCACTGGGTGCCCATTTGTTCAGGTGCTTGAGGCTCAAGCGTGACCTGAGTTGATACTTTGCCTGTGGTTAGTGATTTCATAAAGATTACTAGAGTAACTCATTTAAATTGGTATTAATGACACTCATTTCACATTATTCTCCTTCACCGTACATTTTGCCCTAACAGGCCTTCTTACTGTTCTCCAAACTCAGCCTTCTATCTTCTGCCTCCTTATCTTTAGACGGGCTACATCGGGCTACATCCTATGACTGAAATGCATCTTCTCCTTTACCTCTTAAAGTGCCCTAGCTTCAAACAAAGCTCATATAATAAAGCTTTTTCTGATCATGTACATACTTACCTGTGTACATCTTATGTCTCCACAGTAAAATGGAAACTCTTTGAGGGAAGGATCATAGCATCATAGTCCAAACCTCTTGTTTTATAGATGAAGAAACTGAGAGCTAGAAAAGGGAAAGGACTTAACCAAGGTCACATTCAGGTAGTGTCAAAGATGTGACCTGAACCTGGGGCCATCTTGACTCTGTAACCAGCATTCTTTCTCACTGCCTTTTATACCCAGTGGGAACTTAATTAAATCCTTGTTGAATTAGATTAGGATACAGGTGCTATGTCATTTGAAAATTCTGCTCATTCCAGTATTTTCAGCATCATTTTCTTCAATAGACTCCATTGATAGTCGAACACAGAATATGTTTTTGCGCTTGCTTTGTGTGCTCCTTTAGCTATTTATATTTAATCTAAATCTTGGGATTCCCTTATATTTCAAAATATGAAGCTGTTGTCCCCCACTTCATCCTCTAAACCAGCAATAGATTCATTTTCCCACTTATCTTCACCAATTTTATAACCTCAAGAAGGTGACAGTGACATTTTGGGGAGGATGTTCTATCTATTAGAATTCTACCATAGTCATACTGTAATAACCAGTGATCTTCATCCTTGATTTCAGGTCAAACTTCCCTTTCCTGTCGATCAAATCACAGATCTTCCAAGAAACGACTTCCAGATGATGATAAAGATGCACAAGTTAACCTCAGAACAGTTAGAGTTCATTCATGACGTTCGCCGACGTAGCAAGAATCGAATTGCAGCTCAACGCTGCCGCAAAAGGAAACTGGACTGCATTCAGAATTTAGAATGTGAAATACGGAAATTGGTAAGTTGAGCCACTCTCCCCTTGCTCTATGATTGGAAATCTCTCAGATTGCTGGAAAAGTTGGGCAAGAATAAAGGGAAACATCAAAGAAAGGAGAGAGTTATGATCATTTTATTTTAAAATAATGCCCCAAAGATAAATTATAGCTTCAGGTATTTGTGTGTGTACAAAATTCTAATAGTGTCCTATGGCCTTTATTATTTATTTAATAATTCTTTTTCAAATTTAGTCCATAAATGGAGCTATTGATAGCTCATCCGATTCTGTAAAATTCTGCATTCATGCCCACATTTCCAAAGAGCTGAATGGAGGAGTCCTTTTCTGAAGCTATGCCTTCATTAGCCTGAGAAGTGAAAGATCTATCAACATTGCATCATGCACCATTGCTATGAAATCTCCCTGTTCCTATGCCTCAGGCAGCCTTTTGCCTTGTTTTGAGCCTCTGGCTTGATAAAAATAAAGCAGAAACATGAAGCCACTTGAAAAGCAGGACTTTGTAACTAGTGTAAAAAAAAGCCCACTCAGCCTCAGTGTCCCCATTGAGTAAGTAGCACACAAACACACATGTTCCCTACATGTGAAGCTCTTACCACACACGTTGCTCATCTCCATGATATCAGTTTAATCAACGGTGTAGCAGGCTAGCTCTGTTTGTCCTGTGGGCCCTGGTCAGATCATCACTCTAGGTACCCAATCCTTAGCTTCTCCTGGGGAAGCCTCCTACTGGCTGAGGGCAAGGGCCAGAAAACTTCACTCTCCTCTGCCCAGCACAAGAGGCTGATTCCCCTACTCTGATCCAGTTGTGTGGGAGCCAGAAAGCTCCAACTTTCCCAAACTTCTCTGGGTCCTTCCTATTCTCCATCCACCCCCTCAGAATTCTTTGTCTTCAGCACACGCCACACAGCTTTTGCAAACTTGCCTAATGTATTTCTCTCAAGTTACACGTCTACATCTGTTTATTTTTCATTTTTTAAACATGTTTTCTTGGTAAATTTATAAATATTTTAGCAGGTGCCCTTTCCCTGTGTAAATCTCTCAGACACACATGGCCACCCTGCCTGCCAGATTGCATTTCCTTTCTCTCACATTCACCACATAAGGACTCATTTTCTTTCTTGGGTTTCTGCTTGCTTGGTATTTATTTTTCCTCCTTGCCTCTCCTTTTCTTTCCCTTGCCGTTTCTGTATCCTCCCTTCCTTTGTCTTTCCCTTAAACATACTCTCTCTCTCTCTCTCCTTCCTCCCTTCCTTCCTTCCTCCTTCCCTCCCTCCTTCCCTCCCTCCTTCACTTCCTCTTTCTCTCTCTCCCTGTTATTTTGAATTTGGAAGAATTTGGTAAGGGTACCAAAGAGCAGAGCATGAGAGGCCAAAGGTGCCTTTGCTTGCCCAGGGTATGATGACCAGTAGCCACTGGAGTGACCTGCAGCCATCAGGTCAATCCATTAACAAACATTTTTATTAAGCACTTACTGTGTGCCAGGCACTGTGCTGATTGCCATCAGTCTGTATTGACAGATGTAACCCTTAATTGCTCGAGAACTAATTATCAAGTCCTCTCACTTCCTACAGCCTTTTGCATTTCCCCCTTATCCTTCTTGTTGCCCTTCTCTGAGGCAATCCTTGCTTGGAGGCGACTAGCAGAGTGTAAAAGCTTACTCTCCAAATGGTAGGTAAGCCATCCTTGTGTGGTGCCTCCCACACACAGATTGCTGTGTCAGTCACCGCAGCTTTCTTGCCACTGTCAAGCCTGGCACCAGCTGAGAAAACGAGGCACTGCTGGTGCCAAAGGGATGAATCCAGCTGTGCTTGGTAGCTGCCCAGAGAAAACAGTGATTGGCACAGTCCCAAAGGAAGGGCTCCCCAGCATGCATTAAAAAGGAGAGGACTTTCTCTGGAGCTGTTACACTGGCAGGGGAGCCAGGCAGGGCCCCTCTCACAGACTGATTTAGTACAGAAGGGGAAGTCTGGAATTTCAAATTGAGAAGGAGATCTTTCATTTGTAAGCCTATTAGTGGTTGTCATGTGGCTTGTATCAAAACCTCGAGCATTTAATGATAGACATAACTGTGACTGTACCTGCAAAGACTGATCCAGCCATTCTTAAAAAGGCCCTGGATGAAGCTACTATGTCAAATTAGGCTATTTTCAGATTCACAAAACAAAAAAGATCATGGACGTGACCAGTCAGAGCATTTCAACCCTCTTCATTAATAGTGATCATTGCTGCGCTATCATAAACCATAGAATGTTAGTGCTGGAAAGAACCTTATAGGCTATTCTCACAGACTAATCATCTAACCCAGTCCGTCTCATTTTACAAATGAAGAAATTGAGGCCCAGGGAGAGGAAGTGTTTAACCACAACTCTGTAGATAT
Source organism: Potorous gilbertii (assembly GCA_028658325.1). Lineage (NCBI taxonomy): Eukaryota > Metazoa > Chordata > Mammalia > Diprotodontia > Potoroidae > Potorous > Potorous gilbertii. Next base: position 367,877,315 of record CM053770.1, on the reverse strand, counting down.
TGGTTGTGAGAACTGCCAGCTTGAGTTGTTGACAACGTAATCTATAATTACTGCCTCTAGTCTCTTTATCATAAAAATAGATTAAGTATACAAGAAAAAGTTCTATTTAATCAGAATTTCCCTAGAAATACATGGGAGAGGGAAAGGACTAGAGAGTTTTCAGTGTACAAACAAAATTCAGTCACTACACTTGAACTTTATCTTAACACAGTTTTTAGACTGAATAGACTGAAGAAGGTATTTCCTCCACCAAAGCCCTCCTCATCTTATACTTCTTTGTGGTATGGAGAGGGTCCTGGATTCTCAAATATTGTCCACGAGAGTTTAAGTTTTGACAGGTCCTGCCATGCTAGAAAAGTTTCAAGTAGAAGAGTCCTAGTGTCAAATTAGAAATCTCTTGTCTAAGGACTATCCTGTATAAGTTTGGAAAGGGTCATTACCAAGTCACCTACAAGGTAATAAAAATTTTCAGTCACAGCATCTTTCAAAAAACAATCTACTGTATTATCAGAATTGCTATCTGCATTAAGGTAAGTATCCACACTGGTGACATTACATATCCTCATAGTGAGTATTGGAATATAACTTCATTTAGTACACACACACACACACACACACACACACACACACACACACGCACACACACACACACACACACACACACACATGCACGCACACACATTCCTACATCCTATCTGATCAGATCTCTGGTCTCACTGTACTGTTGATTTCTGTTTGTACATTAAAACCTCTCTAGCCTTTTTCTTTTTCTTCTCTCATGTATTTTTCATGAAATTTTGATTAACAGTACTGTTTTGCTTTGTATGTTTGTCCTGCTTTGATAAGAAGGGTTATGAGGCCATCATAATAGCTAACATGACTGATTGGGAATTTTGTAATATATCATTGCATTTGAACCTCATAACTACAGTGTAGAGGAGACAAGCCAAATAATACCATCCACATTTGAAACATGAGACTGAGGCTCGTAAAGGTTAAGTGACTTGCCTCAGGTCACACAGCTCTCTAGTGGTAGAGCCACAATTTAAACCCAGGTCTTCTGCCTTCAGACCCATCCTCTTTTCACTGTGCCTCAACCTCTTTTCTAAGAATACAATATGATTTTATGGAATTTCATTTTTTTTCACATTTCCAGACTAGCTCCCCACACAAAACTGCAGCATCACAGATTTAAATTTGTAAACAACCTTGGAGTCCAAACTCCTCATTTTATGGATAAGAAAACAAGTCCAGAGGGACAGATAGAGTTGCTTGCCCCAGGATCCGGAGAGAATGGCAAGACTGAGATCAGGATCTAGGTTCTTTAGAACCAAATCCAGTGTTCTTTCATGAATATGCTGCCTTTCCAATATATCTTTATCTATAAACCTAGAAAATGAGAATAAAGGACCCTCAGATACTACACAACCCTTAACTAACAAAATCAACAACCCCCAGAAAATCAACTACTATGTTCAGTATGCTATACTTACTGAGACAGAAAAATCTACTGCTTTATTATGAAAAGATATTTAATTTTTAGGTTGTAAACAAAGAGAATTTGCTGATTTCCTATGTAGGAATCAGAAAATTCAGCCACTCCCTAAGGAATCTATTTAATTAAGTACTGGATGTGTACACAGAGTAATATGAGATCTCCAGAATGTGGTCCCAATCCATGCGATGCACAAGGTTTATATTATCATACAAGATGTCATAGATACAAACCAGTATGTCCAAGTTCACTGGAAATGTTACCTGGGTGGGTCACAGTTACATTCATATCTTCACTTTGCTTCTCCTTCCCCAGGTATGCGAGAAAGAAAAACTGTTATCAGAAAGAAACCAGCTGAAAGCATGCATGGGGGAACTGTTAGATAACTTCTCCTGCCTTTCCCAAGAAGTTTGCCGAGATATCCAGAGCCCTGAGCAGATCCAAGCTTTGCACCGGTATTGCCCTGTCCTCAGGCCAATGGATCTCCCCACAGCCACCAGTATTAACCCTTCACCCACTGGCATGGAGCAAAATTTGGCAGCATCCCAGTGTGTAGGGGAAAGCATGCAGTGCTGCTTGGATCAGGGCGCTGTGCCCCTTGGGACTCCCTGGCTGCCCAACAATGTGTCAGAGAATTGTACAGCTGGGAGGAGGTTGGATGGAGCTGACCAAGGTACCTACTCAGAGAGAGGTCCCTCACTAGAACCAAGGAGTCAAACAGTAACAGTGGACTTCTGCCAGGAAATGACTGATAAATGTACAACAGACGAACAGCCCAGGAAAGATTATACCTAGTGACTTGGGCCCTGACATCCCCACCCAGACAAATGTTCGTCAGTCAGCCTGTGGCCAGTTCATTTGTTGTCTAGAAGAAGAATTTGGTGCACACTACAGTGGTCTTAGCAGCAATACTGTTTTTAAGTATTTCCTCCTCCCTACAAGCAGGAGTTACCTAGTTATCTTCACAATGGTGCTATCCCTTGCCCAGGCAGGGAACTCAAACAGTGGCTACACTGTCTGTTTTTATATGTTAATTTCAATCTTAACAGGGATGGACATAACACCTCTGAGGACCCAACCACAGATTACTTTCTCAGTGGCCCATGTCACAAAACCCTATCTCAGGAATTTCCTCTGAATGTTCAATTTTTTTTCATTGAAGACAGCTTCTATACTCATCAAAGTTTTATAACTAAACTGTACATATAATATATATAATATATAAAAATATATCTCCATATGCAAAAGTCCCTGCATGCCTCAATTTTCTCATCCTAAAACTGGAAACTTTCATTTCTAATGTATAAACAAGTTCCAACATTCCTTTTTTTCTTTTTTTTTTGTTTGCCTTTGATGCTAGAAGTAGTTTGGTAACTTGTTATGGCAGTAATTTTTTTTTTGTGGTTCATAATTCATCAATATTACTCAGTTTGTACTTATTTATGGAAAAAAATCAACATTGAAAGCTTATTTGAGAGTTGATTGCAGAGTTTTTGTTTTGTTTCATTTAATTTTGGGCACAGACAAATGGTGCCATCTGAGCATTGTGGAATTTTTTTTTCTTGCAGATACTGTACAGTAATGGTCAACTTTGCCACTTGCACTGAGTTTGGGGTCAAACCTATTTTCATAAATGAAGTTGTAACTTCAGTATAACTCGAGTATACTGTATATTATTTGCTTTATAGTTTAAAAAAAAGTAAAACATTTTAGGTAATTAAAAAAGCACTCAGGTGATAATTATGTAGGAGAAACAATCTTGCCAAATAATGAATTCACCCTCCAATTTGTAGATGATAATCTGCTTGAATATTTTTGTATTTCAACTCCTTAGCCCCCTCCCTTCCCTTCCCCCAAGCAAATTTTAAATGCATCTAGTTAGTGGTGGATGCTTGATGTCCGGATTCCTAGGTGGGGAGAGAGTTTGGGCATCCCACTTGAAAAATGCATCAGTAACAGAACATCCATCCATGATTTTACACCAGGATTCTATAGGTGTTGGTATCTAGAAACCAAGTTCTGTTTTCTTCCCTAAAGAAGTAAGTTGTGGTCTGGTCACTACTTACTCTCTGAAGGGTTCTGTTATATGATCTTCTCTGTTGAAGTTATGGCCATCAACCCAACTACCTTTGAGAAGATCAGTCTCCCTGGAGATGACTGAAGCAATTGGTTGAGGTGTAGATTCACTGAACCAATGGCTGGTCTTTGAATGGTCCAAAGGGCCAGTGAAGCAAATGTGCCCCAAATGGGAGAGACATTAGTGCAGTTGCAAGCCCAAAGTCTCCTCCTGGCATAGGCAAAAGAGTTTTTTTCCCTCCCTTTCTCCTCTAAGTGCATTGAGTTGTGTTTTGAGGTTCCTTCACTGTCCTGCTGCCCAAGTACGTCCATAGCTCATTCTGAGACCTTAGGCAAGGCAATACCAGAACTCTTCCTAATGGCATTTTTCCTCTTTTGCTGCAAAACTGGTTGGCTGTGCACATCTGCATAAAGAGAGCAGCTTTTCCTCAGCACAGAGGGATGATGTTCTCCTCTGGTGCAAACGTTTACACATGAGGTGTGCACCAGTGTTTCTCTTCAGGCACTCAGTAGCTCAGCATCTTTCCTTAGGAGGAGGAATCAGCTCCCTCACTCCAGTGATAACTTTTATGACATCATGAATATGGACACTCATGAATGCCCTGGTCTTGCTTAACACCCCTTGACCCCATGGCTACAGTCTGGCTCTGGAGGAGAATTGTGTATGGTTTGATATGGGGCTAGGGTGGGAGGGGTCATTGGGGGCTAAGTGGCTAATTTTTGGTTCTTTCTTTGTGCCACTGTTTGGACAATATTAAAGCCGCATGTAAAAGGGGGAAGTTAGTATAAAACGTAGGCGAAAAGTGAAACCATAATAACATATGTTTTAGTATTAACTTTTTCTGTACAAAATACTAGCTCTAAATGTTTAAATATGTATGGATGCCAGAAACTGTTGATTCACACAGTAGGGGAAAAAAAGCCTTTTCTTTTAAAATGCTTTCTTTTTGAAGACCTGCCTCTAGATTTGTGTGTGTGTGTGTGTGTGTGTGTGTGTGTGTGTGTGTGCGCGTGCCTGAAACAGTTCTTTATAAGGCCCTCTTTGGATAATTCATTTTTTCTTATATGTTGTTATTGTTGTTGGAATTCCTTGACCTTGTAAAGTAATTCTTTACTTCACCATAAAGTTTTTATTTGTGGGAGACAATGGTGACAGCAAGAATTTTAAACTAAATGTGAATCACATGATCACTTCGTAGGTTTTTGTTATCAGGAGGGGGTCAGCTGACAGTATTTTTTAAACTATTTTTGTGGTTGCCTTTTTTAATGACCTCCTCTTTTTTTGTTTTTGTTTTTGTTTTTAACTGTTCTATGAGTATATAAATAACCAAGTCTGCACCAGCTTCTTGACATGATTTTACCCGATTAACAACTCATGTGCAACTGGTAGTCTTGACCTCATTCCATCCTTTGTGCATATTTGTTCTTGTTACTTTTAAACACCCACAGACCTTGTGCTGCAGCTGTTGGTTCCAACCTGGCTCTCGCTGATGGTGAATCTGTTTATTTTTTTCCCTCCCCTGACTCTGTCTGCTAACCCAACCTTTGCCATGGTAACCATTGAGGAAAACCATTGCTCAAGGGGGAAAAACTTTTTGAAGCTTTTGGGGATCCATTTTTAAAATTATATTTATTTACCCCATGAAGTAACTGATTTCATGTAATTGCTCAGATGCTGTGGATGTGGTTTTGACTATTCTGAACCATGTGCTTATCGAAGCTGTTACTGATTCATTTGGAGAGACTTAAAAGGGAGACACTTGGGAGGACTAGATATGAGGACTGAATCCGAATTGGCTCTCATGCAGTACAGAGAATTTTGAAATCAAAAATTGATGGCCATTTTTCCTCTTCACCCCACTCAAAATAATTTTTTTTAAACAAATGTTAAAAGTAGCAGTGAGGAAAACAACTTATACAAAATTAAAGTCTATAATGTGTTTTTGAAATCCCTTTTTTCCAAAATAAAGAGAAAACCATCTCTTTTCCATGGCCAAAGTTCTAGTGGTATCTACATCAGTTTCCAAGTGGCTTCCATCCATGGGACAACCAGTAATTGGGGCAACAGCGATACGTAGGCAGATCTCAGCCCAGCTTAGTGTTCCCTTTCCATCTGCCTTCTCCATGCTCCCTGTATCGCCAGAAAAACCTCATTTCATTTAAGCTTATTGTGCTACTGTCACTCAAATGCTTTGCAGTGTGTATTTGTTTCTGCACATTCTCTGGGGTGCCTTGAATAAGACAGAACTCCATCGCACACTGATTCTGGAACAAATTGGTTGGAAAAGAAAAATTCTTAGTCAAGTTACTAGGACATCAGAATATTTATATCGTGGACTTCCTAATGTATGATGATGACTCAGGCGTCAGAGTTGATGCTGCAGTAGAAGACTGTTATTTTGTATAGTGTACGAGTAATTTATTAAATGTCTTTCTAAAGGTATGCTGCTTTTAAGATGCACTATATTTTTGGATTTAATCCTTATATTATTGTTTTCCCAAGGAAGTAAAAATGTAGTATTACAAAGGCTAATAACCATAGTGATTAGTAAGCCAACTACTACCTCTCTTTTTTTAAAAGGAGAGTGGGGAGTAGCTACAGTAACTGCATTAGATTAACCTGTGTAGGAGGAGTATTTCTAATGTTAAATTCGTCACTGCTGTGGAAAGGTCCAATGCAAATTTTCTAGCTATTTTAAATACTTTATAATTGCTAGTTTTAAACACACACATACACATACATACACACATACACATTTACAATTATAACCCCATAAGAAGACAGTCCCATTAGTAAACCCAGAAAGTCAACCACTTTCTGTCCTGTTATTGGAATCCACAACACATTTTAGATGAACTACAAGTTCCTGACTGTTAAAATTAGAAATAAAAAAAAGATTTTTAAAAAAGCCAGAATCCTCGTAAGGTGTACTTTTCAAGCTTTCCTCAAGGTATCACCCCCTATCTTTGTCCTACGTAGTTATGCTGACTGCACCCTCCCCACCCCACCCCAATTTAAGAATTTTTTATTGAATCTTTCCAAACCAGCCAAACACCATTGGCACAGTTTAGGGTGGCCTGTGGTTCTATCCTCAATTCACTGGGAATGCATGTGCAGTCATTGCTTTTGAAGTTTTCCCAATGGAGGTGAATTTCTTGCAGGGAGTGCTTGTGGCAGCTACGTGCCATACATAAACGTTAGAGATCCTGCTGAAGGTACAATAGCTACAGGACATTTTTTTAATATAGAAAATGTATATATTCTGTTGTGAGCTAGTATTTTCTTCTGACATTATGGTTTTTATTTTAGGTTATGTTTCTGGCAAAGCAATCCTTAGTGTGATTCAGTCTATGTGGAGCTAACATCCATGTAGGAAGTGTATATGTGTGTGCACGTGTGTGTGTATGTATGTGCTTTGTGTATAATATGTATATGTATGTGTATTTATAATACAGCCTGAACTATTTTATGACCCAGGCATCATCACTGATGCTGTAGAATCCAATATACATGAACATACGTATGTGTGTGCAAAGAATATATGTATATAGAAAAGACCTATTATGGCGGATTGGGGATAAATTATTGATCTGACAGCGCAACAACATAGCTTGCAACAAAAAGTAAATGTACAGTATTTTCCTACACTCCACCATGGTAGATGATATTTATACTAAACTAATATCAGTGACATGTTTTTAATTGTAAGCATAAAACATTGCCATTTTGTGAAGAAAACCACTTTGGTGAGGGGGGTCAACTTGAGTAGTTTTTATTTAATGTTGTAACATGATAATTAGCCAAATCTGACAGCTGATGAAATAAACAGTTCTGTGAATTTCACTTTCATTCCAGTAGTATTGACCTCAAATCAAAGAGTGGCCCTCTGTGAGCAGAAGTGCACCAAGACCAGACGTTTCACTCAGACTTACATGTAGTGCCAAAAAACGCTCCCCCTGGGGGAGTGGAAGAGGGTGGAGTTGATGGGAGTATATAGTAAAAAAGCTGTGCCCCAGAAAAAAAAAAGTAGAAGCAATTTGAGTTGGTCAAAGCGTTTTCTCTCAGCAGGGTGATTCTCAGACCTCTACCATTTCTAGAGACAGGTATGTGTATGCATGAGTGTGGTGTGGTATGTGTGTGTGTGTGTGTGTGTGTGTGTGTTTGTGTGTGTGAATGCTTGATTCCCACTCACCTGGCTCACATTCAAACAGAGTGTATTTGGCACATCTGCATACTGTTGCTGCCTTGGAGGGCCCTAACTCAGGAGCACCCCAAGAGCAAGCAGGAGCGATCGTGAACACAGCAGGGATCGTTGGGTGCTTGTTCTAATGTTAGCACCATTCCTTTCAAGCATCACTTTGGATTTTGAGGCCAGGAGTACCTGTAGAATTTGTTCCAGAACCAGTCCAATACAAGCGCACCTCTAATAAATGCCTTACAAACTTCAGAGGCCATATTCAGAACAGGGTTTTATCAGCGTATGCAAGGGGCTGCAGCCCCTCTTCTCTTCCTCCCCAGGTCAAACAGTATGGACAGTTTTCACACATATCTACCTGTATAATCCTCTGTACCTCTCATAACTGGTCAATGACTGTAACAGGTTACATCAGGTGTTTTTCTACATACTTTTTACACAGATTCTATGCGATTAATGTAACTTAATTCAATGCATCATTTAATTGTACTAGTTCTAAGCTTGTCTTTATTTTTTTTTCTAGGTGACTGTGGTTTCTTGTGATTTTTATTGTAAAAAATGAGATGGCTGTTGATGCTTATTCTCTGTTACTAAGAATTTTTACCTTTTTGGAAAAAAAGAGCATTGCTATGAACTAATGAATTAAAACTTCATTTAGTCGTTGTAAATACAGTATTGTGCAAAAAAAAAAAAGCCCAACCCTTTTCATTCATTTGAATTGCTAGTGTTAACTGAATTTTGTCTAGACACCATTTCTGTTGAAGAAATAAAGACATATCATTATGTATTGTAAATTGATTTCTCTGCCTCTGAAGTTTGTTATACATTAATGTATTGGCATATGTTAATTACATATGTAATTAATATGTGCATATATAATATATAGTAATATTAGTGACGGTAAGATCACATTGGTTGTTGTTCAGTCACATCCAACTCTTTGTGACCCTGTGGTCCAATTGTCCATGGAGTTTTCTTGGCAAAGATACTGGAATGATTGGCCATTTCCTTCTCCGGTTTTACGCAGTCAAGGGTTAATCCTTGTTCAGGATTACATAGCTAGTAAGTATCTGAGGTGAAGTTCAAACTTTCGATGTTTCTGATTCCAGGGCAGTGCTCTTATCTTCTGTACCACCTAACTGCCTGAGGTCACATTTACCTTTCCCCTAAGAGCATTTATCTTGATGAGTTTTGAAGCTATGCCTGTTTTAACATGTAATCTGATCAGATATTTTGAAACTGATAAAAATTGTAAATTTTTACCATGTCTCTCAGTTTCCAAAAACTTCTGGCCTCAAGGAATTTGATGAGGTAAATGAGACAGATTTGTCTCATTACTCACAGAGAGAAATTATAAATGACTTGAGGAGGAAGGACCCAGTACTGGGAGAGAATCTATGAAGTTAACCTGGAGGACTTTCTTAAAGAAACTATATCTTGAACTGACAGATAGGAGAATAGATGTTGGGAATAGGAGGCAAGTTGGTCTTCCATGCATGTGAAGAACTTGAACAAATATTTGCAGGGCAGAACAATGATATCCAGTTAGAAAGGACCAGAAAAAGAGATTTGACCAAAGTTTTCACTGAAGAATTAAAAATGAATCTTGCATGTGATATGAAAAAGGTCTGCTTCTCAAAGCATCCTGTGCAGTAATAACCAGTACTTTAGAAATTCATAGACAGACTAACTCAGACATCATCAATATGTGAAAACTGAAGGGAAAAATGGCTAACTTGCAGGCCTCCAGAGGACCCCTGCCCAAGCACAACTTTGTTGTATTTACTGATTCAAAGCCATCTTCAAATTTATACATTCATTTGTTCATTAAATTAAAAATTGCTGCAGTGCTACAATGTGCCAAACACATAGAATATTTGGTTTGCTCAGCATTTTGCATTTTTAAAGTACTCCACTCATAAAATTGTAGGACTAAATAAAATTGTAGAGACCTCAGGAGATACATTCATTCTGTTGACTCTCAGTCAATGCTTCCTTTAAGCCGTTCCAAGAAGAATTTTGTTGTTCAGTAGTTTCAGCTGTGAAGCTACTAGGCTCTTTATGACCTATTTTGTTTATTTGTTTTGGTAAAAACATTGAAGTGCTTTACCATCTCCTTTTTCAGTTCCTTTTACAGATGAGGAAACTGAGGCAAACAGGGGTAAATGACATGCTCAGCATCACACAGCTAGTGAGTGTCTGAGTCTAGATTTGAATTTAGGTCTTCCTGATTCTAGGCCCAGAACTCTGTCCACTGGGTCACCTCGCTGACTTATAAAATAAAAATCTCAAAGGCATTCTATAGTAAATCCTTGTTAATTTGTTGTACATTGATTTTATAATCATTCAGATGATATTATAAACACAAGCTATGTTTATGTTTGGAATATGAATTACCAAAAGCATTTACTAAATAGAACAAATGTGAAATGTTTAAACATAGAATGTTTACGGAAGGGGGAACAAGGAAAGGAAGAGGCATGCTCATTTATTAAGTGCCTACTATGTTCAGACACTGTACTAAGTGCTTCACAAATGGTATCTCATTTACCTTCACAGCAATCCTTGGAGGTAGGTGCTATTATCATGCCCATTTTTACAGCCAGGCAGAAGTCAAGTGACCTACCCAGGGGTCATCCTGGTATTAAATGCCTGAGGAAGGATTGGAACTCAAGTCTTCCTGACTCCAGGCCTTAGCACTGTACCACCTAGCTGCTTCTGATGAAGCTTAGAGATCATCCTATACATTCCCCTTCTTTTATAAATGAGAAAACAACTAGGGGAGGAGGATGATACAGATGGAGTGAGTGTCTCAAGTCATCTATACAGGCAGTTGACATGGCCAAGAAGTTTTCTTCCTTGTCAAATGAGAAGGGTTCCCTCCAGGATCTCTTCCAGACCTAGATCTATGATCCTACACACAGCTGACCCCTGGTCTCTTGAATCTCATCCCAATGGTTTTTCTCCAGTAACTCACTGACTCCCTCAAGTCCATGGTGGAAAGCCAGTCATCTATTTTAAAGTAGCACTTAGAAAAAAATCATTTGCATTCATACTATGAAAGTGTTCATTAGGAATGATCTATTCAAATCCTTGTAAGGGAAGATAGCCCCAGCACAGGTAAATTCAACAAGTATTATGAGCCTAACATGAGCAATCCATCAACAAGACTTTATTAAGCACTTACCATGTGCCAAGCACTAGGTGGCAGTAACACATGAAAAAAATCCCTGCCCTTGGGGAGCTTACATTCTATCAAGGAAAATACTATTGTACACATATAAATATATATAAAATGACAAGAGTAGTAGCTAACATATATGACACTTTACAAGCATTACCACTTGGATCAAAATAAGTATACAAAATAAATTCAAGGTTTTGGGGGGCTCAGGGAGAGGCACTAGCAGCTAGAGTGATCTAAAAAGGCTTGAGTATGTTGGGGCTGAGCTTTGAAAGAAACTAGAGATTCTAAGATGCAGAGATGAGGAGGGAATGGAAAGTGCATGGAGGTGGAAAATGAAATAATATATGATAATATATGTAAAGGACAGCAAAGGTAAGGGTAATTTAAATGGGAAGATCTTTCCCATTCATTTAATAGACCCATGTGACCTTCCTGGGTCACATGGAAGTCTGAGTCACATGGAGCTTGGAGTGGAAGCAGTTTGCCGAACAGATGGAACAGGAACAGCTAGAGCAGAGGTGAGAGGAAGTTAATCATTCAGCAAACAGCTGGACAAGGCAGCAATTCGAGTGGGAGAACTTGTCTGTGATTTTGTTCAAGGGAGCTGGTTTGTGGGAAAACTAATGGGGAAGGGTTGGGGATGGTATGGCCCTCTGCGTTGTTAATTGTGTATAGATTTCTTGGTTACCATGATGGATTTGGCTTTCTAGTGTTGAGATTTGACTTTTTGGTATCTGAATAAATGTTTTTCTTCTGCCTTCTATATGGAATGTCTGTTATATTTTACAATTCAGAATTATGCTGGCATATTCAGTCATCCTCAGTGCTGTGAATATTGCCTGGGCAATACAGCAAGAAAACCAGTTTGGTTTCACCAAAGTGCATGAAAGTGAGTAATATATAATATGTTTGGAAAGAGAAGTTCTGGAGCCAGGTTATGAAGAGTTTTAAGTACCAAGCATAGTTTGTATTTAATCCTAGAGGTGATTGAGAACTACTGGAGTTTATTAAACAGGCTAAGGACATGGCTAGGCAGCTGTGTGGAAGATGGAGAGAAGAGAGACAAGTCAGGGAGATAAATTAGGGTATTATTAACAGTAGTTTAGGGGAAAGATGATGGGGGACACCTATTGTGATGGGCACATACATGAAAAGTAGAGAAGGTGATCTATACTGAAGATACCAGAATCAAAACAGTCCCCTCTTTATATTTTCCAAGGCAAGGCAGGGAGCAGAACATATATACAAATAAATATATAATTTGACAAGAGAGATTATTACCAACAGAGGGATCTGAGAAAGTTTCACAAAGATTTTAGCCAAACCTTGAAAGAAGATAAGTTACCTGTAAGGAGTAGAAGTGAGGAGAGTATTAAAAGCAGAGGAGGCAGCCTGTGCAAAGATGTGGAAGCAGGAGATGAATAAATGAATTAATTAATATTAAGTTCAGAAAAATTCTAATATTCCAGTTTGATACAGATATAGAATGTATGAAGGCAAATGAGTCGCAATGAAACTGGAAAGGTTGGTTGGAGTCAGATTTTGGAACTCCTTAAATGTCATCCCTAGCGAAAAAGACTCACGGGCTACTTTGAGGCAGGAGAGTCACATGGGCAGATGTGTGTCTCAGAAAACAATAAATGGGGGAGAAGAGACTAAAAACAGGAAGATCAACTAGGAGGCTGTTGCAATAGTCCAGGTAGGAGGTGATAGGAGTCTCAGGTAGGGTAGTGATAGCACATATAAATGAAAAATGGGACACATAAGAAACATTATGAATGATATAACTTGATGTGGATTTGACGAGTTGGGGAGAGGGGATGAAGGAGAGGAAAAAGTCACTAATCATTGATTGTATTAACCTGGATGATTAAGACAGAAATGCCTTTGATGGAAAAAAGTTTGGAGGGGAAAAACTAGTTTAAAAGTGACCAAATAACAGATGGTTGGAATTGTTTTATATGTGTGTAAATATAGTCATCCCTCTGCAAAAAACCTTGGATGAGAGCTTGCTCAGGGTTGAGCAGACCTAGATGGATTGGTTGTGATCCGCATCACTAGAAGGAAAATCTATATTGAAAAGATCACGTTTCTAGTGGAATATGTGTGTCTGTATACATGTATGTACACATATAAAGAACTGGATATATGCTGTTCAGATACATATATTTGTGTGGTAGTGGTCATATATAGATAAGCCCCAGTGATGGTTAAGTGACTTCTATTTTCATAATATTGCCAATGCCAACTATCTGACAGAAAACAAAGCCACCATATAGATTCTTTAAAACAGAATAAAAGAAAACACCAGTAACCTGAATTTGGAATTAGCAGCCCGAGTTTTAAATCCCAGCTCTATCTATGTGACTTTTGCCCCTGGACCTCAGTTTCCTCATCAGAATAATGAAGGAGGTTGGCCAAATGACTTCTCAGTTTCCAACCACCTCTAGACCTATGAGCCAGTGGTTCTATGACCACCAATATGGTGGGATCAATCAATTGATCAATATGCCAGGTTCTTGGGATCCAAGAATAAATGAAATAGCCCTTGGCTTCAGGGAACTTACATTTAGGTAGATGTACATATAAATAAGTATGTGCAAAATAAACACGGTGATATTTTTGGACTAAGGGCACAAGCAGCTAGGGGAGGAATCAGGAAAAGTCAGGTAGAAGGCAGTGTGGGAAACATTAGCTATGGAACAAAAGAGCTTATGAAATGTTCTTTTCCATAGCATTTCATCAGACACAGTCATAACTTCTCTAATGCAAACACTTCCTTCTATTCACACAACTAGGCCTTAGTTCACCCTTCATCACTAGATTATTTCAACCTGACTGATCCCCCAGACACGTCTCCCCCGTAGCCCAATCCATTCTACACAGCTGCCAAAATGATTTTCCTTAAGCATAGATCTAATCATGTCACTGACTTGAGTCCATCTAATGACTCTCTATCCCTTCTAAAATAAAATGTAAACTCTTCTATGTACTTTTAAAGTTTTCACAACCTGGCCTCAACCTATTATATATTACCCTGATTATATATTACCCCATTCTCATGCCTGGTACCAGACTGGTTCTCTCTATTTCTCACACACTTCCTTCCATCTCCCATCTCTGCATTTTGCACTGGCCATCCCCCATACCTAGAATGCACTCTCTCCTCCCTTCCACCTTATCCTCCCTTCCCTTTAAGATTTGACTCAAGTGTGGGGGAGGGAGGGGAAGAAAATTTAAAACTTGTGGAAATGAATGTTGAAAACTGAAAAAAAATAAATTAATAAATTTGAAGGGAAAAAAGGATGTGGTTCACTTTCTACACTGTGGGAAGTCTTTCCTGATGCCCCACACACCACTGCTATTTTGTATTTATTTTTAGTTCTTACCTTTATTCTGTATATATTTATATGTGTACTTGTCTATCTGGTCACTGGATCCAGATGGCTCCAGAGAAGCGAGATTGGTGACCTTGCACAGCCCTCCCTCACTCAACATAGTCAAGTACAACTCATGTCCTCATTTCTCTGACAGCATAAACTTCTTCAGTAACAAACACAACAACAAAAGCCTGTCTTGTCAACCCCTAAGAACATAAACTCCTTGAGGGTGGGAGGATTGCTTCATTCTTTGTATTCACGAGAAAAAATGCTGATTGATTGACTTATTGATTGATTGGCATGTCTGCCTGAAACAGCTCTCCAGCTTCGAGGGACAGAGAGGAAGGAAATATCCAGGAAACAAAGTTCATTTCCTAAAAAGAGAGCTTTCAAGACCTGGCACATCAGGGCAAATGAGGCTGACAGGGCATCTGCTCCCAGCAAACAGTGGTCTAATTCATGACCTCAAAAACTGGGAGAGGAAGTCCTATTAATTTTAATAAAACACATGAATCTGATGGGGGAGAAATAAATCCACTCCCTCCTCCTTCGTCTTCCCTTTCTGCCCTGGGATCCTGCAGTGGCCTAGGGGAGCATCTTCTCACCGTTTGTTCTGGGGCAGCTGTGCGGGGGCAATCTGTCCTTACTTGCTCTAGCCCAGTAAAGGTAATGTGAGATTGACTTGGAGGGTCGGAGTGGACAGGGACAGGCATCAGCATTCCACCCAATCTTCCCCTTCCCCATTGCTGGCTGCAAGGGGATAGGAGGTGGGTCTGGAGCCCCCGTTTGCTTTGTTTCCAGGAATTCTGTCAAAGCCTTGCGTTTCATTTCCCGACGATTTGCTGCTCTTGTGTTTGTCGAGCTTTCGGTCCCCAGACAGGCATTATTTTTTCATGACGGATGAAAGTTCTAAGAGCATATTCTGTGGAAGAGTGGAGGGGATGGGGGTAGGGGAGACAGAACTTAATTTAAAGGATTTTTTACAGACTTCTCCCCTCCACCCCCCAAACCCCTCTACCTCAAATACTACCCTAGTCTCCCTGTGAGTGCAACTGGGATTCCAGCGAGCTACAGTTGAGCTAATTGTTGAATTTTTTGCCCTTTGACTATTCAAGAGCTGGACTCTAGTGGAAGGTATTAAACCTGATAGTTTCACAATGTGAAATGAAAACTGCCTGTCCACCAAACATCCAAACCAAACAGTCAAAGCTAAAAGGTCTACCTAAAACCTTTTGATTTAACACTCAAAAAGCAATGTCAATTGAAACACGCTATCCACCTCTAGACAGAGAGCTGATGGATGGATTCAGAAGGCAGCTTGAAGCATACTTTTTTCGTTCTTTAACTCAGCAAATTCAGGGAAATTGTTTTGCCTGATTATTCATATTTTCAGTGAGTTTTGTTTTTCTTGCCTTCTCAATGGGTGGAGGAAGGGAAGAACAAAGGAAGAAAATTCAGAACTGAAAAGAAGACTTAATTTTAAAAATTTTAATTTCAAGATCACAGTTTTTTTTTTGCCTTCTATTTTCACATTAAAAACTATAAGTTGGATCATACAGAAACCAAAAGGAAATTTGCCAAATAAGAGGACTGGGCTAAGTGACCTCTAAGGTCCCTTTCAGCTTTAGCTGTATGAGCTGATTATTTTAAACAGAAAAAGATTTAATCCAATAGCCTCTACTGTCTCCTTTTCTAGCTTATGGGGAAGCTATAAGCCCTGACTTTAATAGAAAAAATATATAGAGGCTGAATTGTGTAGGAGGTAGGAGATCTCTGGTAGCTAAATTAATTTGGATGTTATTTCACTTATTTGAGTCTGGCAAAAATGTGCAGGAAAATCTCTGTTCCACGGGACATCTAAGAAAGGGGGAAAAATTATTTGAAAAGTTCTTTTTGTGAAAGGGCACTGATACGACATGTTTCTCTATTATTTCTAGTGTAGGTGGTGTTAATGGTGGTGCTAGTAGCAATAGCAGCAGCAGTAGCAGTAGTAAAAATAGTAGTATTTATATAATGTCTATCCTATGCCAGGCACTGCACTGAGTGCTTTACAATTATCTCATTTGATCCTCACACGAACCCTGAGGGGTAGGTGCTCTTGTTATATCCATTTTACAGATGACACAAACATAAAAATAGGCAGTAGAGGTGAGGGGAGAGCAGAATATTTGAAGATTGTAGAAGTGATGAAGATTTTGGAAGAGGAAGAGTACTGATAAACCTAGTTTTCTAGGTCTTGAACATTCCTTTCTAAGGCTTAAGCCAAATCATTAAAGAAATCCACTTCAGTGTCTGAGAAAAGATCATTGTTAATACAATCTTTAGTTACCAAGCCTTACAACTTGACCTTGAGTTGACAAAACATTTCCCCCACCTTGAGTTATGGCCCTCAGAATAAAGATAGCAACTGGTTAAGTTCCTCTGGAAACCAAGAGATTAAATGAAATTGGCAGAGGTTTAAATCAAGGAGTCAGTTGAAAGAGATTTGGAATATGGAGGCATGCTTTCGAATTTCTGACCTACTACATGCATGACCTTGGGTAAATCACTTAACTTTTCTGGGTTTCAATTATCTCATCTGTATAATGAGAAGATAGGACGAGCTGGTCACTAAAGTTACTCCCAGCTTTAAATCTGTGATCCCATGATCCTGGCTGTTAGCCCAGCTGAGAAAGAATAGTATAGTGAAAAGAGCACTGGACTTGGCATCAATAGAACTCAATTCAAATTCTGCTTTTGACGCTTACCAGCTGTGCTACTTTGAGCAAATCACTTCACCTCTGTGCCTCAATTTCCTCTAGTGAACAATGGTAATATTACCATTCGTCATTCTTACTTCACAATACTATTGTATGGATTAAACGAGATAACACATGTAAAATACTTTGCAAATCTTAGTGTTACATATACCTTGTCAGATTGAAAGATGATTCTTTTTAAGGAACTCTGATTTGGAATTTTGATCCAGTATTTGTATTTATTCCATAGAATAGCCAAAGACTGATAAGCATTAGCAGAAGAAATAAACATTCATTCATGTCTTTCCTGGGCATTATCTCATTATTAAGAGAATATATATGTAACTATGTCAATCACTTTTGGGGGATGGAAAGGTCTGGACCTATGCTTGTATTGGCAGAAGGAGCTGTCAGTATGCAAACTCCCTCCATTGTTAAGGATCATTTGTAATTTATAGTCTTAGAGGAGTAATGTAGGGAGACTGACTTCCTTAGAGTAATATAACTCCTAGATGTCAGAGATAGCGTTTTAACTCATCTTCTTGAATCCAAGGATGTCCTTCAAGTCACTGCCCCACACTGCCTCTCATAAACACTTATAAATGATTTTGCCTCTTAATTTTGTAGCTAAGAAATTAGTCAAATTTAAGTATTTCTAAGATAAGGAAGAACTTCCAGAAACTTGAAATTGTTGCAGATAGAAGCGGGTTTTCAGGGAAGATCATTTGTACCTTTTCTGAAGAGGTTTAAAATGTCAATGGATACTCACTTGGCTAGGTCCACACTTGTGTCAGAGACTAGGATACGGAATAACTGATTTCTGGAGGTCCTATCTGCTTTAGGATTAGATGGGTTCATTCTAAGGAGGCACAGCACCTACTACTGGGGTCTTAAGGGGTGCCAAGGAAATCTAGGAGTGGAATGTTTCAGTCAAGAGATGTCGATCTCTTTGACACTCAGTTAAAAATATCTTTATGAAGATTCCAGTAACCCAACTTGCTATTTTCTCATATAGAGGTCCTTAAGGCATTTCTCAGAACTTATGTTCATATTTGCCCAGATTTTGCATGGGGTCCATATGTCATTATCTGATGCCATCAATTCTACAGCATATTTCTCAAGGGTACTACTGGTTCATTCCAAATAATGGAAAATGCCAAGCTAATGTTCTAAGTAGATGTAAAGCACTTGTGGGCTATTATTAATGGCAGATTGACATTTATCTTACAAAGCTTTCAGGCATTTTTAGAAAACAAGATTAAAGCCCTAGTGATTAATTAACATCCAGTTCTGTTGACTGCTTTGCAATCTATTCTTGAAATCCAATTTACATCTTGTGCAATCTTCACCCACCAAAGCCCACAGGTCAGATTTTGAACTAGTACAGTCATCTTAGACTAAATTTTCTGCTTAATGATCTTGGCTGTCTGTTAGAAGCAAAGAATATGGACTTTCAGAAGTTTTATTTCCAAATAGTGTTTTAGTCCTGAGTGAATTACAAAGATAGCATGAATGAGACTGAATACCTCTACTTGCCTTTTTTCCATAGAGTTTACCACAAAGCACTAACTAAATGAAAATCTCTAACAAAAACTCTCTTTGTTTTTTGGTAGGATTTTGTTTTAGTTGCCCTACATAAATCTAATTCATTTGTCGGCTCACATTTCTAATAATAATAGTTCATATTTATATAGCATTTTGTTGTTTACAGACTTTCCTCATAAAAATCCTTTTTTTCCCCCTTAAGACTGGGTCTCCCTATGTTGCCCAGACTAGAAATGAAGCAGCCACTCACTGGTCTATCTAGGTGCTGATTAGCACAGAAGCTTTAGTCTGGGTGAAGGAATGAACCAGCCTGATGGCCCTTCCCAAGGGGCTTATTATATATATAGCCCAATTGCAGCTCAGAACTTCCAAGGTCAAGAGATCCACCAACCTTAGTCTTCTGGGCAGCAGGGATTATAAGGATGTGCCAGCACTTCTGACAAAGACCTTTGAGTTAAGTGATAAAATATTATTACCCTTATTTTAATAATAATAAACTTGAAGCCCAGAGAGAGGAAGTGATTTGACCAAAGTGACATAACTAGAAAGTTGCAGAGCCTGGACTAGAAAGTAGGCCTTTTTCAGTGCTCATTATTAGCATAATTGGCCAAATCTCATCAGTGAATGTGGGGTGTTTGGGTTGTTTAGAGTGTTCAGGAAGGACTAGCACTTCTAAGTATAGAGGGCTTGCTGAACCCTTTCCAGGGTTGCTCATCCACCTTTGGTGGCCACCTGTCACCCAACTCACATCTATGACTCCAAGAAGCTGTAGCATGGGTATCGGTAAATCCATCTTGTCAGATAGACTGAACCAGTTTGAGGGTAACTGGCAGGTGTCAAACCCCTCAGTGAACTAGGGGAATGAATGGAAAGACTTCCTCTGATAGAATGAGTGGATGAAAACCATTTGTTTCAATGACCAAGAAGATGGCTGAAGCAGGTGATGTGGCATACTTAAACTTGGTCAGATATCAAAGATGCCAAGGTCATCCACTCCATCCCAGGTCATTTCCAGTCATCTTAACTGCAACATCTTAACAAAGTCTCACCACTGGACTTTGATGAATCTGGGTGAGAGAATGAGGCCAGTGGCTCTATGCAACTCCATCTCACTTAAATCCAATTCATAGGCAAATTGAGACATCCCCTGAGATGTCTTTGGTCCTCTTCAAAAACAAAGGACAAACAACAACCCAAGTAAGAATCCCTCAGTACTTAGGTAAGGCATGTGGTTTGCTTGTTTTTAGTGCCTAATCTATGTTAGTGCCTCAAACAGTTGTTGTTTTGACCAGTGCCAACCCATTTGACATAAAACTTACAGATTTAAAAAATATATACCTGGAAGGGAGGGGTCTCTATAATGTCCAACATTTAATTAATTTTTTCATCTTCAACTTAGTTCGATATTATATGAACAAAACTCAAGAGTTTCTGTACTTCTGAAGGGAATTTTCATAATCTTGAGATCATCATAAAATCATAAAACCACAGATTTAGAAGTACAAGGGACCATAGAGGTCACTGAATTCAATGAGTTCATTTTAGAAATAAGGTGACTGAGACCCAGAGACATTAAGTAATTTACCCAGGATCACATAGCTAATAAATATCTGAAGTAAGATTTGAATCTGTCTTCCGACCTTGAAGTCCAATGCTCTATCCACCATACCATGCTGCCTTACTGACAAGACCTACCTAACTAGCATAAGATTCATTAGCATATACTACTTTGCCCCAAAATTCATGATTGAACATAGACATTTACAATACTTTTATCAATCTGTAAGTTTCAAAAATGGAAAGTGAGTCAGAGACCATTGACTCAAATGAAAATCAGAGACTTCTCAAGGTAGAAGAAAAACAGCAAGATTTTATTATGACCTCGCAAGAAAAGGCATCTCCTCTCTGATAAGTAATCAGGAGAGTGAGGCACTTGCAGAAGACAAGAACAAAGATTACATAGTCCTAACAAGGAAATCCTCCTCCTCCCTGCTGGCCATTACTCCCATTGGCTGGGCCACAATTTAACAATCTAAACGAGGCAATCTACCCTAGAAATAAGGAACAAGGAAGTAGTAAAACAACCAATGTAAAGCTAACACAACACTCATAACCTTATTTGGCATGCAGTATGCTGAGTTGGCACTCCAAGGTGGGGGTTAAGTTTCAGATTTCTTCAAGGTCACATAATTTCTGGGAGATAGAAACTTAGGCCTCCTAGAAGCCTATTGTCAAGTACTGAGAAGTCTTTACTGATTCTTTTTCCTTCAGAAAGTAACATGTCCTACCAGTTAAGATAATTTTTTTTACGGAATGTACTTTATGGGGATGGAAGGACATTGGAACATTTGTTGGGAAGTATCTTTTATGTCAAAACAACATGTATCAATAAAAAATAGTCACTGTTATCAATCAATAAGAAATTATTAAGCACTTACTATGTGTTAAGTTTTGTAAAAGCATGAAATCATTAATTGTAAACTTTGTTGAATTATCCTTTGAGATGACAAGTTTGAATTGAAGGAATTTTACTTGCATCCTAATTTTATACCTTCTCATGAATGGCATACTAATTTATCATCTAGCACCCAGAGCAGACACTAGTAAATACATGTTAATAAGAATGATGATAACTCTACTTTTGTCTGGTTTGCTTTTATTAAGTTACCATAAATGTCCCTGAATGTAAGACCAAATTTTTGTGTTAGTAACTATTAACACCTGGGAGAAATTATATCTGCTTTTTTAAGTTGAAGTTTTATGATGCCAAAGATTTAGCATAAATTAACTGACACAGGATATGGAATTTTAAAACAATTTTTTTGGAATTTTAGTGGAAAAAAGTAGAAAAGTGGAAAAATCAATTCCTTAGTTGTCTCCTCTGATATATATTACGGAGTGATGATTTCTTTAAGGGGTGCCATCTTTATGTAGAGGGGATGCCCATCAGTTAAGGAATGGCTGAACAAGTTGTATATATGATTGTGATGGAATACTATTGTGTTACAAGAAATAATGAGCAGGATACTTAAAAAAACCTGGGAAGACTTATATGAACTGACACAAAGTGAAATGAGCAGAACCAGGAGAACATTGTATGGAGTAACAACAGTGCTGTACAATGATCAACTATGAACAATTTAGCTAGTCTCAGCAATACAATGATCCAAGACTATTCTGAAGGGCTTATAATGAAAAATGCTATCTACCTCCAGAGAAAAGATTGATGGAGTTTGAAAGCAGATTGAAGCATGCTTTTTTACTTTATTATTCTTGGGTCTTTTTGTCTGTTTTGTTTTGCAGCATGATAATATGGAAATATTTTGCATGACTGCACATGTATAATCTATATCAAATTGCTTGCCTTCTCAAAGAGGGGAAGAGGAAAGAAAGAAAATGGAACACAAAAAAATTCTAACAACCATTAAAATTTTTGGTTTACATGAGTAAAAACAAAATAAAAATTAAATGAACAATTAAAAGTTTTAAAAAGAAAATAAACCAAAGGTGGAAACAAAAAAAAGAGGGGCCATCTTTGTTTCAGTGTAGTGCTCCCAGAAATTTCTACCATTTTGAATGGTCCTATAATTTTCCCTGAGCCTTCCCTCCATCAGATCCATTCTCTTTTAATATGGACTGAACTTTTAAAAAATCAGTCTCCTTTTAATAATCACTCATGGACTTCTTCATCTGAGTAACAAACCAAAGGATAGAATCACCGTCCCTGACTTCTGTTAAAATGTCTTGAAAGTTAATTTGAGACAGATCAATGGAAGCCTGGGAAAGAAATGGGGAAAGAAAAATTGAATTCAGGGAGGAAATCCAGAGAGGAGAAGACTCAATACTCAAAAGCATCAAATGAACTGTTAAAGCAAAGTATTTGTGAGTGTAGTGTGCATATGTACAAATGTCTAATATTTAAAAATTCTTTTTTAAAGTTTTTTGTCCAAACATCCTATTTGAGAAGTGATTTTGATATATTATTACCACACTGAACTGTGGATGACAAACCTGTAGGTTTCTTTGGTAGCTTTCTCTTCTATGTAAGGGGTATGGTTTAACTACTTCCCACAATGCCTTAACCCATTTACAGATGGATCACCACTTTGTGTCTCTCAATGAAAAGTTTAATGTTCCAGAGATAGAACCAAACTGCTACGCCTCCTGGCTTTTAAAAGAAAGTAAAACAGAAACTATGTCTAAAATTCAAATAAAAGCAACAAAATGTTACATAATGTTGAAAGGATTTTCCACAAGAGCAAAAAGAGATAAAGATGAGAGACATTATGTTTTCCCAAGACCATACCTAAAATAAAAGCCTATCTGTAAGAAAGATGCATCCATATCCTCAGATATGTTGTATTTTCAGCCTGGTCTTATTGCTTTCCATGAGTACTTGTTGTATGTCTTTTGCTTTGAAAGAGAACCAATGACATCACAGGATAATGACTTGCCTGTGAATTGGATTTAAGTGAGATGGAGTTGCACAAAGTCATTACCTTCACTCTCTCTCCAAGAGTCAATAAAGTGCAGTGGCAGGATGAAAGTCAAGATGACTGGAAATGGCCTAGGATTCAGTGGATGACCTTGGTATCTTTGATATCTGACCAAGTTGTAAACACAGCATCTGCTTCAGTCACCTTCATGGTCTTTAGAACAAATTGTTCTCATTCATCCATTCCACCAGGGGGTGTCTTCACATGCTTGGGATAGACCTAGCTTACTGAGGTTTAAGGCCTGTCAGTTACCCTCAAACTGGTTTAACCCATCTGCCAAGATGGTTTTACTAATGCCCATGTTACAGTTTCTTGGAGTCACAGATGTGAATTGGGTGCCAGGTGGACACCAAAAGTGGATAAGCAGCCCTGAAGAGGGCTCAACAAGCTCCCACACCAGAGGTGCTAGTCCTCCCTGAACATCTCATAAGTAGTACTAATTAAGAGAAAGGTGACTCCCCAGAACAAAGAGAAGATGTTTCTTTGTTGCAGAGATGGAAGACTATGAATTTGAAATATAGCATATAGCATGAGGTTTGGTATGTATGTTAGTTAGTTTCCTTGAATTTTTTTTTTTGTATCAAGGAATGGCTAACTGGGTATGGGAGAAGGGTTATAATCAGAAATTAAAGTGATGTAAAAACAAAAAATGATAAAAAATGTTTTGAAGTTAAAAAAGGAAGGAGAGAAGAAAGAAGTACATTCTATGAGACACTCTCCAAAGAAAGGAAAGAAGGAACAATGAAAATTGTCTTGCTAAATATACAAATATAAGCAGAAATTAAATAGCCATTCACAGTATATTGCATTTAACTGGGATTACTATCAATGGTCTCTAGGTGGCAGAAATCATCCAGTAATGTAGACAGACATTAAATCCAAGGCATTTTGCTGTACATGTAATATTCAGAGCAACTGGATAGAGCAGATAAAAAATAAGTTATTCTTAGTTAAGGGAAGGATCTCAGGAAAGCCCAGATCCATTGGAAACTCCTCAAGGTTTAAAAAAAAAGGAACACTGGACATGACCCTATTGCAATAACAAACTCTTGATTTGGAGTCAGAAAACCAGAAATGAAAGTTATCATGTCTGACTTCCTCCTAGAGAAATAAGGGATAGAAGAGGTAGCTGAAGATACTCCAGACATAGAAAAAAGCTGAACTCATAGCTTACATAAGATGCCTATGTAGGACCCCTTTCTGATTAAGCTTAGAAAAGTTTTCTGCTAAGACAGAGGAAACTGAATGTAATCATGAAGATCTGACCTTGCCACTTAATAGTTTTATGAGTTTGGAATAATCACAATCTCCCTGAGCCTCTGTTTTCCTCATCTGTCAAATGGGGATTATAGCTAAATACCACACTGAACTATTGGAATGATTAAAAGATGAAACTGATGTGATAAAACTGGAATGCGTGTATGTATATGTATATATATATATATATATATATATACATATATATTTATATGAAAGCATGTTTTAACCACAAAGCACTATATAAATATGAATTATCATTATAAATCAGCAAGAGATATTAAGCTTGGTGTAAAGATGAAATTATTATGATACAAAAGATAGGAAAAATAATTTCAATAACTCACATTTATGTAGTACTTTAGCTATAGAGTACTTTAAATATAGTATTTCATTTTTGAGTTTCATCGGTGAAATTCAGTTCCTATCAAATCATCTTTATTTTAAAATCATAGAATGAGCTGAAATTGATGGAAAGGAACAATTCCAGATCATGGGACACTTCTAGATATTTCCTGCCTTGGGAAGTGAGGGAATTGGATGAGGCCACTAGGTCAGGCCTCTCCTAACTCTAAATCTATAATCCAATGATTCAGCTCTTGGGAACATCACAATAATGGGGCTTTTTTATCTAACTGTAGTTTTTCATAGGGCAAAACAAGTCTAATATTTCTCTTGTCTAATGTCCAAAAAGGACTTTCCCTTCTTTCTTTTGCTTTAAAATAAAGGAAACTCACTACATTTTATTTCTAAAAACTTTCTAAATCTTTATTGTGAAATATTTGTAGTAGATCATTTTAAGATGCAGAGTTATTCAAATGGTGTGACTTCTTGCTCATATACATGAACACACTCCTTTTTTTCTATAGGACTAACGTGACTTGGGTAGATAAATGACTTCACAAAAAATCCTATGTTCTCCCTCCCATCTCTCTTCTCCCCAGCCCTCATCATAACACTATGCCTTATCAGAAGGTATGAAAAGATAGCCCTGGGGAAGACAATGGAGAAAATGTGAGTTTGGGTACCATTGTGCCAACAACTACACAAGCACGCTATAGTTCACACGAGCAGAGGCCTGCTGATCTTTACTTGCCATTGACATTCTGCGTCCAGTGCCTAGATGTAGAGGTGGAGAGCTGGAGGTACTGTCATCTCCCCAGTAGGAGACGTCAGAGACAGGGCTATGCTGGGAATTAGAGCTTTCTGAAAGTCTGCATAGGAAACTGGCTTTGCGGCTACCTGGGCGAGACCCTCCCACTGCTGAGTCAGAACACTCTCTCATGCTCTCCTTACTGGTCTTGCAGTGAGTAGTCAGCTCTATCGAGGATCTGGGTGGGTTCCAAAGACTCTGGGGCTGCTCCCCAGGATGTAGTGTGAACGAAGGGCAATTGGCAAGGTTGTGTAGCTGAGGTCTAGAAAGAATGTCCCCCTTGCTGAAGGGAGATCGTTGGTGCTGTCCATGGTCCTGATGTTTGCACTGTTGAAAGTGTTGGACGCAACAATCAAGGTCCTGGGGACAAACAGAGTTGAGTTGGAGGACTCTATGATGAGGATCTCTCCTGGACCAGTTCTTTTTGCTAGATGGAGGTTCTTCCTCTGTCTGGTTGTGCTGATTGGGTTGCCAAGCTGGTTTATGTTCTGTATTATCAATCCCAATTACTTGTTGCTCTGGCCAGATGTGCTGTACAGGCTGGAACAAAGGAATGTTCTCATGCAATAAAGAGTGAGTTATACAGGGCTGGGTCACTGAATTTCTATTTGAATGGCAGGGTCCCCTTTCAGTCTCCCTGCCAGACCCTCCATATAATGCCTTCATGACTTTCCTGATTCCCAGGTGAAATATTTCCAAAATGTTAAGGAACAAGGAGATAGCTGCTATGCAGTGCATGAACAACATGAAAATGGTTTTCTCTGTGGGCCTGGACACAAAGCAGTCCACTAAATTGGGGCAAGGAAATTGACTGCATTTGTAAAGGGGGTTCATTTGGAACCCATAGAGAATATACTGTCCTATCATGAACCCTACTTCCAATACAGATCTGGTCAAGATATGCAGTATATAAGTACGTAGCAGGCATCCTTTCAGGGGTGCCTTGTATACTTTCCTCTGATCCTCTAACCTCCTCAGTTCCCTCTCTATTCTTTGGTACTCCTCTGGGTCAATCTCAGATTCCTTAAGCTGGTCTCGAAGTTGTGCTTTCTTCCTCTGCCTCTCCTTTTCAAAGGCCCTGAGTCTATAAAGTGCATGGCCCATGTATACCAGAGAGGGAGAAGATACAAAGATGATCTGTAAAACCCAGTATCTGATCAAAGAAATGGGGAAAGCACCATCATAGCAGATATTGCTGCAGCCAGGTTGTTGGGTGTTACAGGTAAATGCTGACTGCTCATCATCCCAGACATCCTCTGCTGCCACTCCAAGCACCAGCATCCGGAATATGAATAGGATAGTCAGCCAGATCTTCCCCACTAGGGTTGAATGGAAGTGAACTTCCTCCAGAATGCTGCCCAACAAGTTCCAGTCTCCCATGTTCAATACTTGTGTCTGTAACACACACAAATTCACAGAATAACAGTACTCATAGAGAGGCAGCATGCTACAGTAGAAAATGTAATGATGGGCAAAGATTTTCATCATCTCAAATATCACATAGAATGTCAAGGTCTGTTCTAGATGTAATATTTGGTGATTTCTGATTAGTGAAACAATATTTGCCAGATGGAGGTGTAGGTCATCATAGAACTCTTCAAATAGGAGAGCTATTAGAAAACATATTACTACAAATATCCTGGCATTCAAGGCCTTCTGAAATCTAGTCAATCTACTTTTCAGATTTTATCTCCACTATTCTCCATTATGAGCACCAAACTTTGGCTTTACTAGAAAATTTTCTGTGTCTTCCAAATATTCCTGGCACTGAACCACTGATTGCTATACTCTTATCTTTTATGCCTTCCCTTACCTGAATCCTGCCCATTCTTCAAAGAATTTAATTCCCACCTCCTCAGTGAAGTCTTTCCTTACCACTTCTCACAATTCCCTGACATTACTGTGGCCAACATCCCTCATTTTTAAATTATCACATACTAACTCATATAATTAGTTATCTTTTTATCGGTATGTCTGGTCTCTCAAACTAAGCTATAGGTTCCTTAAGGGCAAAATTATCATTCTTCTTTGTATCCTCCATGGGTTATAAAGATAGTGTCCTGCAGTTACTAGGTACCTGCCAAATATTTGTTGATTGATTTTTCCCTTCAGACTTGAGCTGCCTACTTGGTTCCATAATTAACATATTCATTAGTCAAGAGGGGAGGAAATATAATTGTTTCCTAAGTATTGGTGACAATTTTTATGAACAAGCTAGTGCTGCTAGGAAATAGGAAAGAAGTTTGTATAATTGAAGAGGCAATGGTTTACATGTCTATATCTTGAGTTACAATATTGGAGTCATATTTAATTCTTTACTTGGATTTATTCTCTCCTCACCCCCAATTATATTTAAACAGAAGATCTGGTTGCTGTTACCAACTTTGTGACTAACTGACTCTGTGACTATAAGCAAGTCATTCTACTTTTCTGAGTTTCAGTTTCCCCATCTGCAACATGAAGAAATTGAATTAAATGACTGAAGATCTTTCATGCCCAGATCAGAATAGCAGTACAAGTAGTATAAGGATATAGAACCACAAAAAGGAACAACAGATACAGGATTGTAGAGATGTTTTAGTAATGGAAGCTGTGGAATTTTCATTGGCTCATTCCAAAGAGATGGGAACATGCTGTGTTTCTCTAGAAAAATTAGGAAGTTTGAGAAAACTCAATGTCTGTGGGAGATATGCTCAGAGAAGTAGCTAACATTTTGGTTAACAAAATCTGCTAAAATCTAGGAAGGTGAAATTCAACAGGGACAAATTTAAAGTACTACACTTGGGTTCAGAAGATCAACTCACAAGATCAGGAAGACAGGACTAGGTAAAAGATTATCTGAAAAAAAAAGACATAGAGTTTGAACAGACCACAAGTCAATAAAGTGACAACTCAGTCTCCTTTGTTGTATCATGATCCACTTTATACTCCCTCTTATTCTCTCTATATGCTCTCTCTCTCTCTCAGTGGTCACATCTATTTCCATGTCTTCTCTATGCAGATGACTCCTAAATCTAAATATCTGTCATCTCTCTCATGAGCTACAACTATGCATCTCCAACTGCCTGCTAGACTTCAGATGGAAGTTACAAAAGCATCTCAAACTCAACATGGCTAAAACCGAACTCATTATCTTTCCCAGTAAAATCTATCCCTTTTCCTACTTTCTCTATTTGTCTTAAGGATCACCACAATTCTTCCAATTACTCAAGTTCACAACCTAGGAGTCATCTGTGACTCTCTACGTATGTGAATATATGTGTTATACTTAACTGTTTGTATGTTTTCCCTGAAACTCCTAGGATCTAGGGAATGTTTTCTTTTCTTTGTATCCCCAGTGCCTACTACAGTTTGTGGCACAAAGTAGGCATTCTGCAAATGCTCATTGAATTGAATTGACATGTAGCAAAAAGAAAAACAAGTGCAATTTTAGGCTTCATTAAGAAAGGTACAGTATCCAGAATGAGAGAGGCCATAGTCCCATTGTACTTTGAAGTACATTGCTCAATTCTGGGCAGTATATTTTGGGACATTGATAAGCTA
Source organism: Potorous gilbertii (assembly GCA_028658325.1). Classification (NCBI taxonomy): domain Eukaryota; kingdom Metazoa; phylum Chordata; class Mammalia; order Diprotodontia; family Potoroidae; genus Potorous; species Potorous gilbertii. Next base: position 367,848,249 of record CM053770.1, on the reverse strand, counting down.
GAGCACTTCCAAAGGATGGGACCAGGATGGTACAGAGATGGAGATAATACTATACAAAAATCTATTAACCTGGGCTCTGTAAACTTACATTTTTAACAATTTGATATCTATGTTTCAATATAACTGATTTCCTTTAAAATTATATTTATTTTGTTTAATATATTAAAAATGCTATTCTGAGAATGGGTCCATAAGTTTCACTGTACTGTCCAAGGAATCCATAACATACACAAAAAGGTTAAGAACCTTTAAAGAAACAAGAGATGTTTGCTTCAAGAAAAAGTGACTTAGGGAAGGATGTGATGGTTGTCCTTAAGTTTTTTAAGGGTTGTCATAGGGAAGAGGAAACAGACTCACTCTGGTTGATCTCTCAAGGCAGAATTAGACTCTATGAATGGAAGTTACACAGGAGCAGGCTCAGAAGAACTTCCCAAACAATCAGTGCTGTCAAGCAGAAGAGTGTGACTCCTCAGGAGACGTTCAAGCACAAACTTCACTTGGAGGTGATGTTGTAAAGAGGATTCCTATTCAGGTACAGGTTGAACTCTATACCCTCTGAGGTTCCTTCCAGCTCCAAAATTTTGTGAAATTTCCAAGGGGAAGGAAGACTAGAGCAACAATAGGAAGGAAAGTTTCTTTATGCTCTCTGAAGTCTTGATAGACAAGTAAAATAAGAAAAAGATTCAGAAAGAAAAAGTGAAGAAGCAGGAAAACACCACAGTGGAACACAGAAGTTATAAACATGAGAATCAAGGCTACCTCCATTTTCCTTGAAAACATATAGTAATTTTTTCTTTCTCCTTTTTCTTGATTTTTTTTTTTTTTTGCGGGGGGACATAGCTAATGCAGAAATTTGTTTTACATGACTATTTGGAGTGGGTTTTGATTTTTGTGATGGGTTTTGATTTTCTTGACTTCTCAATGGGCAAGGGAGGGGATAGAGAGATGAAGAAAATTTAGAACTAAAAAAAAGGAATTTTAAAAAATAAAGAAGTACTATCTAAGCAATTCCATTTTTCCAAGAGGTCTTGAGTAGTGATGTTAATTTTCTAATAAGTGAAGAATCTCTGATTGAAAAAAACATACAAGTTCTACATTCTCTTTGATTAGATGAAAGAAGGTAAAGCAGTTCTTCCCTTCCATAAATCCTACTGTGTTCACAGGATCATAGATTAAGATATGGAAGGGACCTCAGTGGTCACCTCATCCAAACTTCTCCATTTTACAGAAGAGGAAACTGAGATCCAGAGAGGTTATGACTATAGGTAATAGAGATTCATGGTTCCACATACAGTCTTTTTTTCTGTTCTTTGTATTATACATGGTAATGTACATTTTGCCAAGTTCAGAATGAACAAAAAAAAATTTTAAAGGGAAAGTATTACCAATCTTAGAGTCAGAAGGCAAGTCATTTAGCCTTTCAAATTCTCATTTTCTTTAACTGCAAAATGGGATTCATACTATCTCCACCTTGCAAAGTTGTTCTGAGGACAGAGTGCTAAAAACTTTACAGTAATATGTAAATGTGTTATCATTATTAATAGGATCATTAAAACTTTTCATTTTTGAAGGGCCAAATGAGGTTAAGAATTTGATTGGTGCTATAATTTATTAGATGCTACCCTAGCTTCTAAATATTTATGGCTTCCAAAGAAAGACATTCACTTACAACGTTCTGATCCTTCATATATTGTAGGATAACTACTTCAAGTGATTTTTAAAAAATTCACTCTTCGGTTTATCAAAAGATCTACAGAGTGACAAGACACATTCATTCGGGGAAAAGAATTAACATTTATTTTTGGTTTGGGTTAATATTTTGTTCTCACACAGCAAACACTTCCAAGCTAATAATCAAACTACAAAAATGCAGCTCCAAAAAAGATAGTTTATTGGTTGTTAAGAAAAAGGAGAGATATGCCCTTTTCCTTTGATAGTTTGATACTAACACTGACAACTGTAATAGACTAGAAACATGCTGCCTCTGTATGGTGATTTTTTTTTACATTGTTGTAGTTATTGTGTACATGTCCTTTTGATTCTTTTAAAAATTTTATCATTGCCTTTTTTTTATATCATAGTCATTTCCCCTTAGTCGTCTTTCCTTGCAACAAAGAAAAACATTTAAGCAATGTCCACCAACAGAGTCTGAGCCTTTATACCAAATTCTGCATCCATAGTATTCACCTATTAAGAAAAGTAGTACAATGATTTATGAGCATGGTGATCAAGGGTTGTCTGTTTCTTTTTGCTACTGTACTGAAAGAGCCTGTTCAATATTTCCTCCCCAACTCAGCTGATGAAATTACAGAAACAAGTGACAGAGACAACAAGGTATTACCTAACACATTAAACAAAGTGAATATACCTTATGTATCCCTCCCATTCCCTCAATCCTTTACAAAATGTAAAGTTTTCTCTGATGGAAGTAGAGGACAGCTTGCCATTGGCTAGCGAAAGATTAGCCATGTCCCTGATGGACTTTAAAAAGCCAGTCTGACAGCTGTGGAGACAGATAGTTGAAGTAGAAAAGCTTTGTGGTCTAGCAGCAATGACAAGAGCTTCATATGGAGAAAGAATCCAACTCTTGAAAGGGAGTTGGTCTTTTTCTTTCTCCTTGTACTTCTTTCTAACTGCAGACAGTGTAGAGGATTTCCCTCTCGTCCTCTCTCCATCCCCCATTAGCTATGGTCTCTTCTGACAGAGCTACACCTACTAGGAGATACAGCAACCAGCAGTGAGCCAGCCCAAAGAGTCAGAGAAAATGAATGAAAGAAGCTTTGAGAAGTGTGACCCCTGGCAGCAGAGAACCAGCTCCGGTTTCATGAAAGAATTAGCTTTGGAATTCAGGAAGCAAGCTGCAGAGAAGAATAGCCCAGGGAGTCCAGAAGAGTAACCTGTCCTTCAGAGACACTGTACCCAGTGACAAGTAACGTGAAAACACCATGGGAAGATAAAGGACTTTGGGGCCTTTAAATAAATGTCAGAGAAGTAAGTTGCCTTGAACATGTGTTCCCTACACATATGCCTCACCACCAGCATACTCCAGGTAACCCATACCTTTCTCCAATGCTGTATTTGTGGGAGAGTGTACTCCAGGTTTACTGAGGGAATGTTTTATGTAATTTTAGCAACTGTCTTTGATTTGAGCTAATTGTGTCCTCTAGCTGACAGTTAAAGGTAAAAATAACAATAGGAGCTAAAGTTTTAGGAGTTCAGAACCACAGAATACTTTGAACCTAAGTAGCTAGTAGTCACCTCCTGCTTGGACTCAACCTGTGAGCTCCAAATTAAGAAAGTAGCCTGGAGCAGCAGGTGCGACTCTACTAGCCAAAAAAATATTATTTAAAACATTTTTGATTATATTTTTAAATTAAAATTTTGACCAATTCCAACCATTCTGGAAAGCAATGAGCAATTATGAGAGAAAAGTTACTAAATTTCATACCCTTTAACCAAGGGATTGCACTGCTGGGCTTATATCTCAAGGAAGTCAAAGACAAAAGGAAAAGTCCTATATATGCCAAAATGTAAATAGCTGTATTTTTGTGGTGGAAAAAAATAGAAACAAAGTAGGCAGTCCTTAATTAGAAAATGGCCAAATTATGATACATGAATGTAATGGAATATTATTGCACTATATGAAAAGATATCTATAAAAAATTCAGAGACCTGGTAGAACCTATGGTCTGATGCAGAAAAAGCAGGATGAATAGAGAGCACAATAAAAATTTTAAAAGGAAAAAAAAACATGGAAAAAAACCTAAGTACTCTGATCAACACGGTAGCCAACCATGATTTCAGAAGGTTGACAGTGAGTCGTGCCTCTCTCCTCTCAGTGGAAAATGAGATATAAGTTGTCACACATAGCCACTGTGCAGATTTGTTTTGCTTGGCGGAATTGTATTTCGAGAAATGTGTGTGAAGATGTGAAGGGTGTGAAGAAGGGAGGTGAAGCAGCAGTCACTGGGATGTAAAAATGATATAAAAAAATCAATAAAATATTTTTTAAACAGCAAACAAAATGAGTACCCTATTGTTTGGGCAATGTTTCAATAGATGGTGGCATATGAATGTTACTGAATCTTAAGAAACAATGAATATGAAGAATTCTGAGAAATGGGAAGATCTATATGAACTGATACAATGCAAAAAGCAGAGCCAGGAGAACATCTATACCTAACTATAAAATATCAATAAAAATACCATGAGGAGGCAACTGAACTCTGAATAAATGCAAGGGCTAATACTGAATCCAGAGTTCAAATGACCATGGATGCTGAATGCACAAGCTGCAGATAGACATAGTTGCTGTGTCGATGTTTTGCTGGACTTGCTTTACTTTGTTATAGGCAAAGATTTTGGAGTGGGAATGGGAAGGATATATAGAAAAATATTGGAAATGTAAAAAGCACAAAGCCATTCATTTTTTAAATGGACCATTTGAAATAAACCCTATCCCAAAGTGCTTTTTAAAAAATCTCTCCTTACTCTTAAACAAGTATAACTGTTTAATACTTGTTTAGTCAATACTGTTTGATATTAAGCATTAGAGTTGTTTACCCTGACTCATGTGCCACTTGTTCCAAAACTGTACCCCCCTCACTCTCTCAAAGATTCCCCACACAAATTCATTCAACTTTCTGGGTACATTAAATACTATTTCAGCTTTTCAAAGTACAGGGTTTATCCCCATTTCCTCCCAAATGCCATCTACTTACCTTATGGGACAAGAAGCACTTCCAAGCTCTTAGGACATCATGGTTTGACTATGTGTATTTTAGACCAATGTATCTGGACTCGCAAGTTCTCTCTGGAATGGATAGCCTTGAGTTTGGAAGAACATGTCAAAAAGCCATCAAAACAATACAGAAAGGAACCAGCAAGGATTCTAAGAACCTGGCTAGCAGGAATACTGAGTACCCAGTGCCAGCACAAAAGCAATCTGACCAGATGGTCACAGGGCCCCCAGCCAGAAGAGTCACATTTATTTTGTTGAGTGAAGTCTAACCCAGCCACCCCCTAAGGCTTTGTATGTCCTTTGGAGACTTCAACTGTCCTGTTAATTGTTTCTTTATGGACAAAGGGCCAAGGCCACTGCTGGCCAATCACATTTGGACAATTATATTTACTGAAACATATGAGGAACTTCTCTTTCTATTGTTGTGATGGGGATGCTGATTTAGATTCTGTGGCTTCTCTTATGGTTCATTAGTTTCCACAGAAATCAATGCACAAAGATCAATGGGTCATGTCCGATTTCATAGGCAGCTGCATTGTACTAATTATACTAATTGTACTTTCTGATGATGAACCAGCATGTATAAAGCTGGGTCAAAACAAACTCAAGTGATACTCTCACCCAAGGCATTCTTGCTCATCATTTCTTGGCTTTTGAAATAGGATGAACATTGATGAAAGATAAATCAACAGGGTGGTGATTAAGCAGTTCTACAGGTGATCTCTTGAAGTACCATCTTTGCAAGAAATGCAGCTGAGAAAGAAAATCTACTAGTCAAAACAGAGGGCCTTCCTTCATTCATGGAAATAATTATACATGTTTGGGGCTAAAACAACTCTCACATTTACATAACATTTATGTGTGGTACCCTAGTGCCCCTCCCAACTCATTTATAGGTCAAGGTACTCTGTGGGACCCCACATCTAAACTGTATCTCATGAAGCCCAGTGATGAGTTCATTTTCTATAATCACCCAGAGGACGTAATTAGAACATAGTACTTTGCATGGCACCTGGCATATAGCAGGTATTTAATACTGACTGAATGAATTAGCTCAAAGGCTGAAACAGTACAGTAAGAGTAGTAATAAGGCGTCTTCCCCATAAACCTGGGACCCACTCATCCATAAATACACCCAACATCAGCGTGAAGAATTGACATGCCTAAGTCAAAAAATCGCAGAGGCTCTCACTTAGGAAACAAGTGAAGGTAGTGTGGGAAGGGACAGGTGGGAGAAGGGGTAATTCACACCTCCAAAGCTATAGGGCTGGAGGCCCATAATGTTTTTGCACTTCTCCAGCTGGTCTTGATCTTAGAGTATTCAATAGATACTGCTGCTTCACTGGTTACTTCCTGGCTGAAGTCCACTTCTAGCTTTTAACTTGGCTGAAATAGTGCAGGGAAAAGAACACAGGCTTTGGAGGGGGAAGATCTAGGGGAAGCAGGACAACCAAGGTGAGAGTGATGGATTGGGGCCAGTGGACCTAGGTTAAAATCTTGGTTCTGACACAGTACCTACATGACAGTAATCAAATAATTTAACCTCCACAGGTATGAGGAAATATTCAATCAGAGGACCACAAAGGTCTCTTCCACCCCTCAATCTATGATCCTATGGCCAGGATCCAGATCCCAACTATAGTCACTTACTAACGTATGAGATGTGGGGCAACTAATTTTATCTTTCTGAGATGTTTCCTCATCTGTAAAATGACAGGGTTGGATTAGATGGCCTAAAAGGTCCCTTCCAGTTCTATGACTTTATGTACTCCTTGGTGGCTGCGCATGAAGGAAATGCACCAGACAATCTTCTCTCTCCCTCTCTAGAAAATCTGGTGCCTGGAATTCTAGAACTCAGTACCTCTTGAACTTAGGCAACTCTCGAACAACGGTGCTGTCCCAGAAATCTCCCTTCTCAGAAGGCTAAGTTCTGGGATCATGCACTCTAAGAAATTCAAAATCTGACCCCTCTTCCCGGGATCATACAACTATATGGCTTCTATAGTCATGTTCTTCTGTGGCAAGACAGTTGTCAGTGGTGAAGGAAAGCAATCGCCTCCTCCACCTACCCCACAGTACTCTGGGAGGAACAAAGGAAAAGCAGTCTTTCACAGCTCACAGCTTCCCTAAGAGCTTAATCCTTCCTCCAGAGCTTTCTGGATTCTTGACCACAGTAAGTTTTCTCATTCTTAAACTCTCAGTCTCTCATGTGAGAAGGTAATGGACAAAGACAAGGGACTGAGGGCAATCCATACCAGTCAGCAATTTCGAGTTGTTACTGTTGTTTGGTTTCAGACTGTTTTAATGGTGTCCAACTCTTTGTGACCCCAATGGGGGTTTCTTGGCAAAGACACTGAAATGATTTGTCATTTCCTTCTCTAGATCATTCTACAGATGAGGATACTGAGGCAAACAGGGATTAAGTGACTTGCACAGGGTTACACAGTAACTAGTAAATGTCTGAGACAGGATTTGAACTCAGATCTTCCTGACTCCAGACCCAGTGCTCTAGCCACAGTGCCACCTAGCACTCCTGAGTATACATTCCTGACACTCATATGCAAATGGAACTCAAAGTCTGTCATTTCACCAAGAACACTGGGAAAGTAGTGATTAGAGGACAGCACCTCGGCATCCTGGAAAGAGAAGTGTCGTTAGACCCAAGAAGTCCTGAGTTCAATCCTGCCTCTGACACATACTTGCCATATTACACTGGGTACATCAACTTATCTTCCCAAGTGCTCTCAGCAGCTCTCTGAACTTAAAAGGAAGTGCAACTGTCATCATCACCATTTTTATAGATTTGGAAACTGAAACCTAGGAAAGTTAAGACTAAGGTCATATTAAGTAGCTAGTGAGATAGGGAGAAACTAAAAACTTTATACCAGGAGGATCAATCAAATGCATTTATGATTCACATTGGGCAGCTAGGTGGTGCAGTGGATAGAGCACCAGTGCAGGAGTCAGAAGGACTTGAGTTCAAATCTCACCTCCGACACTCACTAGCTGTGTGACCTTGGACAAGTCACTTAACCCCAAATGCCTCATCCTGGGTCATCTCCAGTCATCCTGATGAATATCTGGTCACTGGATTCAGATGGCTCTGGAGAAGTGAGGCTGGTGACCTGCACAGCCCTCCCTCACTCAAAACAAAGTCAAGTGCAAGTCATGTCATCATTTCTCTGCTGGCAAGGTCTTCTTCAGCAACGAAAGACAAACACACAAAATATCACCCTCTCAGCTGTTAGATGGAACTGGAGAGGGAGAAGAGTGTGGTAGATTGGAATCAAGATGCAATGCTTAAATTCTTCTTATGATACTTCCTAGCTGTGCGAACATGGAAATATGTCAGCTCCTCTGACCCAATGACCTCATCTATAATTCTATTTGTTCTGCCTAATCTGTTCTGCGAGGCTCATGGCATAGTGACTAGTACTGAGTCCGGAAGGCCTGGATTCAAATTTTGCCTTTGATAGTTATAAATAGCTAGCATTTCCAGCAGCTAGCTTTATTACCTACATGCCTCTGGGCAGTGTCTCTGAACCTGTTTCATCTGTGAAGTAAAGTATTTGGACTAGATGAGGTCTGTCCCAGAACTAAATCCATGATCCTGTTAGAACATGGTGAGTGCTTTACAAGTTTCAACTGATACACGAAGTGTATCAACATCGGTAATGACTTATTACATGAGATAATCCACCTCAGGGAATGCTCAGATCACGGGATTATAGATTCTGAGGGGAGGGAACCTGAAAGGACACCCAATCGCTTTATTTTACAGATGAGAAAACGGATTCAGAGACCCCAAAGTCGTTGTTATTGCTGTTCAATCATGTCTCTCTGTGACCCCATTTGGGGTTTTCTTGACAAAGAGGCTGGAGTAGTTTGCAATTTCCTTCTCTAGCTCACTCTACAGAGGAAACTGAGGTACAAGGTGTTAAGTGACTTGCCCAGGCACGCACAACTAATACGTGTCTGAAGCTGGATTTGAATTCAGATCTTTCTGACATGTTCTATCTAGGGAGGCCTGTGTCTAAGGCCACTTCTCTTTGCTTATGTTTTTTTGCTTCTTAACTAACCAATTAGCAGGAAACTGGAGACATCATGAGTCCAGGTGACCACTTTGAGTTTCAAAAGGCCACAGAGGTCCTGGAAGTGGCAGTAGCTGCACTGAGACCCAGAGGGAATTTCGGTTGTAGGACAAGTTGCCACTGGCTTTTGCCAAAGGAAAAATTAACAACAGCATAAAAAGACTACTACAAGGTCTCCCCTGGTTGTTTGACCTGACAATGGAAGTGCAGAGTTAAAATGTAAAACAGCTAATTAGTAGACTCTCCAATGTTGTATGAGATCCTGTGCAGCTTAAGTATTGGCCTTCCAGGTGAGAGGGGGTTATTGGGTTACTGAATTAGATTCCAATAATCTGTAAAGTGTGCTGTGATCTCTACAACTATCATTTTTGTGTGGAAATAAACTACCTGTTCCATAGACAGATAGATAGACAGACAGACAGACAGATAGACAGATACACATATAGAGACAGAGAGATAGAGAGATTGATTCTCCTATGTCTTATTTAGGGTTAAGCTTGAAGAATTGGTACAATCATGAAAATACTTCCATCAAAAGAAACAAATAACAAATTAATTAAACATGCAATTAAAAAAACTTCAACAAGTCAAAATATACAATTAATGTGGTAAATGATCATGATGAAATATTACCGTGCTATAAGAAATGAAAAGGGGGATGGTTTCAGAAAAAAAAAACTGGGAATATTTAAACAAACTGATGGAAAATGAAGCAAGCAGAATGAAGTGAACACTTTCCACAGTAACAGCAACATTGTAACAATGAATGCCTTAGCTACTTTAATCAATACAATGATCCAAGAAAATTTCAAAAAATTCATAATAAAAAATGCTATCCACATCCAGAGAGACAATTGATGAACTCTGGGTACAGATTAAAGGATACTTTTCCTTATTTTTTCTTGCAATATGTCTAATATGTAAATACAATTTGCATGATTCCACATTTAATTGCTATCATATTACTTGCCTTCTCAATGGTTAGGGAAGGAGTGGTGGGAAAATTTGAAACTCAATTATTTTTTAATTTTCTCCCCACTTAAGAGTATTTTATTTTTTCCACTTCCATGTAAAGATAGTTTTTAACATTCACTTTTATAGGATTTTGAGTTCCAAATTTTTCCCCTCCTTTTCCTAATCCTTCTCCAAGACAGCAAACAATCTGATATAGGCCATACATGTACCATCATATTAAATATATTTCCACATTAGTCATGTTGTGAAAGAACAAAAGGGAACAACCACAAGAAAGAAAAAATAAAGAGAGAACAGCAAGCTTCAATCTGCATTCTGACTCCATAGTTCCTTCTCTAGATGTGGATAACATTTTCAATCATGAATCTTTTGGAATTGTCTTGGATCATGTTATTGCTAGGAAGAGATAAGCCTATCAAACTTGATCATCACAGTGTTGATGTTACTGTGTACAAAATTCTCCTGGTTCTGCTCCCCTCACTCAGCATCAGTTCATGTAAGTCTTTCCCGATTTTTCAGATTGTCTTTTCAGATTTTTTTTGAAATCTGCCTGCTCATCATTTCTTATAGCACAATAATATTTCATTACATTCATATGCCACAACTTTTTCAATCATTCCCGAATTGATGGGCATCCCTCTCAACTTCCAATTCTTTGCCACCACAAAAAGGAGCTGCTATAAATTTTTAGCAAATGTGGGTCCTTTTTCCATTTTTATCTCTTTTAGATACTGACGTAGTAGTGGTATTGCTGGATCAAAGGATACGCGCACTTTTATGGTCCTTTGTGCATAAGAACTAAAAATTTTTTAAAATGAGAGTTCAAATAAATTTTAAGACTATATTAAAAAACATAACTAAATTAAAAATTCTGAAAATTAAGAGATGGGCAAAACTGAAGGCAAAAAGATGAGTAAAAGGTGGGAGCTTATTTTTTTAAAGATTAACAAAAGCAGATTAAACAGCTAAGCTGATTTTTTTTAAAAAAGGGGAACAGAGCACTTACAATAACTGAAAAATAAAGGAATTATCTGAAACTATTTTGCCCAAGTATATGTTCACAAAACAGATAACTAAGAGAAAATATATGAATATTTACAAAATATAAAATTCCCAGATTAACAAAGGAAAAAATAGACCACCTAAGATAATCAAATTATCAGAAAAAGATACTAAGACTAGGACCAGATGGATTTATAATCAAATCCTATGAAAAATCCAAAGAACAATTAATTCTAAAACCACATAAATTATGTGGAAATAACAAGATGGTATGATT
>CM053770.1:367801216-367836663 GCA_028658325.1 Potorous gilbertii | reverse complement strand
TTAAGATAATACGACCCAAATTTACTTAGTAATGTAGCAATCAAATTCTAATACTTTCTAGACCTAGAAAACAATTCATAAGGAAGAACAAAGGTCAAGAATTGCAAGGGTGACAATGCAAAAAAGAAGTGAAAAGAAAGAGTATTTATTATTAGTACCAGAACTCCAAGTGTACTACAAAGCAATAATCATTAAAATGACTTGGCAATGGTCAAAAGAGAGATTGATGAATAGAATAGATCAGATCCACAACCTACAGTAAGCAAAAAATATGACAGTAAACTATTCTCAAAGATCTCAGAAAATGGAGAAAGAATTTATTATCTGACAAGAAAATTCTAGGAAAATCAGATAGCAGTCTGGCAGGAATTAGGTTGAGACCCACACCTCACACCTCACACCAAACACCAAAATAATTTCCAAATGGATACACAACTTAAGATATAAAAAGTCATTATCATGAATTAAGAGAACCAAGAAAATTACCTTATCAGATTTATTGATAAAGGAAGAGTTCATAACAAAGTAAGTGATGGATCATGTAAATTGGACAAGGTTTTTGCACAAACAAATCTAACATAAAAATTCAAAGGGAAATAAATAAGCAAATAGGAAAATCTTTGCAACAAGATTCTTAGATAAAAATCTCATTTTCAAGACACATAAGAAACTGAAAAATTTATTAGACTAAGAGCTATTCCCCAAAAGATAAATGGTCAAAGGACATGAAAAGGCAGTTTTCAAAGGAATATGTGAAAGCTATCAACAATCATATGAAAATAAAATAAAATGTTCTGAATCACTGGAGAAATACAAATTAAAGCAATTTTGAGGTTCTATCTTAACCCATCAGATTTACAAAGATGACCAAAGAGGAAAATGAAAAATGGGGGACAGGGGAGCATATTAGTGCACTACTGGTAGAGTTATGAATTGGTGCAATTATTCTGGAAACTAATTTGGAACTTTGCCCAGAAAGTTACCATACTATGTATTCCCTCCAACTAGAGGCCTATGCTCCAAAGAAATCAAAGAGGAAAAGAATCTATATGTACAAAAATCTTTATAGAAGGTCTTTTTGAGGTTACCCAAAATTGGAAACTAATGAGTTTTCCTCCTATTGGAAATGGCTAAAAATCAAGGCACAAAAATACAATGAAATACTTTGTCATAAAACCATTTTGCACAAAAGCTATCAAAAGTCAGAGAGAAACTCTGTATAATCAAGCACATTCTAAAGGAACCAGTAATAAAAACTCAAACAACTTTGCAAGTTTTATTTTGTCACATTACTGTTACAGTAATCAAACTTAAATTATACAAAAAAAATTTATACAGTTAAAAATCTTTGGCTAGGCAAAGCCATATGTGTGTGTGTGCGCGTGTGTGTGTGTGTACATGTACACACACACACACACACGCGCACACACACATCCTCCCTCTTTCTCTCAAAACAAGGGTTTTTATACATCCATACATGAATTTATACATATTTACAGAAACATTTTGAAGAGTTTTTACAATTTACCAAAGAGGAGACATAAGCGAAGCATGAAAAAACTGCTATAAATCTATAAATACATTTATATTTAAAAAAACAAACCCTATGAAACAGGGGGTAGTGAGCTGGAGTTTCAGGTGCATTGTTATTTTGAAAAATCAAAGGCAAATTTTTTATACAATCAAAGTGATGTTGTTTACATTTTCATATAGATATGGGCATCTCAACATGTTAGAAAATAACTATGCCACAAAAACATGTAAACTATTCAGCTAGAACCATGAAAAAAAATAAAAGCCTGACATATCACATTTATCACTGAAATAAGTAAAAAAATTAAACTGAGTCAATGAAAGAAAAAAAATATAGAAATGCCACAGAGGGATTAAAGCCTACTTTTTTTTTTTTAAAGTCCAAAGACTTTTCAGTAGATTTATTTAAAGTACGGGATTCTGAACTTCCATGTAGTACCGAGTGTCAATTATGACTCCAAGGAATTCGGCAAATTATCTGTAAAGCAAGGAAGAGGCTAAATATTATTACCCTATCTTTCTGATGCTCAAATTCCTTAGAGGGTGGCTCTTCTGGATAGAACAGATAAAGGATAATGGATAATTTAGGTAACGGCATTAAACTTAGGATTTAAATAAAAAGGCCAACTTTATCATTTAAATTCTTTTTTACTCCGTCACCAAGAGACTACAATGAGACTAACAGTATTTGAGAAAATAATATTAACTAGACTAAACTTGTAATAATGCAGTAAGAATAAAGTGGCATAATTACCCGAGTGTAGTCAAATTAAGTCTAAAATATGAAATCAATTAAATTGCAGTACCATAATCTAGAATAAAAATAATTTAACAAACATGTTGTATGTTCAAAACTGAATTAATATGTACTTTTAGATAACATCTAACTAATATCAAAGGTCAAGAGAGATTTTCAGTATAATTTTTGGTCTAGATCTGTGATTTTATTGCTATGAGGAGCTCCTCAGAGAAAACTCACTGTCCTAATGCAAATCTCCATCTCTCCTGCTACTTAAAATCTTAGAGAATTTTCAGGGGCATTGTGAATTTAAGTCGACTGACCAGACTCACAGCCAGTGTACATGTGATGGCAGCACTTGAATTCATGTCTTCCTGGCTCATTTATTACTCACTACTGCATATTACTTCTCAATAAATCAGAATAAATCTTTGCAAAAATCTTGATAACTTTGTGCCAAATACAAACCATAACAGATGTTTTAACAGTTTAGAAATCTCTCCAAAATCAGTATTAGAGCATATATACTCAACTTTATAATACATTTCTAAACCATGTCGGTTGATCTGTTTCACTTTTCACAAATTCAATTTGATTTTCTGAACCATGGGTGTCAAACTCAAATAGAAACAGAGGCCATTAATCTAACATATGGATCATTGCAGTCTGCATACTGAATTAGTTTTAAATGCTGTGTTTTCTATGTTTTATTTTATTTTTATTTATCATATTGAATATTTCTCAATTATATTTTACAGTGATTCAGACCCTGCTTGGGAATGTTGTAGGATGTATTTTTAACATCTCTGTTCTTTCTCTCTTTGGAAGTAGATTGTAAGCTACTTTTGGGAATTTATACAGCAAACCAGCCACTCTGAACAGAGAAACTGCTGAAGAACTCAGTCTGAAGAATGTTAAGAAGCATTAACTACCTGCATTTTGACTTTTCAAAGAGCTTCATTAATTGCTGGAATCTTTCGGAAACCTGAAAAAGTTAAAAAGCATTTTAATATCCAAGATTTCAGTAACAATTATAATTTTTACTAAAACTTCATAAGATGCCATAATCTTGTCTACATTTACTACATAGGCATGAATTCCCTCATTTGCAACTACTTGCTCCACTGATTTCCAGAGTATTTGTATCTGGTAGATTATCAGATGAGATAATATATGTGGCAGTGTTTTGTGAAACCATGAAGTGCTATTATCAACATAAGGTGGTAGAAGAATTATTAATAGCAAGATCAACTGATGGGAACATCTAAGTCTTGTAATCAATAAATGAGAATTTGTGCATTTATGGTCACAAAATTAACGATACACTAAGAACAAATTCTAATTTGAGGTACCTGATTTGGGCTTTTATTCAACTTGGTAGCTAGGAAAGTAAAAGTTTTTGCTGATGGTCCTTTTTTCTGACACTCCAACAGAATTTCCCTGTCATCACCCCTGAAGAGAAAAAAATATATTATTTTACTTATATACATCAAAATCAGAGGAATACTACCAATATAACGAATTAAAATTGTATGTGTACATTTTGTCATAGTTCTAGATTGTAGACAGGTAAGTTAGCATTCTGCAGATGCTCTAATTTCCCCAAATAATAGAAAATTTCACAAGACTTACTACTGTATACAGGAACTCCTGCTCTAACAGTAGTGATTTAACTAGCTATATGACCCTGGGAAAGTAACTTAATCTGTCATCTTCACTTTCCTCATCTGTAAAATGAAGATAATTATATCTAGCATCTACCATAGGGGATTGTTGTGAGAATCAAGGAGATAATATATGCAAAGCATATCTATAAACCTTTAAGTACTAGATAAATGCTAGTTAATATGTTGCAAAAATGATCAACTATCTTTTCGAATTTCACAATCCAAAACAAATACATGAGAGCTTACAAATGTATACTAACTGGAGGTCCACTATTATCAGCTACAGCGGAAATACAGGTATTTACATTAGAAGAGTAACGGTCAATAATAAATTCTAGAAGTTTTATTCCTTAAATGACCCAAAAATAAGCCATTCCACACTACAGGAATGGATTAGTCACTGATATAAACCTACAACTCTGCCTACTTTAGATATAATAATAGTGACTCCTTTGGAAGTCTATTCTTTGACTGTGTTCAGAGGAAAATATGATGGCATGGTTCTCCCTCCAATACATTAATTGTATAGTTAAGAATTCCCAATCTCTGAAAATATACTTTGAAAGTATACGTATATTAAAATATCATACAAAGCACTTTACCTTGTCCATGAAATCAC
This sequence comes from Potorous gilbertii, assembly GCA_028658325.1. Lineage (NCBI taxonomy): Eukaryota > Metazoa > Chordata > Mammalia > Diprotodontia > Potoroidae > Potorous > Potorous gilbertii. The sequence continues at coordinate 367,832,105 of CM053770.1, read as the reverse complement.
AACTTCTCCCTTTTTTTTAATAACATTCTTTGCTGAAAGACTTGTAGGAGAGGGAAAGGTTGAAAATGAAGCATCTTTGTTCTCTGAAATTACGTTTTTCTTATTAGATGTCTTTTGGTGAGCAGCATCATTGTCTTTAGAACTTTCAGTACTTTTCTTTTCTCCACTGGATAATTCAGTTTCATTTCTTTGTTTTTTTTTAATGGAATAATTTAGATCAGAATGGTTTTTTCGCTTTTTCTGCATGTTTGTTGAAACTTCATTACATTCTAAATAATCATGATTTAATGTAGATTCTAATCTAATATTACCTTCACTTAATATACTCTCAATGGAAGGATCTACTGTCAAATCAATACATGTGCTCTCAACAATACATTCCAAAGATCCATTTGGCAGATGTTCCTTTTTTTTTTTACTATTATCTTCATCTAAACTTGTCACAGGTAAAGCAGATTCACTTTCATTTACTTTACTATCATTTGAAGTCTCTTCTGTCAAATCAATGAATATATCTTTAGCAACATGCTGTAAAGGCTCATGTGTGATTCTATCTTGATTCAATCTGTTTGCTGGACATTCCAACTGATCAATATTTAAAATGGAGTCTGCTGCAAGTTTCTCTAGATTTTCAATCTCAACGGAAGAAGGTTTTGTTAAGTCTATGTATGAGCTCTCAAGACTACATTCTACATGTTGAGGAACTTCCACAACTGTAGGCAACTCTTTGATGCTTTCAGGAACCTGTGATTCCCACATATAACTCAATTCAAAACATTCGCCTATAATTTTGTTTTTGTGAGCTACTTTGTGATCAGATGATGGGTCTTTAAATAACTCATATACATCAGTTTGTACAATAGAACTCTGATCTCCATTAGTCAAATTATCAGTATTTACATTTCTCTTAGAATTTTCTGATTCTTCCACAGACTGAATTGCAGAGTTCTGACAAGAAGTACTTTTTTCTACAGTCCCACTGGTTTCTTTCTTCATTTCATGTAAAGAGGCTGCAGACTGTTCACTTGTTTTATTTTGATCAAGACCTGATGAGGAAGGTGGTACAGCATGTCGAATTTTAACAATGAAATGGTCATTGGATTTCTCCATTATGACAGCTTGCATTGGTAGATTAGGATGATACTGAAAGCCAGGAGCAACAGGCCTACTTGTCCATGACGACGAACAGCTTGATCTACTGCTTGAATTATCAGACTCCAAGGCTAAATGAATATCTTGTTCAGTGGCATCTTCTTCTTCAAGCAGTGCATCTTCACTGAAATGGGCACTAATAACTTCTTCAGGAGTTGAACTCGATGAAGGCTCAGGCTTTAGAAAACTAAGATGACCATCTGACTTCAGAGGTGATGGTACAGTTAGAGAGACTGCTAAATCCTCAAGAAGGATTGAAGAAAGGCAGGACTTACTCTTTTCTGAATTGCATGCATTTTCTTTACTCAAAGCTACACAAGTAGAAACCTCAAACATACAACTTTCATCTAGCACATCAGGATGAACTGGCAACTGAAGTCTGGATGAAAGAGATGGAGTCTTTTCAAATGATGAAGATGACCAATTAAGATCAACAATTGTTTTAAGACTTGGAGAAGACACTCCTGAAACATCTTCTATATGACAACCTGGGATAAGTTCACTCTTCTGACTCTCTGAAGGATGTTTTTCTGGTGTCTTCAATTCCCACTGACACTTTTCAATACAGTTAACACTCTGATCCAAAAGATCAGAACCTTGCAACAAACTTTTAAATATTTCACCCATCTGGGCATCACTCACCAGATTAAAAGTCAGACTAGATGCCTGTTGCTCTGTAAGAATTTCAAAACTATGTTCTACTTTCTTATTCAAGTTTTTGACTGTCTCTGCACCTTCTATTGTGTTTTCAGTAGTTTTCGTGGAAATTAGAGTGCTATGAAAGTCACTTTGTTCAACAGAGGACACTTTGGATGGGGAGTCCTTTACATTGTCCACAGAGGTACTTAAACATTTTTCAGTGCTTTGTTTCACTGCACTGAGTTTGGGGATTTTTTGATCATAGTAATGTATTTTTTCAGGTTTCTGACATTCCAGACTTGATCTGTGGTGGACTGCCTGCTCTGTCTTTTGGGATTTGACTTTTGAAGAGCCTTTATTAGAATGATCTACATTCTCTCTCTGATTAATTGAGCATTTTGATTTATCTTTATTTGCCATGTCAAGTCTTCCTTCATCACTGTCACTTCCCAAACTTATGGAATCACAAAACTTTATCAAAATCTTCTTCAGTTTTGAAAACAAATAATCCAGTTGTTCTTCTACAAATTTCCACAACTTCTTTTTCATATCTGGTACCTGCTGTTCAAATAAACGATTAACTATGCCATTCTTTTTAACCTGCCTAAGTTTAGATTCTATAACTTCACAGAGACTTTGCTGTAAAGTATCCACTGACTTAGATATCTTAGACAAATTCAAGTATTTGATCAGAGATGTAAAATTCAAAATTGCAGATTCAATAATCCGTTGAAATTGTTGTAGTGAAAATTTTATCTTGAACTTCATATAATTTTTCCTAACATGTTTTCTTATAACTTTTAGCATTTGCATAACCTCTTGAACAGAAGAGGGCTCAACAATAATGTGAACTATCTTTTCTAAGCAAGAAGTACTCACTGTTTTTCCTTTATTTTCTATCTTTGAAAATTTAGTAGAATCACTTGATGGTTCATCCTTCTTGTTCTTGATTTGAGAGACTCTGACAGAAACTTTATTTCCAGTGCCTTCATCCAAACGTGTACTGCTGGTTTTTCTGATGTGAGGACTATTATTTGTGTTCTGTGCTTCAGCAGAAGTTCTTGGTTTGGCATTTTTATTATTTTCAAAATTTCTTTGTGGTTTAGATCTTTCACTGTCACTTACAATTTCTCCTTCCTCAAGTTCATCTGAAGACAAATCTGTATGGTGGTTTGTTTCTGAACATTTCTCAGGTTTGCAAACTGGCTTTTGATTTTCTTTGTTGAGTTCATTTGATAAATTCTTAGTTGGAGGGCTAACCATATTTGCTGAAACCAAATCTATAAAAAGAAAAGTTTAAGAAACACTTACTATTAATAGCCTAAATGTGGGGTTTTTTAAATTAAGAAATATTTAGTCATTTCTCAATTTTTTTTTAATCAGAATTTACCTATTTGGTACATATCATTGATCTTCAGGAGCGTAAAAATATGCTATTCACTAGGCATAGGTGTTAGTACAAATTGCTTTCACATAAATGCATTAACAAATATTTAAGTGATTCTATAGTCTAGATATGTAGTTACTCTGTATTACTTGTAAGTCCATCATCCACAACTTGATCTATCTTTGGCATATTTTGCCTTTAATCCCTTGGTGACATCTACTTATGCTCGTTATCTACTTAACTCTACTACTGCCACATCCTTGTATGATCATATTTTATGTGCTGCCCGTTTCTCTTAAATAGCACCTTAAAGAGAAAGAGATAAAAAGTTCCCACTCCTGGTTCTAGTACTAACAAAAACTTTGTAAATTAACACACTTAAGTATCAAACAGACAGCAAAACAACGAAAAGAGAGTGAAAGAAAGAGTGATGATAAAGAGATGAGGGCATGGAGGTGGTAAAGAGAAAAACACAGGAGTATCAATTTTGTTTAGACTCAGAGAAAGTAAATGGAGGCAGTACTGGTAACACGAAGAAATGAATTCAAATTTTATGATCTTTCAAACAAGCTATGTGGTAGGATAAAAGGATTACAGATCTAGAGCTGGAAAGCTTTTTAATCCAATCCCTTCACTTTATGGCTGAGGAAACTTAGGACCAGTGGGGTCAAGTGATTTGCTCAGGGTCACATAGCTAGTATGTTTCAGAGGCAGCATTTTAAACTCAGGTCTTTGTGACTTTGAGGTCAGCTCTCTTACCACTAGGCCACACTGTGAAGTACTAATTCTTAATGTTTATGCATTTTTAAAGTAGAGTAAGACAAAATAAACAATTACCCTTGTTGCCATTTTTTAACACTGGAACTCTGCCTGGACTTTCCATCCTTACAATTTTAGCTGCAGGACGAATTGGACTATTCAGTGGACTAATGACATTTGGAATAGGTCTCATATGATTGAGATCAATGCTCATAACAGAATTTTCATCATCATGGTACTCCAAGTTTGTTTCTCCAACTTCTATTCTACTGTCCATATTCATCTGAAGATATGGTTCTAAGTTTTTCTTAGGTAAACACAGTTCCACATTACAAGCATTCTTCTCAACAAGAGATGGTTCACACTTAGAGTCACCATTCTTTGATGAGAGTGTTGAAACAACGGGATGTTTTTCAGTAGGAAGCTTTAGATTGTTCTCACCAGTATCAGTCACCTGCACTGAAGGGTGCTTAAAATTATTAATATTTTCAGGAGCAACAGAGGAATCTAATCCATCACTGCTTATATTCTCCAATTCCAAGCCAAAATTACAAGGAACAGCTACATGTAGTACATCCATTAAAAGTGGCGCTGCATTATCATTCATTGTTCCTAGCATTTCCATTTGTGGTTGAAGTAGTGATTCTTTACTAGAAACAGGTAAGTCACAAGACACGTTGTCCCCAAAAGAGTTTACTAAAGGATCATTTGCATTCTTTATTTTGTTTTCAGAAATGCTGACTTTGGATTTGGAGCCTGCTAGCATAACATCATTTTGTTCTAGTAACCATGACTTGGTTTCCTCTTTACAATCAGTATTCATAGCCACTGATAATTTCACCGGTTTTGCCTGCAATGAAGTTTCAGAAGCATGTATGTCACTGGATTTAGGGGTATCATTTACATTTATTTTACCTTCCTGGCACAGAAATTGCTTTTTAGCAGGAGAAAGAGTTAAATTTAACTTTTCCATAAAACTTAACTTTAGGTTACTTTTTGTTTCATTCTGGCCATTTTCAACTTTTGTAAGTTCTTTTCTATCTTTTCCTTCAGAAATTTCTTCAACCTTTGAAACTTCATTTTTGTCATTTTGTTCATTCCTTCTCTTTGAATCAACAATAGTCTTCTTAATTTCTTTGTCACTCTTTTGTAAATGTTCCACGGGCATTTTTCTTTCACACCGGGCATATCTGTTTTCATGGCTTTCTTTCTCTCTTTTCCTTTTATCTTCAGTTCTGTGCCTTTCTGGTTTTGAGTATGTGTGGTACTTAGCATCATCTTCCTTGGAGTCAAAGTATTTGTGTGTCCTACTACTTGAAACAGAAGGTGGAGATCTTCTGTCTTGAAATCCATAATCATTAATATTTCTGTCTCTTTTAAATTCTGTTTCCCTTCCTCTTCTATCTTCTAGATGGGGTTTAATTGACTTATGAAAACTTCTTGCTGTTTCATTCCATGAATGGGGTGGTGGTACTCTTTCAAATCTTCTCCACTGTTCATGATCCTTTACTATCAATTTGGATTTTGGATCAAATTTTCTATCATCTTTGTCATATGACCTAAGTTCTTTTCTACTTAAGTTTTGTGACCTTTCACTTTGCCTTTCTAGTCTTTCATCACTCTGAGAATCTACTCGAGTGTGTGACCTTCCCTTAGGTGACTCTTTTTCCCAGGAAGAGTTAATCCAGTCACTTCTATAATCTGAATCTGAGCTGCTTTTCAATTTTGAATTCTTATTTTCTGGCTTTGGCTCAATTTTACCACATTTATCACGAGGACCTTGCGGCCTTCGATCAAGATCTATGTTTCTCTTTTCTCCATTTCCACTGCTACTATGAAATAAGCCTTTTCTTATTCTATCAGCTCCCCTGTTATACTGTTCACAATTTTTTACTTCTTTTCTCCCTCTTCTACCATCATCATCTGAACTATCCTCCAAAATCAGATTATGCTGATTTGACCAAATGCCACCATTGTAACGCTTTTCTGCAGATGCAGGCAAATGTGAAATGTTTCTTTTTTCACAGTGTGATTTAACTTCTTTCTCCTGGTTTGGAGTTAAAAGGCTATGATGTACATCTTTGGAAGACTCATTTTTCACTCGATGATCAGCCTTGGGACTATCATCTACCCATGGAGATCTAAACTTGAGGTCTTTTGCTTTAGCTGTGTCCAAGGACCTTGAACTTGTTGACTCTGGAGGGTTGATTCTCAAGCGATTATTTCGAAAATGTGGAAATTCTGAAAGTCTGTTAAGAAAATGGACATGATTAGAAGAGAAAATTTACTTGTATATACAGCAACATTTTATTTCATACAAATTATTAGCTATAACTTAACAAAGATATTGGGCTCTTAGAGGATTAACTTTCTGGTTACTGAATTGGCAAAGTCTATTTTTCTTTGATTAAGAGAACAATAAATTACAATATTTAACTGTATATACCAGTTATCAAATAATACAGCTGTTTCCCCTTAACTTTCCTTCCTTCCAACTTGCTGCAAAGATTCTTAGTCTCAATCTTTCCCCAACAGTCACCATATAAATTCTCTTCCTCCTCTCCAGAAATACTATGTTTATAAACTCTTCTACCCTCCTCTCTTTCACATAAAAACCTTAGTTTTACTTCTTCTACAGCAGGAATTATGTCCATTTCTTGCACCTATTCACACCTACACCTATCTCCTAGTAAAAGAACATATTTAGTGGAACTTTGATGGTCATTAGTGATAGTCATTCAAAAATCATGCATTAAGTACCTACTACGTTCAAAAACAATACTAGAAACTGAGATGTAATTAAGATATGGTCCCTACCCTGAAGGAGCTTACAATTCGGGAAGATGAATACATGCCATAAATGTAAATTATGCAACCAAACAGAATACTATAATAATATGTGAATACTATGTGAGGTCAGAGGAAGAAAAGATCATTACATTGTAATAATAACAGATACAGAGCTAAGTACTCCAAAAGGAGCTATTTATATGACAAACACAATAATGTAAATGAAAACAACACTGAAGGACTTCATGACTCTGATTTCTGTAGTGACTAATTAACTATAGAGGACCTGACAATGAAACACATCTTCCAGTTGTCTGGAGAGAGGTAGTATAGGTGCAGAATATTTTCAGACATGGCCAATATGTCCTTGGTTACAAGCGGAAATTATATTGGAGTTGGGGGTGGAGGTTTGGGGGTGGGTGGAAAGTAGGAAGTACATTATTGGGAAATAATAATAATGTAGAAAAAAGTATTAACAGGAAATTTAAACTGGGGATTGAAACTGTAGTTTCATTGATATGGAGAACTAAGATGAATAAACTCCCTATCAATGCAGCTTATCACCTCTGAAATTTGCTCAGAGGACTGACAGATTAAGCAATCTGACTAACTTCATACAGCCAGTATATATCAGAGGAGGGACTTGAGTCAAGGTCTTCCCGGATCTGAGGCCAGGATTCATTATGTGATACTGCCTCTTACAACATTTAAAAGGGGTGAAAGTAAGGAAAAAAAACAGAAAAGATTATTACTGATTGCGGGGCAATCAGAGAAGGGTTCCTGGAAAAAGGAAAATTTGAGCTGAACTCTGAAATGTAAATAGAATTATATGGGGATGAAGTAAGGACTACATTTGGAAAGTTATGTTGGAAGTCAGAAAAACAATGAATATGTAGGAGGAATGATTATTTAAATTTAGCTTGAACTCAACACTTATAGATGATAGTATAACCTAAAAATTAAGACGGTACCAGATAACTGATAGCCTTGAAACAGTTCAATATGGAGTTTATTCAAATGGCAAGAAGTATTTTGAGTGGGATCAAAGTTATCAGATACCCTTTTTTGCCTGAATTCTTATCCATCCTCAACTCAAATGCTTTATAAAGCTTTCCTTGATTCCCCTTGTCAAAAAGAATCTTTTCTCACTCAGATTTCATAACGTACTTTCAACTATATCACTCTAAAGCATGTATGTATTATAGTTATTTGTATGTAGGTCATTTTCTTACAGTACATCCCATACAAACAGGGATCTAAAATTTGTGCCTCTGTCAACACCTAACACAGTGCTCTGCACATGCTAGGTACTTAATAAATATTTGCTGAATCTAAATGAAACTGAAAACAAATCTGGCTATAATATGAAAAATGAACCAAAAAGGGAAGAGAATGGAAGAAAGTAGACCTGATAGAAGGCTACTGTAATACTCCAGCTAAATGATAATAAGGATCCATAATAGGATGATAGTAGTGGAAAGAAAAGGATTGATTATGAGAAGTATTATGGAAGCAGAATCAATATGACTTTGCAAATGCCTTAGATGTGAGAAGTGAGAGAAGATTCAGTGACCATAGATTTAAAAAATTGGAAGGGACATCTAGTTCAATTCCCTCTCAAATCTTAAATCCCAGCTACAACATCCTAGGCTCTTGGATCTGATCACTTCTAGCAATGGAGGACTCATTATAACCTGAGGGCAATCATATGGTAGCATAGTAAATATCAAAATATACACTATGGATAACTGAGTGGAGGATTGCAAGGAGGTAAGGATGCAGAATGGTACAATGGAAAAGCCACTGACTCTGGAATCAGAGGATCTGAGAGGAAAATCTCCCTTCAAATGACTGCTACTTAAGGGACCTTTGGTAACTCACAACATCCATGAGCCTCAGTTTACTCACCTGTAAAAGAAGGGGGCTAGACTAAATAACCTCTGAGGTCCCTTCTAGCTTTAACACTCTGATCCTGTGATCCTATGATCCTAAGCAGAAATAAACACCACTGAAACCATTTTTGAACATGTTGAGTTGTGAGTTGCTGCCAGAACGTAATAGAGATTTCCAGTAGACATTCAGAAATCTGGAACTCAAGAGGGTCAGGAGGAGAAATTCACCTAGAAATGAAAGGAATAGAAGAGACAAGAGAAAAAGTACAGAAGAGAAATCAGTGAAGCAGAGAAAGACTAGAGATAGAGCAACTAAGAGAATAAGTTATCATGGAAAACAAGGAAAGAAAATTAAACAGATAGAAATAAAGATTACTGAAGGCTGCAGACAAATCAAGAAAAATGAATTTTGAAAAAGGTCAATAAATGGGCCAATAAATAGGTCTACAAACTAGGAAGTTAATGTTAATCCTTGAAGAAAAAGCAATTTAAAGAGAAAAGTATCAAGAGAATTCAGATTACAAGAAGTTGAGAAAACAGCTGAGAAAGCTGAACTAGGTATACGTAACTTTTTCTAGGATTTTAGACATGATGCAGCTTAAAAAGGTCAAAGGATGCTTTCTTAGCATTATGGACACTGTAGGTAGAAGAGAGATAATAGGAGAAAGACTGAAAATTCTGGATATAGAGGGGAAGACTGCTAGACCAATATCTTTGAGGAGGAAGGAGGCAATGGGATCAAGGATTCAGGCAAAGAATTTAAGGAATACCCATTATCTCGAAACTAAAAAGAATGAGCAATAAGCCTAAAAAGTGCTAAAGAGAATAGAGAAGGACAATGGAAACACTAATTCAAACTTTTCTCAAAGATAACAGAAGAAAAAAGATGAAGCCAATTACACAAAATAAGGACATTATACCGAGTAGTTTTGTATTTATAGTCTACAGCACTGAGCACATTACATTAAGGTCTAGAAAAATTTTAAGGTCTCTATAAAAAAAGAAAAACAAATCAAAAAATTTTCATATTTACTTTTAAACAAAAATATAATGCTAAAATGTTTCCTCAAAGAAATGCTTATACATTTCACTTAATTCCATTTAAAACCCCAACCTACAAAGCCTCTAACACTTGAGTAAATTTAAAAAAATAATGGTCTTGGACAACATAATGAAATATGCCTCTCTTCTTGGGGGAAGGCAGAAGATAATGAGGGCAGGATATTGCACACAGTGTCAAACATCTTAGTGGTATTTTGTTACTAGTTTTTCTTGCTCTAAGGGAAGACAATTCAAGGTAGTGTGAAAATTACAGAAAAGACCATGATTAAAAAGAATCTAAAACAAAAAACGAGCAATAAGAAAGTGCTTTTTTTTTTTGAGGAAAAGGATTAAGTTTCCCCAAAGGGATTCAAAGATTCCACTGCTCAAACTTTACCCTAAAGATATCATGAAATGGAAAAGGAGGAACTACCTGTACAAATAGCCACAATGATTTCATTTGTACTAGCAAACAATTAGCAATAATCTGTCTAGTTAGAAATGTCCTTGACATATTAATGTAATGAAATCTTTCACCATAAAAAGATAAAGACAAAAATAAAGTAACAAAGTGAAATCAATAGAACTATAGTATATATAATGCCTATAACAAAAAAGAAAAGTAAGTCAAAGAAAGACCTAGAGAAAGATGACAGAAGTGAAAGATATGTTCCCATGAGAACAGAAAGTTTTTGGGTGACTTTATAACAATTCTACTATGTTCAAAAGTTATGGTATAATACACTATGGTTTTGTAATCCTTATTTTGGAAGATGATTTAATTATTTGTTTTAGTTAATGGTTGAGTTTAAAATAACACATTTTTAAAAAAAGAAATTCAGGCAGAGCCAAAATGGAGGAATAGAAGTAGGGACCTGCCTGAGCTCTCCCCTCAAAATACCTGTAAAAAAAAATGACACTAAGTAAATTCTAGAGCAGCAAAAGTCACAAAATGACAGTGAAACAGATCTTCAGCCCAAGACAATCTGGAAGGCCAACAGGAAAAGTCTACTGTACTGGGCTCAGAGCAGAGCAGCCCAGCATGGGCCACACCAGTACATATGGGAGCAAGCCTTGGAATGCTGAATCACTGGCAACTGCGGTAGTTTCCAGACTTCTCAACCCACAAATGCCAAAGACAGCTTTGGAAACATAATCAGGATAATACAGGATTTAGCAGCTTCTACACTAAGCAATAAAAGGGCTTGGAATACAATATTCCAGAGGTCAAAGGGGATAAGATTAAAACCAAGAATCACCTACCCAGCAAAATTTATATTTCAGTGGAGAAAATGGAATTTCAACGTAATAGAGGACTTCCAAGCCTTCTTGTCAAAAAAGACCAGAGCTGAATAGAAAATCTGACTTTCAAAAGAATCAAGAGAAACATGAAAAGGTAAAAAAGAAAGAGAAGCCATAAAGAACTCATTAAAGTTGAACTGTTTACATTCCTACATGGTAAGATGCTATTTGTAACTCATGAGACCTTTCTCAGTATTAGGGTAGTTAGAAGGAATATATGTGTGTGTGTATACACGTATGTGTGTATTATTTACATATGTGTATGTATGTATATGTGTATGTGTCTGTATGTATATATAGACAGAGGGCAGAGAGTGAGCTGAATATGAAGGAAGAATATCTAAAAAGTAAAATTAGGTTTTGAGAGGAATGTACTGGGAGAAAGAGAAAGGGAGAAGTAATATGTAGTAAATCATCTCACATAAAAGATGCAAGAAAGAGTTTTTATAATGAAGGGGAAGAAAGGGGAATTAAGAGGGAATAAATGAGCCTAACAGTCATCACATTTGGCTTAAGAAGGGAATAATACACATTCAACTGGATATGGAAATCTGTCTTACCCTTGCAGGAAGGCAGGGGGGACCTTCCCTAGGATAGGAAAGGGAGGATAACAGAAGGGATGGCAAATTGGGAGAAGGGGTAATCAGAAGCAAACACTACTGCGGAGGGACAGGGCAAGGGAAAGAAAGGAATAAATGGAGGGCAGGACAAGACAGAGGGAAATACAGTTAAGTCTTTTGCAACATGACTGTTACGGAAGTGTTTTGCATGGCTACATATGTATGACCTATTTCAAATTGCCTGCTTTCTCAATGAAGGTGGGTAGGGATGGAGGAAGGGAGAGAACATGAAACTCAAAGCTTTAAAAATGAATGTTAAAATTATTTTTGCATGCAATTGGGAAAAAAGTTGTATAAGCAATCGAATATGGAAATCTACCTTGCCTTACAGGAAAACGGGGTGGGGGGGTGATAGAAGGGAGAGCAGATTGGGGAAAGGGGTAGATGGGGTACACACTGTACTGGAGTGGGGGAAGGGGAGAGATGGGGAGGAAATAATGGAATTCAAAATCTTGTGGAAGTGAAATGTTGAAAACTGAAAATAAATCATATTAAGAAAAGAAATTCAGTCCATTAATGTGGCAGTATTCTACATGCTAAATGGAAACACACAGACCAGTAAGGAAACTGCTACTACTGTCTAGGCATGAAAGTGCAACTGCCATCTATCAATGGTGTTAGGAAAAGGATTCCCAAACCAAATAAAAAGTACAAACAAGTTATTCACTGCTTTAGACTATCTGGACCACAGTGCCTTTCTATTAAAGTAAGTAACAAGCAGAGCAAAGAGCCACAAAAGACATGATCCGGCTTTTGACAAGAGCCTGGTCTTTACTAAGGAAGGGCTTTCCTAGTATTTACAAATGTTTCAGTGATATCTTTAGGAATATCTATCCTCATTTATTATAAGCATTTTATTATAGAAACAGTTAAAGATTTAAAATAAAGGTCCTTGAAGTGTTAACATCGATAGGGGAATGGCACTCTTTAGTAGGCCACAGGAATTCAGGCAACATTTTGAGGTAACTAGGAGCAAAGCATTAATAAGCAGGTATGGTTAAGACTACTACCAGAGCAACAGATGAATTTACTCACTGGATCTTGCAATGGGCATGTTCAAAACTATTATATAAGGCAAATAACACAAAGATGGAATACCTGAATTTAGGCTTGAATGGCATTAGGGGAGGGGTGATACCTATATGCCATAGGAACAGCAAGAGGAATAAGTTTGAATATGAAATATATATATATATGTATGTATAAGCAAATAATAAAAATAACAATAATACCAAAATTAATATAGTTATTTAGTGCCACACCAATCAAATTAGCAAAGATCAAAAAACAAACTAGCAAATTTTACAGCTAGAAAAAAATAGAATTCATCTGAAGAAATCAAAGGTCAAGAATCTTAAGAAGTAATCATCCAAACAATTTTCAGTGCTTGTGAAAAAATGGGAAAGCCAATCAATTTAACAGAGGAGTTAACAGAAGCAAATACACATAATTGCCTAGCTTTCAGTAAATCCACAAATCCCAGTTTCTGTAGCAAGGACTATTATTTGATGAAAATTCTGGGAAAACTGGAAAGCAGTCTGATAGAAATCAGTTTCAGACCAACACTACACATCATATAACAATATACAATCTAGATATGTAATAGGTCACATCATAAACAAATCAGAGCATAAAATGGAAAATTTTGATTACAGAAAATGTTCTTTGTGCTAACAAAATCAATATACCTAACATTAAAAAGGGCCACTAGCCCAGCCTCCAAAGAATCCTGTAAGGGAAACCTACAATTCTGCCACTTTGAACCAAGAGAGCTTCCCAGCTGGCTGACAGGCGTGGATTCCAGCAGCAATATATCTTGCACAGACCCAAATCCAAGTCGGCAACTTGCAGAGCTCACACCAGGGAAGCAGTAATCAGTACTTTCCCTGTACCAGACCACTTTGGAAACACTGGAAGCTTGTAAGTCCTTGTTATGGGCTGTCCCCAATATCCTCAAGTTGATTGTTGTCCGTTTTTGAAGAGGACCAAAATGACATCACCATGATAAAGTGAAGTTTCAGTGTATCTGATCCCACCAATATGAGCTTGGAATGCTCTACCACAGGTTGGCCACAGATAATCCCTACGAATATTGGGGGTGGATACTCCAAATTCGTGTGTCCTACGTTTACTTTGTGTTGTCTCATTCTGCTTTGCTCAAAGAGCACAGCACTATTTCTGATGTGGGTACACCATGCTGAGCAGTCCTGTGCCAGTGTCTCCCATGTTGCACAGTCAAATCCAAAGTTCTGGAGAGAGACCTTGAGAGTGTCCTTGCATTGCTTCTTCTGACCACCATGTGATCGCCTGCCCCATGTAAGTTCTCCATAAAAGTCTTTTTGGCAAGTGTACATTTTTCATTTGAACAATGTGGCCAGCCCATCAGAGTTGTGCTCTCTGAAGGATAGCTTGAAAACTTGGCAGTTCAGCTCCAGCAAGGACTTCAGTGTCTGGTACCTTATCCTGCCAGGTGATCCTCAAAATCTTCCTAAGACAGTTCAAATGGAAGGGATTCAGTTTCCTAGCATGGCACTGGTAGACTGTCCATGTTTCACAGGCATACAACAATGAGGTCAGCACAATGGCTCTACAGACCTTAAGTCTGGTAGTCAGTCTAATACCTCTTCTCTCCTAAACTTTTCTTCAGAACCTCCCAATGCACCAACCTTACTGTCAATGTGTACATCAAGTAACACAACACTCAATACCCCACAAGGGCAGAACCAGCCCAGACCTCCCCCAAAAGGAAAAGTCCCAGGAATGTCATAGCCAAAATCTAAGGCTTCCACATCAAACAAAAAGTACTGCAAGTATCCAGAAAGAAGCAGTTCAAGTACCAAGTAACCAGTCAGGATGGATCTGATAGCCTCTCCTAGAAATATGTGGAAGTCCTGAAATACAGTATTGCAACAGGCAAAAGCGATAGGTTTAACATCAAGAATAACTTGCTCTGCAAAAGAGAGGATAATCCTATGGGTGGGTCTTTAATGGAATAAAGGGATTTCAAGTATTTGTGGTAAAAAGTCATATATTTTATTTTTTCAATCTTTTGATTTTGTTTTAATATTTCTTACTGTATCATGAAATCACTGATTTCTGTTTGGTCTAGAATATAGTTTTGGGGGGGGATTTCATTTCTTGAGTATAAAGTGTATAATTGTCTTTTCAAAGCTATTTATTCCATTTCTAATTCCAGCTCTCTACGCAGAGCTACACAGGAACTTTGAATTATAAACATAAACATAAAACCCCTGAGAAACCTAGAAAGGTACATTTATTTGAACAATCAAAAAGGACTTTATGATGATACACTGTAAACCCTATAATGAAGGAAAAGAGGCATATACACCTTCAGAACTTTATTATGTTACAAGAGTACTATATGATCTAAATTAAAAAAAAGATGTCCTGGAAATGCACCAATTTTATTTTGAAGATTTTGTGACGGGATTATAAATACTATATACCAGTATAAAGAAAAAAGGGGTAGATTTTCTATTTCTAATAACTGAAACACATGAGAAGGGTATATAAACATGGAAGAAAAGATAGGGAAAGTGGGTTTCAGATGAACCTCTTTCTTATCTGACACAAAGGAAAGTTGAACCCACACACTCTCACACAGTTTGGTATAGAAATACCTCAAATACAATATGGAAACAAGAAGTCAGAGGGAGAAGTGGGGTCCTGAAGGAGGAATATATCAGGGAAGAAACTGTCACAAACAAAACAAACATCCTGGTCCTGAAAAGGAAGAAGATAAGAAGGGACAGGGAAGGAATTAAAACAGAGTGAGAGAAAAGCAAATAACCAGAATCTAAGAAGGTGTGTATCAATTAGAGAATATTTGAATAAACTGTGTTACATGAATGTAATGAAATATTTCACCTAAAGAATTATGAAAGAGATCATTTCAGAGAATCCTAGGTAGCGTGAACCGACACAAAATGAAGTAGGCAAAAGCAGAACAAATATACAACAGCAACAAAGTAAAGAAAAAAAATTTAGGAACTCTGATAAATGCAATGGCCAACCATGTCTCCAGAGTACTTATGATGATTTAAGATGCAGAAAAGACATGGATTTATTTTGACTATGCTTATTTGTTATACGTGATTTTTTTAGAGGTGAAAAGGGTGCTAGCTATAGTGATGCCCATTCTCAAAAGAAGGCCATTGCAACGTTTTGAAATGCACGGAAGAGAAGAAAATGAAGTTCGGAAAAAAGCATAAACAAGCAGGACTAATATGTAGAATTTATTGTATTCTCTTTTAAAGCAAATTTTTGAAATGACGATTCATAGTTTTGTATACAATCCTCTTTTTTGAGTTCTACTGTGTGCGGAAATGTTCCTCCTTTTCAGTTTTTAGGTTCAGAATTAAGCTATTTTTCAAGTTTCTCTTCCTACTCAAAGATTAGGAAGTACTTATCTAAACCTTAAGTGATAGTCTTTCAGTACAGACTCTGCACCTGCTTTTACAGAGGGGCTGCTGTGCCAAAACAGAAATGTTCTTGATTTGAGTTAAAAAGACTCAAATTCAAATTTTACCTCTATAACTGACTGGCTTTCTGTCCCTGGGCATGTCACTGTTTTAATTCTTTGTGATTCAATTTTCTAATGTGTAAAATGGAGATTACAAAAACATGTACCACCTACTTCACCAAGACTGAAAAAACCAAACAAGAATGATTAAAAGTGTTTTCTAAATAATAATTTTATAGCAGAAAGAGGCTTCAGCTACCATCATTATCATTAACCTAAAGTTCCTAATATATCTGGGGCTGATTATTTGTCAAGCTCTGTTCTTAACTCAAATGATGCTCCATATAAGTCAAATCAAGAAAGGTTAAAGCAGAACAATCTCTTCTCAAGTCTAACTGACTCATGTCTCAAACCTTAAATTAAAAATTTCCAATTTTACAAAAAACCCTAAATGAAGAACTAAGAGTAAGTTTTGCAGTAATATGTGATGTAAATTATGCCACTTCATTAAAACTATAAGCTACTAAAGGGAAGAAACAATGTCATCAATGTTCTACTATTGCCTACATGGGTTACCTGATAAAACATCAACAACATGCTTTTCTTATGAAAATGAAGTTTAACTTTAAGTCAAATAATACCATTACTTCAAAATTTAAACATTTAAATTACTAGCATATTATTTCTTCCACTGATGAACATAATGTCTTACATCCAACATTGCTTAAAACATGCTTTTTAAAAGGCACAAATCTCCCATCACAGGCAATTTCTTCTTTTTGAACCAATAGCATGTAGGGAAAAAAAAAATCAGCTTAAGATGGTCAAGTTCCAAATCCAAGAGCCAAAATCCTGTAAATTTCAATGTTAAAAAAACACTTGAGATTACAAATCACTCTTAAATCTTCAATATAAAAGGCTCTAGAATGGAAATTTGATACATAATGCTACACAAATTTGCTATGAAATGCAACTACATATACCACATAACTATAACAGAGTCCAAGACAGAAACATCTTGTACACTAAAACAAATGATATTTTATCGACCTCTAATATTGGTTAAAAAAAAAAACATGTATTAGGAAAACTTACTATGAGCAAAAAAGTTATTACAGCAAAAAGAAAAAAACTAAAATATGAATATGTGACAAAACTAATGTATTTCATTCATTTTCACTTCACCAGATTCACCAGATAATTTTATTCACCACATAAAGGTAACCCACCCAAAGTCAGATAATTTACAAAATTGGACTACTAACTTAAATTTTACCTTTGGTGGAGACTATTAATTTCTTCATCCTTGCGATTTATTTCCACCCTGGCAGTTTTGATAAGTGCTGAAATATTCTTCTTAAGAGATTGGTTCTCACTTTGTAGAGTGAAATTCTACATAAAATATTAATTAAAATGTTTAAGACTTCAAAGTAACGTTTATTAAAAGTTAGTCATTTATTTAGAAGAATGAATTAAATACTGCATAAGACAAGAAGACCTTTTAGATTATTTTAAATAATTTTATCAGTTAAGATTAAGGTACTATTTAGCATAGGGAACATTTCATTCTTATATTCCATAGCATCTAGCATTTTGCCTGACATGTAACAGATATATAATCTGATAATAATATAATAATATAAAATATAATATAATAATATATGATATAAAATAATATAAAAATTCATATCAAATATTTCATTCCATATTTAAATTTTCTTCTTTCAACACTGAGGGAAACATTAACTTCTAGAAAGGAAACAGGATCCTTATATTAAACATCAGCTTCCAATCATCAGAAATCAATGACAGGCAAACTACTTAACAATTTAAATAATTTTAAAAGGCAGCTTCAGTTGAGAATGAGTAGCATAAAAATTTGGACATTATCATAGGGATAATTAGTTTTACATTCTTAAGCTTTGCTTGGTACAGAATTTAAGCAAAGTAAAGTTTTGGTACACATGCCAAAAACTGTATCAAACAAAGGAGTCAAACTGCAAAGCATAAAACATTACTTATCCAACAAGATTTATTCCATGTCTACTATGCACCAAGCACTGGAGATACAAAAACAAGACTATTTTTACAGTCCCTGCTCTCAAGAAGCTCAAATTACATTGGGAGGGGAGATACATTTGAGGAGGAAAAATATATATACATATACATAAATATACACATATATATATGTGCATGTATGTATGTGTATAGATATATAAACATGTGTCTATATATAGACACACACATATATAATTAAATACAAAACATATATAAAGAAATTCTAGGAAGAAAACTCTGGCAGCTGGAAGGTGTTAAGAAGATTCAACATAGCCTTCTTGTAGGCCTTGCTTGAGTTTAGTTTGGAAGGAAGCTCAAGATTCTAGGAAAGCAGTGGTGAGGAGGAGTGAATTCCAAGCATGGTAGAGAGACAGAAGATGGAACGTCATGTACAGGGAACAGCAGGTAGACCAATGCAGCTAAGATATAGTGCATGAAAAGAAGTAATATGTATTAAGTCCAGAAATGGAGGCTGAGACAGATTGTGAAGAGCTTTAAAAATCAAACAGAAGGGTCTGTGTTTTATTTTAGAGGCAAGAGGAAACCACTGCAAAACTTCTTCAGCAAGTGAATGATATGGTCAGATAAATGCTTTTTACAACTCCTTTGATAACTATCAAAAATATCAGCTTAAATTGCTTCTGCAGACAAATCTAGCACTTAATTTTTCATAAAATACACAAAAATAAAAATTATAAACATGCTAAATATGGTGCACCTGTGTCTGTATTTCTTTATACTTATTCAGCAGCTCTTTAATTTGCCTCTGACATTTTCCAAACTCAAGCTGCAACTGTAAAACACAAAATAAATCATGACTAGCTTAAAACACTTTCTTTAAAGTGTTCTCACAAATTAATACATATGAAGAACGGCATAATGAAGGATACTTTTATTAAGAAACATTTCAAAAGTTCATTAATTTAGAATTAGAAGACTCAGCAATACAGTATCTTGTTTACTGCATCATGCTTACCCTAGATATCTAAATTCAAGGCATAGAAAAGAATCTGTCAATTTAGCCCTTAACAATCATTTTCCATAGTACAATACATATTTCAGAATGTTTATTATCTCACTTGACATATCATGAAGAAAAAGTATAAAAATATCAGTAGTCATACTCTGGAATATTTGCAGTCAGTTTATTTTACTAAAGACAAACAAGTCATAACTATTTATATTTAGTTTGTAAAAAAAAAAAAAATAGCATCATCATGGAGAGGCAACGTGGTATAGTGAACAGGCATCCAGGCTTGAAACTAGAACAAGCTGGATTCATGTCTCACTTTTGAACATTCTATGATCCTGGGCAAGTTACTTAACCTCTCAGTGCTGTCGGTAATTATAAGTCTCTAAGTTATAGAACCGTAGTTGATCTGCATTGGAAGATGGGAGTTTCCTCACCAGGAAAATCCATGTATTGATGACATTACAAGTTCTGACGAAAAATACATAAAATCACACTTTTTCTTAAAAAGAAAAAATAGAAAATCAGGTATCAATTCATCTATATTACATCCAATCTAAAACAATATGTAGTCACATATATTTGTTCAATTTAAAATATTATAATCCTGTATTTCCAGGGTCACAAAAATCATAGCTTTATCTCTAATAGTGCATACGTCATTATATGTTGCTTCCTTTGCAGTCCCTTCTTCAGTCAAAATCTCCTCATACAAATCTAAGCAATTCTTCGATGGTGGGCAGAGTTTGGAAGAATTATCTGAAACAAAAATTAATAATGTTTGACTAACCTATCTGATTGTGCTTAGAAACAAATACTGTAAAATCACAGAATTTTAGAAGAAGGAAGGGAACTTAAAAGATTGTTCATTCCAACCTCCAGAACAATAAAATGAGTTTGTCAAGTTTGCAAAACAGGGGGAAATATATTTATAATCATAAATATTAGCAATAAGAGATCAATCAGATGAGGTTGGAAGTGAGAAGAAACATATAAATATCCTTTATACAAGGGAAAGTGTGATATGTCCAAAAGGAAAAGCAGACCAGGGGTTCTTAACCATGGGCCTGTGAACCTGTTTTAGTGAGTGTGAGTGTGTGATTATGTATAGATATGCATGTGTACATTCACAGCTAGGTGACACAGTGGAAGACTACTGCGCCTGAATTCAGGAAGACTGAGCTTCATAAATTAAAATCTGGCCTCTCTAGTTAGCTGTGTGACATTTAACACTGTTTGCCTCAGTTTCCTCAAAATGAGCTGGAGAAAGAAATGGCAAACCATTCCAGTTTCTTTGCCAAGAAAGTTTCAAATGGGGTCACAAAGAATTGGACATTGCTGAAACTAAACAACATATGTGTGTATGTATACAATACACACACACACACATACCACAACATTCACTGGGCTGTTTGTCCCTGTACCCAACTTTAGCTTACCTTGCTTTCTACATTCTTGTCTACTTTTTAACAGTTTTTCAATATCTTCTCTCACTATTTACTCTCACTTCTTGCTTTGGTCAGAGTGTTTTCTTACATCTAGTCAGATCCACCCTATGTCCCAACCTACTAAATTAGTGCCATTATGTGGGCCACCTGATAAGCAAGTTTGTCAAAACTGTGTATAAATTAAAAATGAACAGGCATGGGTAAGGTTCTGGGAGAAATGAGTTTCAGTTCATGTACTCTGGAAGATAAATTCCGGCAACTCAGAGGCTCTTTTTTGTTCATTTTTACTTCTAAACTTTTGTACGTTGGTGTACATTTATACACTGGTGTTGCCAATTAAGTGGAGTGTTCCTGTATACAAAGGTTTTACCCCACCATATAAAGAATTAAAAATAGCAATTATTTGCAGCCTAACCACAGGAACAAAGAATTAAGAATTAGAAGAGAACTTTGAAGTCAGGTCATAATAGGCCAATATCCCAAAGAGATCAAAAAGAAGAAAAGTTCCTACACATACAAAATTATTTATAGCAATTCTTTTCATTGTAGAAAAAAACTGGAAACTAAAGAAGTGCCGGAAATTGGAAACTTGCTAAATAAAGCATAACAAATTAACGTAATGGAATACTACTGTCCTATAAATAATGAAAGAAATTATTTCAGAGAAAACTTGGTAAGACTTTTATGAATGCAGAGAGAAGTACAGAGAACCAGAACAACAATTTATAACATAACACCAGTATTCTAAAAATGAACAAGTTTGAAACACTTGCAGAGTTTTGATCAATACAACAATCAACCATGATTCGAAGGAAGGATGATGACGGATGCTACTACCACTATCCTGACAAAAACATGGACTAATACGGAGAATGAGATGTACATTCTGGAAATGACCAATGTGGGAACTGATTTTTCCTGATTATGTTTATTTTTTATGACAAGTTTTTTTTCTTTTCCTTTGGGGGAGAGGGGAAGAAGAGGAGAAAAGAAAAAAAATGCTTGACAACTGAAAAAATGTAATAAAATTTTATTTTAAAAAATTTTAAATTAAAATCCTGAACTGCAGCTTCCTAACTTTCCAAACAAGGTGACTGAAGCTTAAAGAAGTTAAGTGACTAGATGATTTCAGAAAACTCTGAGTAGGATAAACTGATGCAGAGTGAAGTGAGAAGAACTAGAAGAACAATAATAATTTTAACTTACCACTTAAAAAAAAAAGACAAATTATTTGGGAGCAATTCATGATGCAAGACATATGTAAGGAGTCAGTATTCATGTTTTACAGATTAATATAAAATGGGCTTAAAAATTTGTCTTATACTTTAAACTTACCAGTTAGAATATTATCCAGTCCAGCATAAATGTCCAATGAACTTTCATCATTATTCTTAAGAGGAGAAGCTACAAGAAAAGTAACATATAGGCAAAATCTTACTTTTCCATGATCTTTCAGTACCAAGTTAGCACAACTATCTACTATTAAAAAGATTATAAGGAAAAAAAATATCTTAGTTAAGAGAGGAGACAAGCTCAACCTCCATACAGACACAGACAAAGCCTTCCTATGAATTCAACTGACTGATTTATATGCTAAAGACTTTACTTATTAAGAAAGCAAAATTAGTAATATTATATATTGGGTAAAGCTTGCTGTATTTCAAATCAATCCAAACTGGAAAGGTATCATAATTCAAACTATAAATATAGTTTTGCTTTATATTGATTTTTTAATGCATATTTACATCATCTTCTACAATGACTACTTTATAAATTGAAAATGACCTTGAGAAAAATCAAAGAAATCAAAATGATATATAGTATCTAATTTGATTTTCCTTATTACTGTAGATTACTTAAATTACTTTCATCTTAAGACATGTTTTATAATTGTTATCTTTTACTAGCATTAGTGACAATTTATTGGGGTTCTTTACAAGCAGGTAAAAATATGCAATTGTAGACCAAAAGGAAAACATGTATTGATCTTTGGAATGTTATAAAAATTGCAAAGTTATGTTTGTAATCTGCCCTAAATTCTTTTTGATTTTTGTTCATTACCATATTAACATTTTTAAAACTTTCACCTGCTTAGTCCTATCTCTTTAGAAGCTTAGTAAAAAGAGAAAGGAAAAAAATTATTACAGGTAAAAATCCTGGCATGATTAATTCCATAAGAAATACACAATGATATTACAGTAAAATGCTAGCAAGTAGTTGACAAAGAAATCATCTTAAGAGATTAAAACAAATCAAAGACAGAAATAAAGGTTCCATATATAAACCAAAAATAAAATATTCATAGTAGCACCTTTTGTGGGGAGTGAAGAACTGGAAACAATGTAGATGCCCAACATTGGGTAATGACTAAACAAATTATTGTGGATGAATGTAATGGAATAGTATTGTACCAAAAGAAGGAGTAAGTGCAAAGAATTTAGAAAAATGGGAAAACATATACAAAGTAAGCAGAACCAGGAAAAAATATACACAATGACTACCACAATGTAAACCAAAAAAACATTAAAAGAGAACGAAATGCCATAACTATCATGACCAAGCTTAGCCCTGCAAAAGAGTTATGAAAGATGAACCTCCCTCTCTTCTTTTCAAAGGTGGGGGACTACGGCTATAATATATTCTACATAATGCCAGACTTGTTTGTTCTATTAGCTAGTTTTGCTAAACTATTTTTCTCTTTTTTATTTGCTGCTACAAGGGATAGTTTCTTTTTACTTATTGTTACAAAGAATGGTTAATTGGGGATCAGAGGAAGATGGAGATTTGACAAATGAAGGTGATATAAAAATAAGTACCAATAAAAAAAGAATGAGAAGAACCAAAGGAAAGCTTCTAACTAACTAGGTGGATCCAGTGACGAGGTGATGTAAAGTCCCAGATATCACATAGGATGAGAAGGTGTAGAGACATGTGATCTGCATCAACTAAAGAAGTAAATATAGTGATGAAATCACTAGATCACTGGATCATCCAAAAAATAGAAGTTGATACCTAACATCTAGGCAGTAAATTATTAAGCAAAAAGTTTTAGTGGATGAGAGGTATAAATACTGTACATACTTTCAACATGTCACACTTCCCAAGATGCTAGATGAATGTTAAGTGAGATTTTTTAGATAAAGATCACTCCCCATTCAACTGGCCATTTATTTAGTGCCTACTATGTAACAGGCACCATGCCTGTCACTAGGAATACAAAAGCAAATAAAATAGTCCCTCCCTTCAAGAAACACGTATTCTACTGAAGGATACAACATACATGCACAAAGACAAATATTAAAAACTTGAAAAGCTTCACGGAGATGGTGGCACCTGAACTAAGTCTTAAAATATGTCAGGGATTCTAAAAGAATAAAGTGAGTTAAAAGCATATACTAGTGAAGTGATATGGCTAGTGTAAAGGCACAGTCAGAGATGGTATACTGGGTCTGAAAGACAAGCTAGCTAGTCAGTTTGACTGAACGTAGAGAGCATAAAAGAGTGCAACAAAACTAAGCCTGGCCAAGCAGATGAGAGCCAGATGAAGGAGACCATTAAAGGCCAAGCTGAGAAGCTTGTATTTTACACTAAAAGCAATGAAGAGCCAAGGAAAGGCTTCTAGTAGGGGACGACATGGTCAGTCCTGGATTGTAAGAGGATCAACTTGGCATCTGTGTAAAGAATGGACTGAAGACAGAAAAGACAGGAATCAGTGCAAGAAATAATGTAGTGTTAGGCTAGAAATCAGAAAGAATGTGTAAATTAAATGTATAAACTAAAAAAAAGCATTGTTAAGCACTTCGTACATGTCACACATCTGCTAAGCAATGGAGATACAAATATCAAAAGAAAACCAGTCTCTGCCCTCAAAAAACTTACATTCTAACGGGTGAAGAAGAAAAATACATTTACGTGACAAGAGGCAAGGGAAATCTGATCAGCGAAGTCACAGGGATGGTAAAATGAAGTCATAAAGCAAGTGACTGACAAATCCTTCCCACAATGGTAATATTTAAGTGATCTTTATTCCCAGAGTTAAAGGTGAAAAGGGGTTAAGAAAGGGTGGTAGCAGCACACAAAATGACATGACATGAGCTAGCCAGGGAGCTGAGGCCTGAGTGAGTCAGGCAAAAAATGGTGAAACCTTACCAATTAGAACTTCAGGGCCCTAAGGACAGAGCTGGAATACCCAGTTGGATGTGGAAACTAGAACACAATAGTCATGACAAAAAAGAAGGCTTAACAAAAGTAAAAGGGGTAGAGCCAATAAACTTCCAAATCTAAGGACACTTTCCAGCTAAAATAACAGGGCAACCACCGGTCGCCATTTTTCAGACAGCAGGGCTGTGGACACTTATGTTGAGTGAGGGCCCAGGCCATGCCATCCAACACCTCCAGAAGGTGGGGGGCAAGAGGCAAACCAGAGCTAAGGTTGCCAATTATGTTTTTAATAGAGTCAAATCCATGTGGTTTATGTATTTTTTCCTTTAATCTTGGGCATTTTGTTTCTCTTTCTGAGAACATAACTTGAAAACACTACAGAGTCAATACTCGCATAAAAATGTATCCTGTAAATGCTGTACAGTTTTTACATACATTTTACAGCCTTCTAGATAATTCAGTACTTACGTACTGTAACATCACTTTCAGTTATTTTTATTTCTTTAATAAATTAATTTTTTAAAGAAGGCTTAAGAGCAGTAAGACTTAGCAACTATCTGGATACAAAGTGACCAAAAAAGAGAAAAATCAAGGAAAACTTCAAGATTACAAACTTGGGAAGAAAAAAAGCAAAAGGATAGTGGTAGATATACCCAACAAGCATTTGGCAATGTGGAACTGTATCCAAGAAAGACATTAGGGCTAGAAATACAGATTGAGAATCATCTACATAGAGATGATAATTGAACCCATGGAAGCTGATGAAATTACTAAGAGAAATGGGTCAGGGACATATTAGGGAGACATTTGTACTTAACTAGCAGGAGATGATCCATCAATGGATAGTCTAACAGACAGAGGAGAAAAAGACAGAGCACTGTTACAGAAGTCAAGAGAGGAGAGTATCCAGGTAGAGGAATGGTGAAATAAAGTCAAAAGCTCAAGAAAGGTCAAAAAACACAAGGACGAGAAAGATTTGATTTTGACAGTTTAGTAATTTGGAAAGCAGTTTCAATCCTAGGGAAAGGGTACGAAAAGATTGCAAAAATTGGAGAAGCAAGTAGGAGATCAAGAAAGAAAAGCAACAAGTGTAGATGATTCTTTCTAAGAGGATGGCAGATGGCCAACTTGCTCAGTAAAGTTCTAGAGGCCCAGTCCTTGATGTGAGGTTTCACAGAGAAATTGGCAGATATTACTTGATGGCAAAAAAAAAAAAAAAATAAAGCTGTGGGAAGTTCTGTTATATCATTTACTAAAAAAGAAAGTTCTTTATAGTTTCGGAGCCCAAGTGCCTAATACTTACACAGTAATTTGACCCAAAGAGTACACCGGTATTTTGCAGGATTATTCTTTATACTATTGAAATAGCATTCCTATGCAAAACTATTTTTTCTAATAATTGATATAATAATGTTTTACCTATAGTGGTTTCTAATTCTGATTAAGATTTTAGTGTAGAAAAAACATGAAAGTTTATGCACAGACAGCACTTGAAATTTATGTTCATGCTGTTAGTAATAACACTGCTTTTTCTACTAGATATTTTTATTATTTACTTTCATTATGATTCACTACCATAAAAATTTCCCTCACTGAGCTCTTTGCTAAAAATGCTATTTAAATTTTCAAAGTAATAAATATATATATATATGCAAATATGTATTCAATTTTAACAAATAAAATTACAAAGTCATCAATTTTAGTAAAAACTGATCATTTCAAAGTATGCAATATTAAAGTGAAAATATGAGTTTTCAAATAAAAACACTTGGATTTTCTTACCCAAGAGGACATCAAATAAATGCGTTCTATCACCATTTTCATCATCTGCTGCCATGATGCTAATCACCTGTGATGTTCCCCATCTATAATTGTTTAAGAACATATTTTAATTGATGAAATTATTTTTTCACAAGTCAGGAAATATAATTTTTTAAGTTTCAAATGGCAGACAATTTCAAAAATTTAAATTAAGGAAGCACTTAAACCACCTGACACCACCATCCAATCCACATCAAATCACTAATTATATCATTTAAAATAAAATCATACTTTTTGAGTAGCATCTCACCTTTTATGGAAAAAGGACAAAATTGAGGGAGAGGTACTATTGTTAAATTTGACAATATTCTTAAGACTTCCAAATAGTAACAATAATACACATCTATATTAAACTTTACTACAAGTACTATACAAATGTGTAAATAGATGGTACATAAATGCTGTTGCAAAAGAGTATGAACAAAGATATCAGCACCACAATGCAATGAATAGCCACAATTCCAAAGAACTCATAATGAAATATGCCACCCACCAACTCCTGGAAGGTAACAGTCTCAGGGCACTCAATGAGACACACTTTTTGGACATGGTCAAATAAAGGAATTTGCTTTGCTTAACACTATGTGTATTTGTTATTTTTTTCCTCCAATGCAGAGGAAATAAAGTGAAAAAGATAAAAATTTTTAACAGAAAAAAAGTTAAAACAGGAGGGGAAAAGAAATCGCAAATGTTCCAAAATGTAATATGAAATCCAAAAATTATCACTATGGAAATACTTTATGAAATTACAAGTTTATGATTGTTAACTGTATGTTTCCCTCCATTCTACCCTCTTTTTTTCTCCTTACATTCGTTGTCACTCTTTATAAAGAACTGACACTGTATACTCCACAACAATAGGCAATGGGAAGAAGTTTGTCTAATAAGGATCACATTTTCACAACACAGCAGAAACTGATTCAAATTTACAAGAATGAGAGCCATTCCCAATTTAGTCAAAGAATTGGTCAAAGTATAAGAATTAGTAGCTTTCCTATGGAAAATATTTCACATCAATAATCACTAGAGAAGTAATAATGCCACTGAAAAAAAGAAACTGAGGGGCAGAGTCAGAATGGCGAAGTGAGAGCAGGGGTTTGCTAGAGCTCTCCCCGCAAGCCGAGCCAAATACCGTTAAAAATGATTCTAAACAAACTTCGGAGTTGCAGAATCCACAGAATGATAAAGTGAGGAAAATCCCAGCCCACGACAGACAGCCTGGAAGGTCTCCAGGAAGTGTATATCGTGCTACACTGGGAAGAAGACCCCCACAAAATGTTAAGGAAAATAACCCAAATGGCAAAAGAGATCCAAAAAGCCAATGAGGAGAAGAATGCCTCAAAATGCAGAATTGGCCAGATGGAAAAGGAGGTCCCAAAGTTCACAGAACAAAATAATTCCTTAAAGATTAGAAAGAAGCACATGGCAACTAATGAATTTATGAAAAGTCAAGAAATTACAAAACAAAACCAAAAGAATGAAAAAAACAGCAAAGGGAAATATCTAATTGGAAAAACAAACCTGGAAAACAGATCCAGGAGAGACAATTGAAAAATTATGGGACTACCTGAAAGTTATAATGAAAAAAAGGGCCTAGACATCATCTTTCAAGAAATTATCAAGGAGAACTGCCCTGATATTCTAGAACCAGAGGGCAAAATAAATACTGAAAAAATCCACCAACTGCCTCCTGAAAGAGATCTCAAAAGGAAAATATCTAGGAATATTGTAGCCAAATTCCAGAGTTCCCAAGTCAAAGAGAAAATATTGCAAGCATCCAGGAAGAAACAATTCCAGTACTGTGGAAATACAATCAGAATAACACAAGATCTAGCAGCTTCTACATTAAGGCATCAGAGGCCTTGGAATATAATATTCCACAGATCAAAGGAGACAGGATTAAAACCAAGAATCACCTACCCAGCAAAACTGAGTATAATCAGGAGAAAAAAAATGGTCATTCAATGAAATAGAGGACTTTCAAGCATTCTTGATGAAAAGACCAGAGCAGAATAGAAAATATCACTTTCAAACACAAGAATCAAGAGAAGCATGAAAAGGTAAGCAAGGAAAGAGAAATCATAAGGGAATTACTAAAGTTTACATTCCTACATGGAAAAATAGTATTTGTAATGGTTGAGACTTTCCTCAGTATTAGAATAGTTGGAGGGATTTTACATATATATATATATATATATATATATATATATATATATAGAGAGAGAGAGAGAGAGAGAGAGAGAGAGAGAGAGAGAGAGAGGGTATAAGGTGAGTTGAATATGAAGGGATGATATCTAAAAAATAAAATTAAGGGGTGAGAAAAGAATATATTGGGAGAAGGAGAAAAGGAAAAATAGGATGGCATAAATTATCTCTCACATAAAAGAGGCAAACAAAAGCCTTTTCAATGGAGGGGAAGAGGGGTGAAGGTAAGAGAAAAAGAGTGAACCTAACTCTCATTGGATTTGGCTTAAGGAGGGAATAACATATACATTCAATGTGGTATAAAAATCTACCTTACACTATAGGAAAGTAGGGGGGAAGAGAACGGGTAGGTGGGGGATAATAGTAGGGAGGGCAAATGGGAGAAGGGGACAACTAGAAGTAAACACTATTGAGGAGGGTCAGGGTCCGAAGAAAGAAGAGAACAATTAGGGGTGCAAGAAAGGATGGGGGGAAATATAGCTGATCCTTCACAACATGACTGTTATGGAAGGGCTCTGCAAGACTACACACGTATAACCTATATCGAATTGCTTGCCTTCTAAATGGGATGGGTAAAGAGAGAGGAAGGGAGAGAAATTGGAACTCAAAGTTTTAAAAACAATGTCAAAAAGTGTTTTTACATGCAACTGGGAAATAAGACATACAGGCAATGGGGTACAGAAATCTATCTTGACACACAAAAAAATAGAGGGGAAAGGAATAAGAGAAGGGAGGGATGTGATAGAAAGGAGAGTTGACTGGGAGAAGGGGTAATCAGAATGCACACTGTCTTAGGTGGGCAAAGGAGAGACGGGGAGAAAATCTGAAATTCAAAATCTTGTGGAAGTGAATGCTGAAAACTAAAAGTAAATTAATTAATTAAAAAGAAACTCTAAGGTTCCACCTTACACCCATCAAATTGAAAAAAAATTACAAAAAAAAATGAAAAAAGATGAGACTGTGGGAAAACAAGCTTCACAGTTGGAGGAGTTGTAAATTGATAGTCATTTTGAAAAGCAACTTAATGTCAAAATGTTATTAAACTGCATACTCATTGACCCTAAGAATGAATCAAGAGATCTTGGTTGAAGAGACTAGCATTTTCCCTGGATGTCTCAAGAAGCAAAAGGGAAGAACAATAGGATGGCATGGATACTCAAAAATGGATAAAGGTGAACATTATCAGAAATAGAGAACAACCCTACTAAAGGTAGAAATCTGACAGAGTTGCCTCTTCCTACTAAACTTATTATTTAGGCTAGAAATATCTTAAATTTATAATTCTGTATTTATATTATTAGGCATAAAATACTTTAGTATTTACCACTATTGTGGAAAAATATTAAAATAAGTTAAATGGTAAAAAAGTCTTCAATGGTTCATTACCTACCACAAAAAGTCTGAATTTCTTAGTTTTACATCCCACACCCCACATGGCCATAACATATTTTTCCATCTTTATTTTCCAAAACTCTAAAATTCTATACTCCAGTCCAACTGGACTATTTGCTATTTCATTATATGGTCATTATTTTTTATATAAATATTCCTAATATTTCTAAATTTGCCCTGCATACTTCCACTTCTGAGCCTTTGCTCATAATATTCCCCAAGTCAGAAGGAAACAAGGACAAACAGGGCAGGGTGTGGGAACTGCCATGTTAAATGTAAAAATAAAAAATTCACCATCACTAAGACAACCACCACCATGGTCTGGAATGCTCTTTTTGTAGATCCACCTCTGCCTATCAGATAATCCTGTGAAATCCAGCTCAAACAGTATCATCTGCTTCAATGAAATCATTCCTGACTTCCCCCATCACTGAAGAGCTGAAACACAAGTTCACATTTCTGACACTTATACAAAAAACCCCCTGTAATATGATTTAGAATAACATGTCATCTCCTCTACTGGTATATGAGTACATCACTGCACCAGTCACATGTCATTCATCTTTTGAGTCCCACAGTTAACCAAAGATCAGACCTAACAAAAGAAATACCATTAATAAAGAGTTATCTAAAAAACAAATCTGACAGAAATTAGATTTGGACCATTACCTGAAATTTAATGCCAAAATAAGCTCCAAATGGATTTACGATATTGATATAAAGGGTCACATCATAAACATATTAAATGAGCACTAAAGGAAATACCACT
>CM053770.1:367758464-367800716 GCA_028658325.1 Potorous gilbertii | reverse complement strand
GGAGGGTCGAGTGTCCACCCTGGAGTCCTTCTCCCTTCCCCAGGCTGGCAAGGCTGGGGGGCAGCACAGGGCACCGAAGAGACTTACCCGATCCTCCATACCCGGTCAGCAGCCCAGGACCTTCTCCCGACGCCGCCGTCTTGTGGGTCTCTCCACCAATGCTAGCTCCCGCTCAGGGCACGGAGGCGGGATTCGCAGTACAGGACCAATCGCAGAAGACGCAAGGCACGTCCGTGGGGCACGTACCTAGTTCCCGCCTCTGGAAGGGAAAAAAACACAGTTGGCGCGAAACTCAGGGATTGAGCACATCACCTGCCAGCCCGCAAATGTCAGTACTGTAAAAGAAGAAAGGGGCGGGGCCTGGGCGGGCAGGGAAGGGGCGGGGCCTGGGCGGGCAGGGCAGGGGCGGGGCCTGGGCGGGCAGGGCAGGGGCGGGGCCTGGGCGGGCAGGAAAGGGGCGGGGCCTGAGCCGGCTCCGCGGGAGAAAAGCAGAAAGTGAAAGTTGAGGACGGGACGGGCCCTTCCGCTCCCAGTCTGGTCTGCGGCCCAAGCGGAACCTGCCGCGCGGAAGAACTAGAGGGGCAGGTTTGCTTAAGCAAACCGGGTCTGGTCTGTGGGGAAAAGTCCGAGCCGCGCCTCACGCGGTCCAGTCGAGCGGCCTTTCTTACCAAAAACCCGCTGTGTGCCAGGTACTGAGCCAGGTGCTGGGGGTACAGACACAAAAATGAAGGAAGCCGTGGGAGGAGATATTGGTGTAATATTTATTTTAAATATCCAATATGTGTTATTTTTATGAAATACGTACTAAACCAGTACGGGACAATCTTGCGAAGGTGGGGGGTGCATTAAATGCAGCTGCGGCATGAGGAAGGCGTTTATGCAGAAGGCGACCTTTGAAAAGTGTTTTAAAGAATTCCATCCCCAGAGCGAGGGGGAGGAAGGAAGGCGTCCCAGGTGTGGGGGAGGGGAGCCTGCGCGAAGGCGCGGAGGTGGGAGGAGCGCGGAGGCGTCTGGGAAAGGTGTGCTGGCTAACCTAGCCAGAGAGGTAGGCTGGGGACCAGGCGAGGACAGCTTTAAAGGCCGTGGTTCCGGAGGCAGTAGGAAGCTACGGGAATTCACCGATCTCTTGGAGATCCTCGTGGCAGCTTCGCGGAGGAGGGCTGGAGAAAGAGAGAGGCAGGGAAACCTGGGCAAGGCCAGGCCAGAGGTAACGAGGGCCTGAGCCAGGGGAAGCTGTTGGGAGAACAGAAAACGGAAAGGATGTGGAGGAGGGAGGATGAACAAGGCTGACCGCTGCTGGGAAAGGAGGGCTGAGGATGTCAGGGTGGTTTTAAAATTGTGTGAACCTGAGTCACAGGAAAGGGTAGTGCAAAAGAGGGAAAATAAAGCAGGTGGTCTATTTAATCAGAATCAACTATTTCGGTTAGAAACTACTTATAGGGGGTGAGCTGAAGGGCACTGCTCCCTGACCTCCACACACATTCAAAAACAGGTTCTCCAACTTAGCCAAAGCCATCAATTATTTCTTAGTTGGAGGATCACAGAATCTAAGCTAGAAAGAAGCAACTTCTTATAGTGGAGAAAGCCTTGGAATCATTCCTTTCCCAGGCACAATGTTCTAGAAGCAAAATCTGGGGGCCTCCTCCAAATTCTGAGATCTCTAGAGATGCTTTAAAAAAAATTCACTCAGTATCATTTACATGTGCTGACTCAGCCCCTTGAAGGAAGGTAGGAAGCAAAGAACTTTAAAAAATAAAAAAAAGAGCCTAGTACTAGTACCTTCCTGAGCCCCACCAAAAAAATAAAATAAAACCAAACTTGTCAACTGGAGGTGTTCATTAAACAGGAGCATATAATCAAGGGCCGTGGAGGAAGGAGAACATCAACAAGATAGTATCACTGAATTTATCTTATATAACCCTTTCTGGTCTATCATTCCATCTCTCTCTCTCTCTCTCTCTCTCTCTCTCTCTCTCTCTCTCTCTCTCTCTCTCTCCCTCTCTCCCTCTCTCTCCCTCCCTCCCTCTCATCCTCTCTCTCCCTCTCACCCTCCCTCTCCCTCTCACCCTCTCTCTCCCTCTCATCCTCTCTCTCCCTCTCACCCTCTCTCTCCCTCTCTCCCTCTCCTCTCTCCCTCTCTCCTCTTTCTCTCCCTCTCTTCTCTCTCTTCCTCTTTCTCTCTCTCTCATCCCCCCCTTCTCTCTCTCTCTCTCACACACACACACACTCACACTCACACACTCACACACACTTCTTTCTCTGCTTTGGTAATGTTACAACCCTAGTATCAGGCCCTCATTTCCTCTTGCCTTGAGCCCATGGACCATAGCATACCAGGTCCTTCTATCCTCCACTATCTCTTGAAGTCTATCCACATTAATGTTCATTGTTTCTATGATGCCATCTCTCCTTAACTTCTGCTGTCCCTTTTTCCTTCAGTCTTTCCCAACATCAGAGTCTTTTCCAATGAGTTCTATCTTCTCATTATATGGCCAAAATATTAAAGCTTCAGTTTCAGTATTTGAACTTTCAGTGAATAGCCTGAATTAATTTCTTTAAGTACTGACTGATTTGATCTCCATGCTCTCCAAGTCTTCTCCAGCACCACAATTCAAAAGCATCAATTCTGTGATGCTCAGCTTTTCTTATGGTCCAACTCTTAAAGCCATCCATTGCTACTGGAAAAAACATAGAACAGATCTTTGTAAACAAGGTGATGTCTGTGCTTTTTGGTATGCTGTTCAGATTTGCCAGTTTTTCTTCCAAGGAGCAAGTGTCTTTTAGTTTTATGACTATAGTTACCATCTATAGTGATTTTTTGAACCCAAAAATATAAAATTTGATGCTGTTTCCATTTATTCTCCTTCTATTTACCAGGAAGTGACAATCTTAGTTATTTTGATGTTAAGCTTTAAGCCAACTTTTATATTCTCCTGTTTTACCCTCATCAAGATGCTTCTTATCCATACTAGTTAAAGTTCTCTCAAGAGGAATAAGAACTTCTTGCCTATAAAACCACCCAATAGAATTTTGAATGAAGAAAATCCTATTTTATTTTAATAATAATAATAGTAGTATGTATTTATATCATACTTTGAGGTACATGAACTGATGCTGAGTGAAGTGAGCAGAACAAGGAGAACACTGTACACAGTAACAGCAACACTGTGATGACCAACTTAGCTTTTCTCAGCAATGTAAGGATCTAAGACAATTCCAAGGACTTGTGAAGGAACATTCAAGCAGAGAAAGAACTATGGAGTCTGAATGCAGATAGAAGCATACTATTTCCTCTTTTTTGTTTGCTTTATACTTGTGTTTTTTTCTCTTTTGTTCTGATTTTTCTTTCACAACATGACTAATGTGGAAATGTGTTTAATATGGTTGTATATGTATAGCCTATATCAGATTGCATGGTATCTTGGGGAAAAGGGAAGGGAAGGGCAGGGGGAAATTTTTGAATTCAAAATCTTTTAAAACTGAATATTGAAAACTAAAAATAAATAAATATTTTTAAAAGAGAAAATTAAAAAAAAAGATGCTTCTTAATTCCTCTTCATTTTCTGCCTGGACTATTGCAGTAGCCTACTAATTGACCTGTCTGCCACAAGTCTCTCCCCACCCCAGCATATCCAACTGACAAAATGATTTTCCTAAAGCACGTTGTCACCTGTACTCAATAACTCCAGTGTTTCCCTATAGCCTCCAGGATGAAATATAAAATTCTCTGGCCTTCAACATCCTTTATAATCTAGTCCCTCCCCTACCCTAGTTTTCCAGTCTTCTTGTACTTAACCCCCTCCCCCCAATACTTTTCAGTCCAGTGATGCTGACCTCTTGGCTGTTCTTTGAATAAGACACTCCATCTCTCAGCTTCAGGTATTATCTCTGGCTGTCCTCCATGCCTGGGAATGTTCTCCCTCCTCATCTTTCCTACTGTTTTCCCTGGCTTCCTCCAAATCCCACCTAAAATCCCATCTGCTACAGAAAGCCTTTTCCAACCTCTTTTCATTCTCTCTGTTGATTATTTCCTATTTATCTTGAATGTAACTGGTTTACGTATTTTTTTCATTTTTGTCCCCCCATTAGGCTGAGAGCTCCTGGAGAACAGGGATTGTCTTTTGCTTTTCTTTGTATTCCCAGCTCTTACCATAGTGCCTGGTACACAGTGTGTGTTTGTGTTTGTCCTTCGTTGCCAAAGAAGACCATGCCATCAGATAAATAATGACATGACTTGCACTTGACTTTGTTTTGAGTGAGGGAGGGCTGCTGGTACATAGGAACTGCTTAATAAAATGCTTATTGATTGACTGAATGACTAAAGAAAAGCTGGGGTTTCTGGAAGAAATGGTACCAGACACCGTAGCCAGTGGTGGAAAGGGTGAAAAAATTTCTTTTCCTTCCTACACCTCTTGCCAACCTCTGTAAGAGGAGAATGGGGAAAGGTAAAGAATGACCTCAAGACCCAGTCTTCTCCAGCATAACTGACTGACTTCTCAACTATCAGAATTACTCTCTAGAGTAAGGATAACATTTTTTTTTAATAGGCCTAAGTAAAATGGTCAATCCTTTCAACCAATCACAAGAAGATGCCTGTATGGTTTTTGTTTCCTTCTTCCAACGAATGATACTTTATAATCCCAGTGGATTGATTGAGAAGCTTTTTACATTTTGTTATTCTGTGTTAAGAAAATTTCTTAGTGTTTTTTTTATATACTTACACATTAGGTTTTGTTAATGCATAGACAACAGAGGACAGCTCATACAGAGCTGTAAGAGCTGAGTTCAAGTCTTAACTCTCCTATATACTAGGACCATAGGAAAGTCACTTAAGCTCTCAAAGTACTCAACAACTCTATTAGACTATAAATTTTAGGTCATTTTCCAGTGTAGTTCATTTGAGAGACTCTCTCTACTCTCTGTATTCACCAGAAAAAAGGTTGATATGATCAAAATCTGTCATTACAATTAATCAGTTTGTCTATGATTCAATGTTGTTTTCATTTGCATTAGTGTAGTTACTATACTATTGTTTGGTTCAATTTACTTGCTCTAGATTAATTCATAGGAGTTTTAACCATGCTTCTCTGAAGTCCTCATATTTCTTATTTCTTATACCAAATGTAGTTCAGTAACCTCTCAATGCCTCTAGCCAACTCTCTAAGAGTATAAGTTGGAGAGAAAGTGACAACCTAAATTGATAAAGAGTTTTCTCACCTAAAAGTTTTCCACACAAAATGAAATCACAGATCTAAGCTCTATCTCTACAGTGTAATATTATTCCATTATATTCATATGACACAATTTGTTCAGCCATTCTCCAGTTAGTGGGTATTCAATTTGTTTCCAATTTTTTGTTTCAAAAAAAGTGCTGCTATGAATATTTTGACATATGTGGAATCTTTCTTTCTGCCTTTACCTCTTCAGAGTATATGCTTAATATAAAGTTTCACAAGTCAAGAAATTTGAATAATTTAATGACATTTATTACACAATTCTGAATTGTTTTCCAGAATAAAACAATTTCTTTTTC
Source organism: Potorous gilbertii (assembly GCA_028658325.1). Taxonomy (NCBI): domain Eukaryota; kingdom Metazoa; phylum Chordata; class Mammalia; order Diprotodontia; family Potoroidae; genus Potorous; species Potorous gilbertii. The sequence goes on along the minus strand of CM053770.1, from coordinate 367,795,183 downwards.
CCTCAAATTTATTCATTTATTCATTTTCAATTTTGAACAATCACTTCCAGAAATTTTAAATTTTGTCCCCCTCCCTCACCAAAAGAGCATACAATCTTATATGGGCTCTACACATACATTCTTATTAAACACATTTTTCACATTAGTCATGTGGCATAGAAGAATTAAAAATGAATGAGAGAAACCATGAGAAAAACAAAACAAAATCAAACATAAAAAAAGAGAAAATAGTCTGCTTCATTTTGTGTTCTGACTCCATAGTTCTTTTTCTGGATGTGGATGACATTTTCTGTCATGACACCTTTGGAAATGTTTTAGGTCCTTGCATTGCTGCAAAGGGCTAAGTCTATCAAAAACAGTCCCAGCACACTGTTGCTCTTACTGTGTATAATTTTCTGGTTTTGCTCACTTCACTTAGCATCAGTTCATATAAGTTTTTCCAGGTTTTTCTGAAGTCCATCTGTTCATCATCTCTTGTAGCACAACAGTATTCTATTATATACCACAACATCTTGAGCCATTCTCTAATTGATGGGCATTCCCTCGATTTCCAATTCTTGGCCACCACGAAAAGAGCTGCTAGAAATATTTTTGTACATGTAGGTCCTTTTTCCATTTTTATGAGCTCTTTGGGATATAGCCCTAGAAGCAATATTGCTGGGTTAAAGGGTATACACATTTTTGTAGCCCTTTGAGCATAGTTCCAAATTGCTCTCTAAGAATGACTGGATCAGCTCACAACTCCACCAAAAATGTATTAGTGTTCCAACGTTACCACATCTTCTCCAACACTTATCATCCACCTGTTTTGTCATGTTAGCCAATCTGATGGGTGTGATGTGGTACCTCAGAGTTGTTTTGACTTGCATCTCTCTAATCAATAGTGATTTAAGGCATTTTTTTTACTAGATAGCTTTCATTTCTTCCTCTGAAAACTGCCTATTCATATCCTTTGACCATTTATCAACTGGGAAATGACTAGTACAGAACAGAACAATTTCTTGCACCAACAGAATATATGTGTTCCTATATTTCTCTATGCCTTGCAATGTTGACTATTATCATCTTTTAACATCTTTTCCATTTTGTGGCATATGTAGCAAAAATTCAAGATTTGTGACTTGTATTTCTCTTAGTGCTGTGGAACAATTTTTCATATGATTGTTAATTAATTTGCAATTAAAAAAAATCATTCATGTCCTTTGAGGAATGAGTCTGAGTTTTTATATATTTATATCAATTCAGATATTTATAATCAATTCTAAGTAAAGCTTAGAGAGATGCAGAATTTCTGGCTCAGTAAGAAGGCAGATAAAATTCAGTTTTATGCTGATAGTAACAATCCAAAGTGTTTTTATGATTCCCTGAAAGCTATTTATGGATTAAAAACCTATCGTGCATCACAACAACTCAGTGCTGATGGAGTCACATTGATTAGTGATAAGACATGATCCCAGAGAGATGGGCTGAATGCTTCCATAGTGTTCTCAATAGACTATCATCAATCAATGCTGAGGCCACTGAGTGTTTACCTCAGGTTGAAGTCAATCCCTCCTTAGCTGAACTTCCAAATGAAGAAGTTTTGAAGGCTGTTAGGCTCTTTTCAAGTGGCAAAGCACCTAATGCTGATTCTATTCCAGCTGAGATTTACACGGTAGGGGGATCATTGTTCATACAAAAGATGACTGAAATTTTCCAAGCTATATGGCAAAAGGAGTTCAAGGATGCCTCCACTGTCCATCTCTCTAAAGGTAAAGGGAATAGATTGTCCTGCAGCAATCATAGGGGAGGGTCTCTCTCTTAGTCATTACTGGCAAAATTCTTGCTAGAGTCCTCATTATATACTCAAGAGCCAGTGTGAATTCAGAAAGGGCAGAGGAACAGTCAATATGGTGTTTGCTGCCCAACAACTAGAACAGAGGTCTGTACACAACATTTGGAGATCTAACCAAGGCCTTTGACATTGTTAGTCATGAGGGCTTATGGAAACTATGTCAAAATTTGGTTGCCCGGAGAAGTTCATCATATTGTACAGTTCCATGATGACATTTGCCTGGACTCTGAATAGTGGAGAATGCTCTCATGCCTTTCTAGTCACCAGTGGAGTGAAACAGGATGTGCGCTTGCTCCCACGCTTTTTAGCGTGATGTTTTCAGGCATGTTGTCAAATACTTTCAATGAGAATGAACACAGCATCACCAGAGTGATGGCAAATTCTTCAATTTGAAAAGGTTACAAGCCAATACCAAAGTAGAGGGAGTGACGGTGCATAATTTTCTGTATGCAGATGATTATGCATTCAATGCAGCCTCTGAAGCTGAGATGCAGTAAAGTATGGATCAATTCTCTGCTGCCTATGCTAATTTTGGCCTAATAATTAATACCAAGAAATCACAGGTGCTCCAGTGGAATTATTGGTTACAATAAATGGAAAGGTTTTGAATGCTGTGTGGATAAATTTACTTATCTTGGTAGTGTACTTTCCAGGGATGTACATATTCACAATGAGGTTGACACATCACATTGCCAGAGCTAGCTCAGTGTTTGGGAGGCTCTGAAGAAAAGTTTGGGAGAGAAGAAATATTAGACTGACTACCAAACTGAAGGGCTACAGAGCCACTGTACTGGCCCCATTGTTGTATACCTGTGAAACATGGACAGTCTATCAGCACCATGCCAAGAAACTGAATAGCTTCCATTTGAACTGTCTTTGGAAGATTCTGAGGATCACCTGGCAGAGTAAGGTACCAGACACTGAAGTCCTTGCTTGAACTGAACTGCCAAGCATTCAAACTATGCTTCAGAGAGCACAACTCTGATGGGCTGGCCACATTGTTCAAATGCAAAATGTACACTTGCCAAAAAAGACTATTTTGTGGAGAACTCACATGGGGCAGGCAATCCCATGGTGGTCCGAAGGAGCGATACGATACAAGGACATTCTCAAGGTCTCTCTAAAGAACTTGGATTTGATTGTGCAACATGGGAGACACCAGCACAGGATTGCTCAGCCTGGTGTGCCCACATAAGAAAGGGTGCTGTGCTCTTTGAGCAAAGCAGAATTGAGACTGTACAAAGTAAACATAGGATGCGCAAATTTGGAGTATCCACTCCAAATATTCACACAGATTATCTGTGGCCAACTTGTGATAGAGCATTCCAAGCTCATATTGGTGTAATCAGCTGCAGTCAGACACACTGAAATTTCATTTTATCATAGTGATGTCATTTTGGTCCTCTTGGAGAACTAAGGACAATAACCATCAATTCATTCCATTATCTATATTTTTATATCAGACCTCTGTCACATATATGATACAAAGATTTTTTTTCCCACCAGTTTCTCCTTTTCTGTTTTACCTTATATCACCTTGATCCCTTTTTTGATTTAGCATCCTACACCCCAACCCCTGTACCAGCCATAGGTATAAAAGATCTCATCTTCTGTTCTCTAATCTTTTCTTGATGTGACCTTTTATGTTTAGGTCACATATACATTGGGAATTTATCTTGGCAAATGGCATACGATTAGGGGTCTAGGTGGCCCTATGGAAAGAATATTCAACTTGGAATCAGGAAGACCTGGATTCAAATCCATTCAGCCACTTATTAGCAGTATTATTGTGGTTTCATGGTGTATTATAGGGATCATCTCAAAAGAATTCAGACTCAGACCATCTCCAATATAAGCAAAGGAAATTTATTGAGGATTATACTCTCCAACAGGCTGACTTTCAAGAGGAACCAGCAACTTCATTAAGATAAGACAGGCAATTTTGTAGTGCAAAAATGCTGATTACACAACAGAAATTATGAATATTAAAGAGGCAGGAGATGCTTGTCAAAAGATTAGTAATAGGGGAGCCTGGGTGAAACTATGCAAGCGAATACCCACAATACGTACAGAAAAACTCATTGGGAGGGGCATGTATGTATGATCATGATATTATAATAAGCCTCTCTATATCATAAGCTCACCTAAAGGACAACTTTTGCTATCACTGCACAGATACCTACATAAGGAAAGTCCCTTCTATTGTTTTCGGGTCCACGTCCTGCTTGGGCATCCTGGTGATGCTACTTTCTGATTGGCTGGCTACTGTGATCTTATCTGAGATTAAATGAATGTAGTTGTGGTTGAGTGCATGAACACACCTGCTGTTTCTGTCAGAAATATGAGAAATGGGTCTGGGGACAGTGGTTAGCTAGAGGCAGTGGCTGAGATTTCAACACATAGACATACCTGCTGTTCTAGTGAGGCATATATGAGGAAGTTAGGATATTGAGTTGCGGAGGGATTGAGGAGGGCAGTGGCTGTATTGGGTCTGGGAATACTGGCTAGGTAGGGGCAGTAGTCCTGCTGTTCAGTATGACCTATGATTGAGTCTGGGTGCAGTGGTATGGTTAAAGCCAGTGGTTAATCATGATATGTCTGCTGTTCAGTGAGGTCCATAAGGAAGTTAGAATATTAGGGCTAGGAGCAACTTTATTAGGATTCTATCAGTATGACCCTGTGCAAGTCCCTTAATCTTTCTTTGCCTCAGTTGCCTTATCTGGAATAATAATAACGCCTACCTCCCGGCATGTCATGAAAATCAAATAAGATAAGATTTGTGCTTAGCATGGTGCTTGGCACGTAGCAAGTACTACATAAATATTAGCTGTTATTATCAAGAGGCTAGTCTAGGCCTTATCTTTGCCAAATGACTTTCCAGTCTCCAAAACAATTCGTCTTGAATAATAGGGTCCAGAAATGGTGGTATTGATTAAATGTCTGTTCTCAAAGCTGGAGTTGGAACATGCAGAAAGGAAAAAAGCACTAGGAGCACTAGGGAGCAGCACAGTGGTTCTGGATCAGAGCTAGGTAAAGTGACCTTTCCAGATCTTAGGCATATGAATATCAACCTCACAATGGACATGTACAGGTTTGGAGCAATTCTATAAGTGCTGGTCATCTCCAATGTGAAGGTTTCCTTTACCACCAACCAACACTTTACCATAGGACCCAGGACCTCCAAATTTCTCAAAGCCAAAAGGAAATTTCCAAGCCTGGATATGTCCACTTCAGGATTTACACTCATGCATTTGCCTAAGATCAAGAAATAGCAGACACAAAATATGCAATCTAAAATATACAACTTGCATAGGTTGTCAATTTCTCATGACTGACTAGAGGCCATGGTAGGAGATAGGACAAGTCTCCTCTTCCCTATTTCTCCTGGAAAATAGTTAGAAATAGTCTTGAAATGGTTCAGTCAACCAATCAATTAATGAGCATTTATTAAATACTTATTATATTCCAGCCACTATACTAAGTGCTAAGGATACAAAGAAGTTCACATTCTAATGGGGGAAACAACATGGAAAAAGCAATGAACATACAAGATATACAATTGTAATGAGGGGTTTACAGCACATAGAGAGTGCCTCAGATTGTATTTTCACATGGAAGATGCTAAATATAAGATGAAGTCTATCCCTTGATAAGATATAAAATCCTTGTTGCCCCACAGATGAGACTTTGTTCTGGCACTTACTTTTTGGAACTATCCTGGAACAATCAGTTTTTGAGAGACTATGAGAAGACCAATACATTAGTACGCTATTGGCCGAGTGGTGGGGGTGGTCTGAAAAGGATGGTTAAGGAAGAAGAAGCATTATAGTTCGTCTGTTTCTCATAGCCACTCTACCAAAGACCAAGAAAGAGTACCAAACCAAGTGATGACTGGGAAATTCAAGAAGAAACTACAGTAGGTGGGTTTTTTTTTTCCAGTTCAGATAGGCAGAAGGAAAAAAAACCAGGTGTATGGGCACTAGGTAAGGGGGTTTAGCCTGGAAATTCTGTTTAAAAGCCTTCTAACTATTGACTAGGTTGGGACCTACCATAGGTATGAACCAGATGCTAGCCTGTAGTTCTGTCACTCTGACCCTGAAAAGTTTTTCAATGTGCAGATAAGGAATGGATCCAACAACTGTCTATTGGAGCTTGGACCAGGGGCAAGGCTGAAGCAGTATTGTCCCAGACCCAGACAAGGATCAAGAGTAAGCAAAACTAAGACTGGGAGAGTAGCAGTTAAATTGCTTAGGGAGGGGATAAAAAGGCAGGTAGATTTGGGAAGGGATTAGTAAGCCTCCAGTTTCAAAAGGTGGGTCATGAAGGTGGTTGAAAAGAAAAGAGAGGATACAGTTCTCAGCTTTAGCAACCCTCATTCAGATACCTGGCAATGCTTGCTGGTAGGGAAAGATCCATCACCCCAGAAGTTGCAATCATGAACCTCTTACAACTTGTGATGAAAAAGAAAGAACTTACTCCTTTGATCACATTTGCGAGTATTGCTGGAATTGGAGAAGCCTAAATGTCCATATATTACCTTTTCAAAACTGATGTGATTGTTAACAGACAGAAAAATCCAGAACTATGGGAAATTGTGAATCCTTAGAAACCTCCAAAGCTTTTCACAATTAACCAAAAGAGGGAGCCTGTGGAAGAACTGCAGACTGTCAAACCATTGACCAAATGAAGTCTTCAGCTAAAGTACACTCTTATGAATCTAGTGGAAACATTTCTGCACAAACTATACTACTGAAACCAGTGTGTAGAAGTGTGTCTACTACATTGTTAGGGTCTTCCTACATTTTGGGGCTCTGAATGTGGAATTTCATTTTGTATAAAATGTATGTAGCTCATTTAAAGTATTCATGAGGATTTTTTGCATTCATGTGTACTTATGTATTTTTGGGGGGAGGCAAATGTATAATGAATGAATGACTTGTAAAATAAATTGTCTATTACAATGAAAAAAGAGAAAAGAAAGGATTGATTGTTGTTCAGTCTTTTTTATTTCTGTCCTACTCTTCATGACCCCATTTGGGATTTTTCTTATAAAAGGTACTGGAGTGGTTTGCCATTTCCTTCATTTAGGTCATTTTACAGATGAGGAAACTGAAGCAAACAGGGTTAAGTGACTTGCCCAGGGTCACAAAGCTGGCAAGTAGCTGAGACCTGATTTGAACTCAGAGGAGGTGTTTTCCTGACTCCAGTCCCAGCATTCTATCCACCGAGCCACCTGGAATTGATAAGAACCTGTAATTGGCTTTTGGAGAAGGAAAGAGAGGAAGGGCAGAGAGCTGAAGCAAATCTTATCCAGTTCAGATCACTAGTGCTGAGCACACTTATAAAGAGTGGAATAGAAGACATGGAGAAAAAAACAAATAAGAAGATGGGATGGAAAGAAATACACAATTACAATCCTATCTATAAATGGGATAAACTCACCCATAAATTGGAAGAGTATAAAAGAATGGATTAGAAAGCAGAATCTAAAAATACGATATTTCTAAGAAACACATTTCAAACAAAGATTCACATAGAGCTAAAATAAGCAGGACCAAATGTACAACATTCATAATGACTGCAACAAATGTCAATTAAAAGATTACTACAAGGAAGTTGAACTTTGAATAGAAGGTAATTTGCTTGAAAGCTAGGACTGTTTCATTTTTGCCTTTTGTTCTAAGTGCTTGCCATAGTATCTGACATGCGTAGATACTTATTGATTGTTTGATGATCAAATTAATGATTTCAGAAAATAGATAATAAAAAGTAGCTCCTTCATAGCAGAGGAGACTACTAGCACAGAATACTGTAGATATTGTCAGAATTGGTGACAATACTGCATGTTTTTGCTTAATTATTTTCCCATATTACAATGTAGGATTCAATCAGGAAAGTAGGGGAAAGTGAATATTTCCAGAAATTACTGTGTTGTAAAAACAAAAGGCAGCAATAAAACATTTTTAAAAATACAGAAGTTAAACCATCCTTGCTTTCTTGTTATAATTCAACTTGATTGTAATGAATATCTTTTTATTCTACTGTCTACTATTTGCCAATGTTTTTATACCTAATTTATTGTTGTGTGAATAGTCATCAATTATTTTAGCTTATAGTCTTTTTTCTCAATTTATTCATGCCAGTTTTAGAAATCAAAGCCATTTTAATTTCATTAAAAGAATTGTGCAACATGCTATCTTGCTTTAGAAATATTCCATATAATATAGGGATTACATGTTCTTCAAAATCTTGGAAGAATATATATGTGAATACATCTAGTTCAGATCCCTTTTTAAGGAGTACCTCATTAATGATGCCCTATTGGATTTCTTCCTCCAATGTTAGTCGATAGGTTATCTAATCCTATTTTGTGAATTGGTATACTTTATATTTTTGTAGATAATTTATCTGTTTCTTTAGGGTTCTCAAATTTATTAACATAGAACTATTTATGTTAATCTCTAATAATTTTCTTAATCTCTTGCCTTCATTATGATCTCTTCTTTACCATTTCTGTCCTTTTTTATTAAATTAGAAATTATAAGTATTGTTTTTAAAATATATATCATATGTATTTATGTATGTATTTACAAATGTTCTTACTCTCCTTTGTTTGGCTCAAATGAAAATGATTCCTGTTTCTCCCACCCCATTCTCCATGTTTGTATAGTCTTATATATAAGAGTAGGTAATGTCACCTCATCTTTTCTAACTCGAAATCAATGATCCTGTGATCTCTAACTCTGCTATAAAGGGATTGTAAATTCTTTTCTCTATGAGTTTTTGATGTTCTTTTAGTTTTTAAATTTCTCTCTCTTGCAAACAGTGCTTAGATTTGCTGGGGAACAGATTCTGGATTGAGGCACATGCTGTTTAGTTTTACGTGGAATATGAACTATACAATGTTAGAGGTTGCTTTTGGTATCCACCAACCCACAATCTCTTTCATAATCTTATAGAAGCTAATTGACCATCACTCCTCAGCTCTGAGTATATGGTAACCAAGTTCTCTAATGGCTATAATAAATCTAGGGATATATATTTGTGTTTCTCCTTGATTGCCTCTACTTAGTCAATCACTCTCATTCATCCCTTTCTTTGCATACATCTTGCATGGAAAATATCTTTAAAATTATAAAATCAAAGAACTAGAGCTGAAAGGGACAAACCTTTTAGACCATGTATTCCACTCATCTTACAAAGGAAAAAAACTGAAGCCCAAAGAAGTGAACTAATTAGTGACAAAGAAAAAAAAACCTCTACATATTTTAAAAGAAAATTCTTGACACTTCTTTTGTACATAACCAACACGTAAATTTGTTTTCCTTGACAATATGCTTTTATTATAAGAGTTTTGATTTTATTTCTTTTTTAATGGAAGGGAGAAATGGAATGGGGCAAATTAGATTTTCACTGAAACATAACAGGAGAGATATTTAATGTTCATGAATGTATCAAAATAACATAAGAAAAGGATAATGCTTTCTTAATTAGATATTATACCTACCATTAGTATACTACTTAAAATACCAATGGATTTCTTATAGAAATAGATAAAAATATTTTTACAGCAAACATCTCTGATAAAGGCCTTATTTCTCAAATATATAGAGAACTGCAAGTCATTCTGAAATTGAAAATGGTCAAGGCATATGAACAGGCAATTTTCAGATGAAGAAATCAAAACTATCCATAGTCATATGAAAAAAATGCTCTTAATCACTATTGATTAGAAGAATTCAAATTAAAACAACTTTAAGATACCACTGCACATCTATTAAATTGACTTATATGACAGAAAAAGAAAATGATAAATATTGGAGAGGATGTGAGAAAATTAGGACACTAATGCATTGTTAGTGGAGTTGTGAACTGATTCAAACATTCTAGAGGGCAATTTGGAACTATGCCCAAAGGGCAATCCCCTTAAACCAGCAATATCACTACTAGGTCTATATTCCAAAGAGATTTGTTTTAAAAAAAAAAAGGAAAAAGATCTACTTATACAAAAATATTTATAGCAGCTCTTTTTAAGATGGCAAAGAATCGGAAACCGAGGGATTACCCATAGTTGAGGGGAATGGCTGAACAAGTTGTGGTATGTGTACATAATGGAATATTATTGTGCTATAAAAAATGATGAGCAGACTGATTTCAGAAAAACCTGGAAAGACTTACATGAACGGGTGCTGAGTGAAGTGAGCAGAACCAGGAGAACATTGTATACAGCAATAGCAATATTGCGCAACTATCAACTTTTGACAGACTTAGTCTTCTCAGGAGTACAATGATCTAAGACAGTTTCAAAAGACTCATGATAGAAAATGTCATCCACATCCAGAGAAAGAACTATGGAGTCTGAAAGCAGATTGAAGCATACTATTTTCTCTTTTTTTTCTTTCTTGTGGATGTTCCCTTGTATTCTGATTCTTCTTTCACAACATGACTAATGTGGAAATATGTTTAATATAATTGTACATGTACAGCCTATGTCAGATTACTTGCCATCTTGGGGAGGGAGGAGGGGGAGTAGGAGGGAGAAAAAAATTTCAGAAAGACTTAGATAAATTGATGCAAAACAAAGTGAACAGAACCAGGAGAACATTGTACATAGTAACAGCAATATTGTATGATCAACTATGAATGACAGCTATTCCCAGCAATACAGTGATCCAAGATAATTCCAGAGGTATCAGGAGGAAAATTGTTATTCATATCCAGGTAAGAACTGATGTAATCTGAATACAGATCAAAGCATATCATTTTCACTTTATTGTTTTCATATTTTTCAAGTTTCTTTTGGACTGTTTCTTCTTTCACAATATAATTAATATGGAAATATGTTTTACATGATTGCACATATATAAGTCATATCAAATTGCTTACCATCTTAGGGAGAAGGGAGGTAAGGGAGAGAGGGAGAAAACTTGGAACTCAAAAATTTTAAATGAATGTTAAAATCTGTCTTTACATATGATTAGAATAAATAAAATACTTTTTTTTTTTTAGAAAAAGAACTAGATACAAATCTCAATGAAATTTATACAGAAAAATAAACTGGCAAGAATAGCACAGAGAAAACTAAAGACAAAAGTTAATAAAAGTGGTTTTGCATTTTCAGATTTTTAAATATATTTTAACATGATTAACAACAAAATGACCAGGAACAAGATGTGTGTGTGTGGTGGGGGGGGAAAGGAATAGATCAAGGGAATACAATAAACCCAATAGACATCCAACCAAATCTATGCAAATCACTAATGTCTGATAAAGCTTTGGAAAGTAAAACTTGAGTAAAAGATTCATCACTTAATAAAGATACTTAGGAAAATTGGTTGGAAATCTGTTGGAGAAACAATTTCCTACATCTTATATTATAAACTCTAGTGGGTTATAGCTGGATGGCAGACATAAACATCTAAGAACAAACAAAATAATGTTATAAAAATGTTGAAAGAAAATAAAGTTAAATATTTAGCTCAGTTGTGAAGGGAATATGATTTTTTTCCCACTGAACAAATAGAAGTAATTATTAAGGATAAGACAGATGTGCCTGACTATAAGGAATTTTTAAATTAGACACTCAGAAGAGGCAAAGTAAAATACAGGGTCTCACTGGTTGATAGGCCTTGCTTTTGACCCTCAAGGAGGGCACGCATCAGCATGGATGATCACAAAATGAGCAAGGCAAGAGTCATCTTTACTGACCATATGACCAATGGTCATAATATGGTCCCCTTCTCAGGTTGGGCAAGAAAGGGTGGTCCACACATCACACCTATCAGATTGGCAAACATGACAGAGCAGGAGAATGATAAATATTGGAGAGGATGTGGGAGAGTTGGAACACTAATTCATTGTTGGTGGAGCTGTGAGCTGATCCAACCATTCTGGAGGACAGTTTGGAATTATGCCCAAAGGGCTACAAAAATGTGCATATTCAGCACTATCACTTCTAGGACTGTATCCCCTAGAGATCATAAAAATGGGCAAGGGTCCCACATGTACAAAAACATTTATAGCCACACTCTTTGTGGTGACCAAAAACTGGAAATCAAGGGAATGCCCATCAATTGGGGAATGACTGAATAAATTATGGTATATGAATGTTATGGAATACTATTGTGCTATAAGAAATGATGAACAGGAAGACTTCAGAGACACCTGGAAAGACTTATATGATCTGATGCTGAGTGAAAGGAGCAGAACCAGGAGAACTTTGTGCACAGCAATGACCACAAGTGTGCGAGTTTTTTCCGGTAGACTTGGAACATCATTGCAATGCAAGGACTTAAAAAAAAAATTCCCAATGGTCCTTTAAGGCAAAATGCTGAATTCAATCGCAGAATGTAGCAGATCATTTTCTTTTGTATTACGTTTTGGTTTGTTATATGATTTCTCCCATTCATTTCAATTCTTCTACACAGCACGACTGTGGTGAAAATGTATTTAATAGGAATGTATGTGTAAAACCTATCTAAAATTGTATACCATCTTGAGGAGGGAGGGGGAAGGGAGAGGGGAGGGAGGGAAAAAAAATCTGGGTTACATGGTAGTGATTGTAGAACACTGAAAATAAATAAAATTAATTAAAAGAAAAAAGAAAAGAGTTGTCCAGAGGTACTAAAATAAGTTGAAGAACATTCCATATCATGATATTCCATATCCCATCCATGCTGGGTTTGGTTATCAGCACTCTTGTGATTAGGCAAGTGAACTTCATAACTGGCAAATAGGTAGAGCACAGTGAATTTATAGATTTTAAAGTCTGAGGCTTACTAGAAGATCTATGTTACCTAATTGTCCCTGTATGATACATGTGAAATACGCATTAACACATGAGATTCTTACGTTAATACTAGTTAACTAAACTAACCAAATATAACTTACTAGATGTGTATATCACTAATGATTGCTAACAATTATTACCCCCATGGAATCACCCTGAACTAATTAATACTGATTGGAATAAAATAGGGGTCTAATCATTTCACCATCAGTGGGAAGGATGTGTATGCATTGGAATCACAGATGAGGAGATGACACCCATACATGAGGAATATGTGTGGAAGGACCTGGTCATGTGATGGTTGCTCTCACCTAGACCTGTTCCTTGTTGGCTGCTGCATCCCTGCTGGGCCTGTTGGCTGTATTGATCCACTGGACTGTGATGGTCTCTTAGTCTTAGCTGGCACGTTCTTTTTAGGACCAGTCTGTGTTTGCTCCCTTGCTTTTAAAAAAGTATGATGTTTTTTAGTATGATATTTTCAGCGATGTTGTCAGATGCTTTCAACAAGGATGAAAACAGCATCAACGTTTAACTTGAAAAGGCAAGAAGCCAAGACTAAAATGGAGAGGGAGTTAGTGCATGTTTGTTTACTTAATGCACTCAGTGCAGTCTCTGAGCCTGAGGTGCAACAAAGTATCGATTGGTTCTCTGCTGCTTATGCTAATTTTGGCCTAACTACACCAAGAAAATATAGGTTCTCCACTAGCCAGCACTGTACCACCCCATACATTGGTTACAGTAAATGAAGATCTATTGAATGCTGTGGATAAATTCACTTATCCTGGCAGTATACTTTCCAGGGTTGTACACATTAGATGATGAGGTTAACACATGCATTACTAAAGCTAGTTCAGCATTTGAGGGGCTTTGAAAGAAAATGTGGGAGAGAAGAAATAGTAGAATACCTAGCAGACTGAAGGTCTACAGAGCCATTATACCAGTATATCAACACTATGTCAAAAAACTGATCACTTCCATTTGAATTGTCTTAGGAAGATTCTAAAGATCATTTGGCCAGACAAGGTACTAGACACTGAGAAGTTCTTTCTCAGTTCTGAATTGCCAACCATTCAAGCTACTGGGGAGAGTGCAATTCCAATGGATTCATCGATTACTTTATGGAGAATTCACACAAGGGGATCAGGAGGAGTCATTCAAGAACACTGAAGATCTTTCTGAAAAATTTTAGAATTGTGTGACATAGGATACACTAACAAAAGATTACTCAACATGGCAAGTTCACATCAAAGAAGGTTCTGTGCTCTGTTAGCAGAGCAGAATTTCAGAAGCCCAAACGAAAGGCAAGATGTTTAAATTTAGAGACATCTCCTCTCCAAATTTTCACATAGACAATTTGTTGTCCAACCTGTGGGAGAGCCTTCTGAGCTCCTAGTGGTCTGATCAGCCATAGTCAGACACACTGTACATTGACCCCAACTTAGCTATGTCATTTTGGTTCTCTTTGAGAATAAAAATGAAGGACAACAACCGATCAATCAGATGTTAAACTTCAATCAAGGTATAATGGCTAAAACTTGTTCTTGAAAATAGAAGGTTGAGAGTTCCACACACAACTAAAAATATCTAGACATCTTAGCCCAAAGGTTAAGATTAGCCCTATAACTAAGAAGAAATAAAAACTTTTTTTTTTTACAATAATTACCTATCATAGGGTTCAAATAATTTGACTTACTCTCAAAATCCTCTCTCCTTTAAGTCCAAATGAAAGTAAGTCAAGTCAGGAAGCATTTATTAACTATTATCCTAATACCATTCAATGCTAGGGATACAAAGAAGGGCCAAAACATAATCCTAAGACCCTAGAAATTTTCATTTTAATGGGGAAGACAATGTGTAACAAGAAAAATATGTATGAGACATATAGAGTATAGATTGAAGGTATCTTGGAGGAATCCAATTTAAAACAAATAAGTAGGTTAAAGAGACATTTCAATCCAGTTACTAATATAGTCCTGTGTATTGTCAACCTGGAAAAACTCAGTTCAATTCAGTGATCAGGAAATAAAAAGAGGCATTATTCAAGGTCAAGGAATTACAATTTGAGACAACACACTGCTCTATTCAGAGAGGGATGCCAGAGGAGGAGGGGAAGAAGAGGATTCTTATAAGGCATAGTCGTGGGAAATAGCATAGTAATCTGGGTACGTAGAACAGACAAGCTGCAGGAAGGGAGTATTGAGGAGTTAGAGAAACAAGGTCACAGAAATGTCCTTGGGTTAGCTTTTCCAGGTGTTCCAGGAGCAAGGGTAGTTGGAAACTGCTAGGGTATGTGTGGGTTTTCTTGAGGGGCAGTTAGAAACTGCTGGTCAGAATCATTCTAACCTGATTGAAACTTAACTGTAAAATGAGATTGCTAATAGCACCTACCTTCCAGGAATGTTGTGAGGATCGTGTGAGTTAATATTTGTTTTGCTTTTTAATTTATCTTAGACTGAAACACCAAAACACAAATACGGAATAGAGAGAGAAATAAAAACATATCATAATCTTAAATACTGGAAATTAAGTAAGAAAAAAGGCATGTCACGTGCATCGCCGAAGATAAGAGAGAATTAAAAATATGTAGCAATAAATTTTTGTTTCGAGAAAGCCTGTATGATAAATAATATTGTATTGAGAACTGTCCATCTTTTCTTTGCTTCCTTGTAAGTTTTCTTTTGTTCTCTGCTATGTATTTTTTAACTCGTTTCTTCCCCCCCACTCCCAGAAGGCTGCAATTAAGTTTGGATATGTATCTCTATAGCTACAGATACATTCCTAGAGATATACATATATACATACATATATAGACATACATTTTCCTAAACAAATTCTACTCCTGATCTTTGTATGAGTTAACATTTATAAATGTGCTTAATGTAGTGCCTGGTACATAGTAGGTTCTAAACAAATATTCCTTTCCCTTCCTCCCTCCTTCCATGTGTTTTCCCTGTCAGGATCCACCATGATCAAGATAACTACTTAAGAAGTGTTAACTTTGGCAGTAATCCAGTGGTTTAAAATCATACCTTGTCCCTCTCACCCACTAAAGGCATATAGTCGAAGAAATTTAAGTGGTGGGTGATACATGCTGGATGACCTGAGCCCTGTGCAGAAGTCTCAGTAGAGTCAACACATGGCATCTTTAGTATATGAATATAATGCTAATGTAATAAGAGCACAGACCTTATCAGTTTGCTTGGCTGGTATCATTTCCTGAGGAACTTGTTTCTGGCAAAATCATGACAGTTATTAATAGATAAGGGAAGTGACCTGGGGAAATTGTGGAGTATGTGTGGACAGTCTTTCCCATCTAAGGGTAAGAGAGACAGTGATTCTTTCTCTGATTGTATTTGAGTAGGAGAGACCATGTGGGAAAGGGAAGGACATCAGGGCTTTCTTCCCCTCTTAGACCATATGGCCCCCCCAAGAAGCAAATCTAGGTCATTAGCCTTTTTCCACTTTTTTCTTTTCACTTCTAGGTAGAGGAAGTGGCACCTACATAATCTTAGGAATTTCAAAAGGTCAACACAGGAATCTAGGAATAAGAGTCGTTAATTCATCATCATTGCCTGGAGGAGTAAAGATTGTTCTTTTGGAGTGACATTCAGGAACCCCCAGCAGTCATGGACGTGAATTTGGGGAAACCAATACCTTATTGGAACTAAGTTGAGTTTTGAACCTACTCCTCCAAAAAGATTGAGATGGTGTATACCGTCCAAGAAATTGGAAAAATGTCTGCATTTGTTCTTGCTTTACCTTTGAAGTAAATGTCCCTTTGTAAAATCTACCCTGTGTTAAATGGTTAAATATAGAACTAGGATATTAGTAACTTGGGGGAGGCATGGAGAGCAAAGCTGATAGGAACTCTAGTCAATGGTAATAGAGAAAAGATACTGTAGGTCCTCAGGGCTCCATGCAACCATGAAGGGAAATGTAACCTGCCTGGCCCTTAGGAGTAGGAACTCAGCATATAGGCTAAACTACCAAAATGATGTCACAGGCTTTATTATAGCCCACCTCCTGATGTCTGAGTGAGAACTATGTCTGTGCATTGACTTGTCTTTAGAATCTCAGCAGGTGGAAAAGAAGTAGAGACTTAGTATCAGTACATTTCTCAGCTGAAAGAGAACTACTGACTATATTCACTCATCTCAGAAAAGCTCAAATAGAAACAATGTCATGCATGAATTTGCTGTTTACTCATCAGCAAAAAGATGAGATCTTTTCTAAGGAATCTTGGTGCACATGGAACACACAGAGTAACAGATTGATGGAAGGTCATTCCATACCAAGTGGTCAAAAAGCTACGAAACTTATCTGTCTCCAAAACAGCCCCAGAAAATGGTCAGGGTGTTACAAATAGAATGCATTAGAACTATGTACTTAGCAATGAGCAGAAATGGAGTAATAGCCAAGTGAACTCTTAAGAAGAGCCCAGTCACCAGTTGCTGAGAGACTTCTATGTCTTAATAATAGCTCAGATGAGAAAAGGATTTGTGTATTTCTACATTCAGACAAGCTAACCAAATCTTCCTGGCTTCAGAAAGATGTCTGTTTAGAAAGGAGGGGGAAAATTGTGTGCCTCTGAGTAGACTAATATAGTAGGAGTAGTAGATACTAATATAGTAATAGTAGACTAATAATACTTTTGGGTTGGAGATATCCAAGGAACAAAAGTTACCCATAGGGTCTGTATTTAGCGATAATGTGGATTATGAATAAACACGGAATTATAATGTAGAGGAAGTTAGGTGATGTATTGGTTAGGGAACCGGGCCTGGAGTTCACATCTGTGCTCAGATACTGTATTTAGGTGTGGACAAGTTATTTAACCTGTGCCTCATCCGTAAAATGCAGATAATAGTAACACCTGCTTTTCAGGGTTGTGGTAAAGATGAAATGAGATAATTGGCACAGTGCCTGGCACATAGTAAACACTATATAAATGTGTGCCATTATTATTTTCAGAAAAAAGTGTTTTTAAATGAATAAAATAAAATACAATTAC
Source organism: Potorous gilbertii (assembly GCA_028658325.1). Taxonomy (NCBI): domain Eukaryota; kingdom Metazoa; phylum Chordata; class Mammalia; order Diprotodontia; family Potoroidae; genus Potorous; species Potorous gilbertii. The sequence goes on along the minus strand of CM053770.1, from coordinate 367,777,549 downwards.
AAAGGGAGCCAATTATATTGAAATAAAGATGTTAAGTTAAATCTAAGGGGGTTGTGTACACTAGATGAAGTACTTCTGCTTTAAAATGATTAATTTTAATTCAGTTTCACCTCCAATACTCCTAGGAGAATCTTACGTAATTGAGAAACTGAGGGCAAAGGTTTGAATGCATTCTGTGTCCTGGAGTAGAATTCATTGACTTTCTAGCTTCTTCATATGCAGTTGAGGTATTCAACTCTTTCATTCTTTCTTGGGTGGGGAATGTCTATTTTTCATCTTCAGAATTTTTGCTTAACATTTCAGTGTTTCTGTGTTTTAGCCCCCCACCTCCATCCCTCAAGTCCACGCAGATCTTCAGTTTTTGCTGGCCTTACTAGGCCATCCCCTTTTATTTCTTTAACGCTTTAGGAGAAATGAGAGAACTGGTTAAATAAAAGCCGTTGTAGATGTACCTATAGTCTAGTTATTATACCATGTGATTTTTTTATGCAATTGAAATATGCTATTATATTATCATAGATTCAAAGCTGGAAGGGATCTTACAGTTCATCTAGTCCTACATCCTCATTTTACAGATAAGGAAACAGCTTCAAAGGATGTTAAGTGCTTTACCCAAAGTTACACAAATGGTAAATGTAAGAGTCAGAATTCGAATGTAGGTCTTCTCACTTCAAATCTAGTATATTTTCCAGTGAAGCACATAGCCTTTCTGTGTTTTGTATACAACCGATGTGTTTGCTCTGAATGCCCTTTCATTGTCCTGATTCTTTGCTATAAATGGTAGTAAGTAATTATGCTTGTACTATTTTTTCTGGTTTTAAACATTTTTATTGATATTGTTTTTACATCGTCACATTAAGACATGAAACTTTAAATAAACATTTACAGTGTGCCAGGCACAGTCTCCTTGCAGAAAGCTATCTCTTATAACAAAGAAAAAAAGAGTTCATCCAAACTACCCAACACATCAACCAAGTCTAGTATTAAATCTAGAATTCTATTCCTCCAGTGTTCCACCTGTGCAGAGAAGGGAGAGAGATGAGATTTCTTCCTTGAGGCCAAGCTTGGTCATTGGTGTCATTACATTCAGTTTCTACTGCTTTGTAACTGTTCTTTCTGTTTACATTGTTGTAGGCCTTGTGTAAGTCATTTTCCTGCTTCTACTCAATTTCATTTTTTATCATTCAATGTCTTCTCTGTATTAATCATAGTTATCATTTCTTATAGTCATATACTGTTACATTAACAGCATATACTATATTATTAGTCTATCATATACACACATGTACTATAATATGAGATATATACTATTATATATACTGATTTATGTTTTGGTCACTTTGTACAGTGTGTTAACTGCTTATATGTTGTTTTACATGTGCTAATCATAGTTACAAATCATATGAGTGTGAATGACATATGTTAGGTATCTGCATGAAAAATCTGTAGGTTGGGAATTGAATTCAGTTTTATTTTACTTTCATTTTCAATTTCTCTTCCTTTTTGCTTTCCCTTCTCCACTCAGTAAGAAGGCAAGAAAAACTCATTACAAATATGTATGTATACATATATGTATATGTATATTCGAGCAAAACAAATTTCCATAAAATTGGGGACCACAGATGTTTCACAGGAGATGAGGGTAGGGAGGAGGGCCATAATTAATGGCCTTTCCTGTGTAGCTACCTCCCCAGCTTGCTGGGAGAAGCAGTTGGGCTTTGGGCTGAAGGAGGAAGGAAACAAGTGATTTGATGGATACATAGAAGTAATACATTCATTCGGGAAAGAAAAGAGACACTAGGACCATGGTATAATATGACTCTTTAACAGAACTGGCTGCTAAATTCCTAATCCTTCTTTGAAATGGGTTAGCCCAAGCGAGGAGTCAGATATCTACCAATGACCAGACTACTGAGATTTAGGAATGTATCCAGCTTCCTGAGTGTCCTATGTGGATTTCAAATCCCACATACTATGGCTGAGCTGAGATGCTATTTCCTCTTCTGTGATTTTTTTAGGATCAACATGCCATTAGAATTTCTGCCATTTCATCTAGTGAGTCAAGATTTGAATAGAAAGAGAATAGTCATCCTGAGGAATATCTGGTCACTGGATTCAGATGGCTCTGGAGGAGAAGTGAGGCTGGTGACCTGCACAGCCCTCCCTCACTCAAAACAAAGTCAAGTGCAAGTCATGTCATCATTTCTCTGAGGGTGTGGTCTTCTTCGGAAACAAAGGACGAACACAGGAAAGAGAAAAGGTGAATGAAATAATTGTTTTACAAATGTTATCTTAATTGACCCTCATAATAATCCTGGAAACTATTATGATCCCTATTTTACAGTTGAAGAAACTGAGGCAAAGGGGGATTAAATAACTTGCCCAGGGTCATAAAGCTAGAAAGTGTCTGAGGTTGAATTTGAACTCAGGTCTTCCTGACTCCCAGCTCAGCACTCAATCCGTTGCACCATGTGGCTGCCAGGGCTCTTCTTTGACTGCTTAAAAGGGAACGGAGGTGGGAAACCAAAACAAATTTAAACTGTACATGTCCTAGAAATTCTGGGTTCAAAATGATCTTATGTCTAGGAGAACTTTTGGGCTCCAGGAGAGTGGGGGGCTAACAATGACACTTGTAGTTGTTTGTTATGCATTGCTCTTTAGTCATCATATACTGTTCATTTGCTCATTAATGCTATGCAATCATAGGTGTATAACACATTAAATTAGGGGTGTGTACCCAGGAAATTAAATTTTTTCAAGGCAAACAAGTAATCAAAAAGGGCATTATTTTTATTCATCAAACTAAAAAACCCTAAAATTTAAATTTAATTTTTCAAAATAAATACCTAAATCTTACTTCAAACTATAAACTTTAAAAAGTGGACACAAAATATTAATTTTTTGGAAATATTAGGGTATATATATTTGGGCACATTTGGTATGACTTGTATACCCACCTATGATGCAAAGGTTAAACAAATTACTATATACAACATTCAAACATGTATCTGCATCCATGGAGGACCAGCTTCATTATGTCAAAGTTCTGTGATTAGTGTTCATTGAAATAGCAGTTTCAGGCACTGTTTTGCCAGTGCATGAGGACTCAGTTCATTTTGATTTGATAGATCCTTGAAATGGGGTAGCTAGGTGGGCCTGAAGTCAAGAAGATAGGGAAGTTCTTGGCCAAACCAGGTGCAAAGATAACAAGAGATAAAACGGATTTGATTAGATAACAAAAATAATGCAGCTGGAAAAAATATCTGCAGCAAATTTTTCTGATAAGGCTCTGAGTTTTAAGGGGCAGTGAGGTCTAGTGGATAAATGCTGGTTCTGGAGTCAGGTACACCTGAGTTCAAATCTGGTGTCAGGCAGTTACTAAGTGATCCTGGGTAAGTCACTTAACCCTGCGTGCCTCAGTTTCTTCATCTGTTAAAAAAAATGAGGTGGGGAAGGATACAGCAAACCACTCCTGTACCTTTGTCAAGAAAACCCCAAATAGGGTAATGAAGAGTTTGAAACAACTGAAGAAATGATTCTTGAAACTATACATCCCAGGATGAGTTGAGGCTTCCTCATAGAGAAAAGAAGCTGAGGGATTAATGCTTGTTGACTCTCTGGTAACCACAGGGAGCAATTCTGCCTCAGTGAACCACAAGGATGAGTGTGTGACTCCTCAATAGAGGACTGTTAATATCATTTAGTTAAATGTATTATTATAAGTTTTTAAAACTAAGCTTCTGATTTAGAGTAGTTAGCTTACTGCGCAAATTACCATTGTGATGAACAATGACTTTGCGTCTTTTGCTGAGTTAAAACGTCCCTAATATGACAACTGTATATTTTAATTCGGTATGCTTAGTACATTTACATTCCTGTTTTCAAAGAAAGACCCGTTACAGTGTGAGTTTTGAGTACAATCTCCCAAAAGGCGCTAGATTCCAAGTTACTGGACTGTTAGAATATTTGTAAATGAAGTACATGCCCATAAGAGAAGCTTCATGAATGTTAAGTGCCTTGTTTCTTTAAATACTAGCTCTGTATGTCATATTTTCATGGGCCATCATACTGGAGGGGCCAGAATACTGGAATGATCTCTGAGAATGTCAGCCTGGGAATGTATGTCCACCGAGGCTGATAGCACAAATAAATGTGACAAGGCAGATGTCAGCAGTGAAATTAGTAATGAATTGATGAAAGATGGCTAAGTAATGACGTTCAGAATACTCTAAATACTAGCTCTCTGTGTCATACTTCATGAGCCATCAGTAGAGTATTGGAATGCTCTCTGATAATGTCAGCATGGGGGTGTTTCTCCACTCAGGAAGATAGCAAAAATAAATATAAAAAGACCAATATAATAAATACAACCTTTATAGACTTCAATGCAATAAAATTAATAAAGAATCAAAGGAAGTTGAGCCAAAAAAATAGACTTAAATGCAGGCCAAGTAATGACATTCAGAATAGTGACTGAGTCAAAGAGCGAATCATAGAAACAATATGTAATTACATTAAAGTTAATGGCAATAATGAAATAACATACTGGAAATTTGCTAAATGCTAAAACAGCTTCCCAACTGACTGTAGCTGTGATTAGGAAAGACAACATAAACAAATGAGAAATTCACTGAGACAGAGTAAACAGCTGTTGCTAGATCTAAAGAATTGCATGAGATGCACAGAGATGTTAAATGACTTGTCCAGGATCACGTAGCTAATAAGTCTTAAAGATTTGGACACTGATTTTTACTAAGTCAGGTTGCCTCATTTGAGTAAATATAATCTGAATTTAATTGATGTGTTATGGCTTAAACAATTATCTTTATTTTACAAATGGCATAAGCAAGTGCATTAAATAAATACAATGTCCTTTGTTTTCTCAATGCTCCATTCCTGGAATGTCTGTGTCTGCGCTAATCTAACTGGAGACTCTAATTACCTGGTTTCAGCTACCTTAGGTGAGGGCAGAATATTTATTTCTGGTCTTCAGGGATACATGTCTGCCTTGATCCACTGATGCAGTACCTCAGCAGAGGGCCTTCCTGAGTTGCCACAGCAACTGAGCTAAGGATCTATCCAATGCACTAGAGGCCTTCCTCTGTCTAGGTCTTTTAATATTCTGTGGGTACTCATGCAACACTCAGGCTGTCCATCTGTCATCCCTCACTCTCACTACATGACTAGCCCACTGATCATATTATTTTCTGGATGTTATGTTATGCCATTTCTTTTGGGCAAGTAATTATTAGTGATGTGCTGCAGCCTGCTTAATAATAAATGAGTGAAAGCTTATTTGCTTTGACCGTGTGAAACAAAGTCCTTGCTTGCTTTCATATCCCTGGCACACTGTGTAATGCTGTTGATCCAGATGATATAGACTGACGATGAAATTGGTGAAGAGGGAGGAGGCTACGTTCTCACATTCTCTTTGATGTCAGGCTTGGTCATTATAATTTCACAGCATGGGAACTCATGGGTGGGAAACATCACATTTAATATCAGATGTGGCTGATGGGTTGGATAATTTTGCTGAATTTTTTTTTTCTTTTTAAAATTCTTTGCAAAGAGATGAATTTCTGGGAGGGGGAAGAAATGTATTGGGAAATGAAGGTGATGTAAAAACAAAGGACAGCAATGCTGAAAAGATGGAAAATGAAGAAAGCACTTCATGCTTTTTGGGAGAAAACTGCCATCTGAAGACCCTAATAACACAATATTTTCACAACATGCTTATCATTTGCACATTTTATTTAATTACAATAAAATTATTAAGTACCCACAATGGGCTAGAGACTGTCCTAGAGATGGATTATCAGCTTAATAGGTCCCTAACAATTAGTTATATGCTGCAATGTTTTAAGGTTTACAAAATGCTTTTCTCATAACCCTATGAAATATATAAAGGAAATTTTATTACATCTCTTTTATGGATCAGGCTCCCAATTTTAAACTTATCTGTTTAGTATTCAAGTTTGAATCCCCAGTGTGGGGCCATACCTTTCTAGAGTTATATTTTATTACCACCCTCTACATTTTCTACAATCTAGCCAAAACTGGTGAACTTTTTGTTCTGGAACAACCCATGTACCTTCCCACCTCTGGGACTTTGCTCACTCTTCCCTAGAGAGACACCATGGTCAGGTGGAAATAGTCTTGAACGTTGGGGGTCACAGGATTGCTGTTTACTACTTGGGTGACTTTTTCGCTGTTCAGTCATGTCCAAATCTTATAACTTCATGGACCACACTGTCTGTGGGGTTTTCTTGGCAAAGATACTGGAGTGGTTTGTCATTTCCTTTTCCAGCTCATTTTTACAAATATAGAAACTGAGGCAAACAGGGTTAAGTGATTTGCCTAAGGTCACACAGCTAATAATCATCTGAAGCTGGATTTGAACTCAGGTATTTCCGATTCCAGGCCCAGCACTCTATACATTGGGCCATGGAGCTGCTGTAGGACTTTGGGTAAATCATTTAATCTTTCAGGGTCTCAGTTTCTTCATTTATAAAATGAAAGCTTCCGATCACATGACTTGTAAGATTTTTCCAACTGTACATAAATCAAAGTACTCCTGCCCCTTACTTACCTGTTGAGTAAGTCCTCAGGCTTTTATAACTTTTACAACAAAACTTTTTACAATAATAAATTTTTTTAACATTTGTTTTTAAAATTTTGAGTTCCAAATGACTACCTTTCCTTCCTTTTTTTCTTGTCCTCCTTGAAAAGGCAAGTTACATTCACATTTGAGCTTTACTTCAACTCTATTACTAAAATTTTCCCCCATTTAGGGAAACTATACAGAGGCCAAGCCATTTATCCTTAGCCACACATCTAACAAATGACAGAGATGAGGCATGAATCCAGGTCTTTCTAACTCCTGGTCTACCAATCTACAAAAGGGAATTTCCTCTTATGAAGCCTTCCTTAATTCTCTACCCACTCCCCCACCCTGACCAGCCAACTGGCACCTCACCCAACTAGCACTTAGCTTTGCCTGGTCAAAGGGGAAACTGTGAGATGTGGTAATAAGTGCATTGGACTTGGAGGCAGGGGAAAAGAGTTTAAAATTCTCAGTTCACACTCTGGGGCTTCTGCCCTATGTCACCTTCATTCCCTTTTCAGGGCCTCAGTTTCCCTATATGTAAAATAGGATGGTTGGACTAGGATCCTCCCCAGCTGCAATGGTCTTTTTCCCGTTCTAATGATTTCTAAGACAATTGTGGAAATGCACGAAGGGGCTGTGCTTTCATGGATAAGAAAAGATCCCACCTCCAAAGAAGCTGACTGAGGCAAAGCGAGGAGGTGACTTGTCCCACGGTCAGGGGTGGGTTTGACCCCAGAGGTCTTTGGACTCCAAGAATCCTCGGGTGCTGTGTATTGTACAGTGGCGTTATCTCCATGTAGCTTAGATACCCGCTAGCTTTTAAACTATAGCAGAGAGGGAACCTCTCTCTGCACTTGGTTTCTTTCCTGGCACCTAACACGTGGTAGATGTTGGATGGACAGAAAGACAGAACCTCTAAGCAAGTTTCTAGCGTGTCCTCCCAGGTTTTACCATGGAACCCAAGCTTGTGAGCTCCTCCAGGGAACTAGTCTTATCCGCACTTCGGCTCTCTCCAATCAGTATTTACATAGTATCTTGGGTCTTAGTAACTGTGGGCTGCGTTGAATTAAAAGGACGTCCTGTTAAGTGCTGGCTACATTGTCTGTCTGGGAGGGGGAGGTCCTACCTGGGATGTTAAGTGACTTACCCAGGGTCGCAAGGACTCGAACTCAGATCTTTGGCCTCTAAGAGAATTTAGAACCCAGATCTCTGAGCCTCCAGGAGGAATTGGAACCTGGGTCTTTGGCCCCTAAGGCTGGGGGTGGGGGAACGTGAACTTTCAATATCAGACGTGGTTTGCTGAATTTTATTTTTTCTTTTACAAACCCCTCGCAAAGAGATGTTTCTGGGAGGGGAAGGGAAGCAATGGATTGGGGACATTTAGGGGATGTAAAAACAAAGGAAAGAAACCAATTAAAATGGACGGGGAAGGGAGTACTTGGTGCTCTTGGAAGAAAGCTGCTCTGTGAAACCGCCGTGACAGAAGTCTTCCCGTCTCCGGCCGCTCTCGGTCCGCCAGCCTCTGATACATCAGAAGAGGGAAGCCGAGGGAGGGGCCGAACCGCAGCGAAGGGCCGAGGGGAGCTGGCAAAGACTACATGTCCCACCGTGCACTGCACTTTCCGGAGCGGGCCCCGTTTGTGGGAGGGAAGCTGCTCAGAGCTCTCTGTCTAGCGGTCCACTTCCCCCGTCTACCTGCGCTCGGGCCCAGCTTGCGGGCCCTTCCTCCCGGTCAGCGGCGCCGACCGCCTTTCCGCCGCCCGAAGCTCGCCTTTCCGCCCCTCCCCCACCCGGCCTCGAAGGGTGGCGGTGCCGCTGTCGTCGCCCGTCGCGGGCGGATGACGCAGGGGGCCGCGTGCTGTCCCCACGTGTGCGGCTGCCCAGAGCCGCGGCGGCCGCTTTCCTTGGGGGCGGTGGCGGCGGCGGCGGCGGCCGCGGTACCATAGGGATAGCGCGCACGCTGCGGCGTGGAGCCTGAGACACCGCGTCAGGCGGAGGGCAACGGGCTGCCGGGGCCCTGGGGGGAGGGAAGCGGGTGCCGGGGACATGGAGCACCTGCAGCTGGATCTGGCGGCCGCCCCGCTGCGAATCATCGCCGCCAGGAACGAGAAGAGCCGCAGCGAGCTCGGCAGGTTCCTGACGAAGCAGGTGGGCGCCCCGCCGCCGACCCTCGGGGCCCCGGGGGGCTGGCCGGGGTCGGGGCGTGGAGAGGCCCCGGCGCGCCGCCTCTGCTGCCGGCCCCGGCGGCGCCAGAAACGCCGCAGGGGTGGGGGTGGGGTCGGAGCCGGGAAGCCCCGCTCTCCCTCCCCCGGCATCCTCGGGCTCGCGGGGAGCGGATAGTTTATCTCTTTGTATGTGTGTGTGTTGGGGGGAGGGGGCTCTTTTTTCTTCAGGCGGGGCGTGTCAGACTCTCCTCGCCGTCGTGAGGTTCCTAAAGCTGGCTTGTTTCCGAGCTAGAGGTTGGGGGCTCCGAGCCCTGGAGGCTGTGATCCCCAGATACGCGTCCTCCAGTTTTCTAGGGGTGATGGATGGCTTCTGCCCATTTTCTGCTCTCCCCCTTCCAGCCTCAGCCCGCGCCCCTTGTTCGCCTGGAGAAGGGCCAAGCGTTTTTACCGTTCGCCTGCTCTCCCTAAGCCGGAGAATGCGGTAAAAATAGGTCCCTGCGCGTGTGTGCAGATGTACACGCGTACATCATACATAGGGGAAACCTGCCCTCCGGGAGCGGCGGAGACGCGACGATGCGGGGGCTGGGGAGAGCGCAGCTCGGGGCCCTGGCGGGACAGACCCTGCGCGGCTCGGGGCCCTGGCGGGACAGACCCTGCGCGGCTCGGGGCCCCTGGCGGGGCAGACCCTGCGCTCCCCCGGAGCGGGCTGCGGGGCTGCGGGGCTGCGGCCCGGCCTGTGCCTCGGGGGGCGGGGATCCTCGGGAGCGGGGCCGCGGACGGAGCGCCTTCAGGGGCCAGCCGGCCGCCTGCCCCAAAGAGGGGGCGCCGGGGGAGAGCTCGGAGGGCTGATTCCAAGGTGACGTAAAAATGACAAAATGTCATAGGGCGGTATAAAGACAGGGGAAGCAAGACATTTATCACCGTGATGGAAAGGTTCATGGGGGTGGGAAAGGGCGAGGATCAGGGAACCTGTAAAGAAAGCTGGTACCTCCCGCATTTGGACCCAGAAGGGAACGAGAGACCCCCGGAGAGGGAGACGGGATGGCTGCTGGGCCAGGAGTGCTGATGGCACGTCCGCTGGGTTTGTCTTCTTGCACTTGAGATGGAGAGTGGGCCGGCTGGTCTGGAGCTTGGAGGAGGAGGTGAGGCTTTAAAAAAAAAGATGATTTGAAGCCAGATGGAGGAGACCTTAGATAAGGTGCTATGTTGAGGAGTTTTTCTGTACTTAATGATAGGGAGCCGTTGATGGTTTTTGATCGACAGCGTGCAGTGATCAGAAGGATAATTCTTTTTGGCAGAGATTTAAAGGATATATTAGGATAGATAGCTAGGTGGCTGTTCTAATAATGTTGAGAAGATTTGAGGCATTCCCTTAGTGTGGTTATATGTGTTAGATCCAAATTCCTATTCTGTTGCCTCCTTATAGTTTGGAAATGCTTTTTCAACAGAGATGAAGGCCCAGCAGTTCTTGTCAAGATGGAAAGCAGGGTCGTGGCCATGGGTGGCTCTGTATTGTTGTAATAACAGCCTAACTAAATTCAGAGAGGCTCATCATTAAAAGGTTGGCCTATAGGGGGTGAATTTTTTTTGGCGGGGGGGTGTTCATAATAACTCATGAAATCATCTACTACATTGTAGATTTGTTATGTTCTGTATTGCCCGAAGTAGTATTCACATCAATATTTGGAAAAACAGTAAGATTTTTATCAAAGAAGAACTAATAGGACCAGACAACGTGATTAAATATGGGAAATAAAGAGACAAATGATCACTATTTATAAATGTGTGACTGGCAGGAGGATGCTTCCACTAGAGAGATTAGTCAGAAGGTTTGGGGTGAAGAAAATGACTTCCTTTTGGACATGAGTTTGAGGTATTTGGCATTTGGAAATAAAGAGACTAGATGGAGGTGTTGAGGGTGAAGATAAATAATTGGGAGTTACTTGTGTAGAGAGCATAATTGAAGCCTGGGAAGTGATGAATTGACCACAGTCTTGACTGTGTGTAGAGGGAAGAGATTGATTAATTGGCCAATAACTCAACCTTGTAGGGTTTCCCACATTTTAGGTTTGGGAGGGGGATGTCTGAGTGCTGTGGGAGGTGGGGATGTTTAACAATGATGAGGATGAAGACCAAAGAGACCATTAGCTCTTGGAATGTTAATTAGTATTTGCATAATCTCCCAGTCACGAGTGTACCACTTTTTTTTTTTTCTATTTTATAGAAAATTTAAAAAAATTAAATTTTGGCTAAAATTTTTTAAAGAGACTCACCCAATTTGGATGCATTTAAGTCTAAGTCTTTGTGACTCCTGAGTTCACTATTAAACTAGTCTAGGCTGCCTTCCTAAGAATAAGTACTTTTTTGGAAAGAGGTGTTTCAGTAGAGTGGTGGGAGTAAGGAGCTAGATGACTGGGGTTTGAGGGAAGGAGTAGAGGCAGTGAAGACTAGCATTCTTTTTCTTTAAATTTGGCAGTGAATGACAATCCAAAAAAATGATAATAAGGTCAAGGAAAAGCCTTTTAGATTAGGGGAAATCTGAGTATTTTTGCTGTTAAGGAGTGCAAGATTATGGAAGAGGAGCTGAGGAGATTGATTTTCCATGACTTGCTCAGGAAGAACAATAACCTCTTCCTCTGAGACTGAAAGGAAAGATAATAGGATGTGAAAAGGAATTGAGAGGTTTAGTGGAAGGGAGTCTCAGGGGTTTGCCTCTACTATCGTGGTCAAATACGAAGCCAGCTGTCTGCTTAGTAATAGAGGTGTAGAATTGGAGAAATGAGAAAAGGATGTTTGTAATAGCTGTAACAATAACCAATATTAATTTCATGTGTAGGGCTCTTTAAATAGAGGCATTGTGGCATAAGGTAGAGAGCTGACTTTGTATCTAGAAAGACCTGGGTTCAAATCCTGCCTCTGATACATACTGGGTGCCCTGAACAAACCATTTAAGGCTCTCAGTGTTCCAACTGACTCTGAAGAGAATTAAGTTGCAGAAAAGATGCCAAACCTGAATTGATAGAGGGAGTTTCTTCACCTTGGAGTTCTCTTAAACCCCATGTGAGGTCACAATCGACAGTGACCCACAGTTTAAGGAGCACTGAAGTTGTTGTGAGTGGAAACAGTTTAAGAAGCCTTGCTCTGTATCAATGAAATCACAGGTCCTGCCCCTATCTTTAAGGTTTAGAAAGTTAAAAGAATAAAATAATTGCATTATAAAAGTAAGAGTCCAATTGAGTTTAGACAGCATAAATTTGTCATAAGACTAATGTGAGATTCTTTTCTAAGAATGGACGTGGCTTTTGACAGATTAAACTTGAAGAATCAGAAATGACTGGGGGAATAGTGAGAAATGTCAGCAGAAACAGATGAATTTCTCCCTCTACTGTCTGTACAGTTTATATGATAATTAATCATGTATTGCTTTGTGATGGCTCTTCCATCATTGCCTTGAACTGTTAAATCTTTTATTATTTACTTTGTGTTTGATTTGTCCTCCCAGTTAGGTGAAATGTTTCCTTAGCACCTAACTCAGCACCTTGCACACAGAAGGTGCCTGGTGGATTTATTGATTCGAATGATTGCATCACAATTTAAATAATGTCATCATTAAGGTTCATCTCTGTTATGTCTTAAATTCACATGAAAATTATTAGCTTAGTACAGTTTTCCACTTGGCTTTTATTAAGCACAATTTGGTTTTGCTGTGGGCACATATGGATCTATGGCATGTGTATGTAGCACACATTGGATATATAAAAAAGATTTATATGACTACTGTAGTATCCTCAATACACTATAGTTTTCATATTGAGTAAAGCCACAAGTTGGATCTCTATTGACTTGCTCATAAAAAGCAATTCCATTAGGCCTTCTAAAAAAAATTTCAGCCAAGCCTAAGGGGAGGTAAAGAGATCTTCTTAGGAAAATAGACTTAACCATTATTGTTCATACTTAGTAGTGGAAAATAGGATATTCTTAACTGAATATGTTACACTAGCTTTTTTCTATTTCAATTCTATATCTATTTTCTATTTTTCTATTTCTCCTAAAAGATTAAAAATTTTAAGCATGACTTTACTGCTATACACAGCTTACTGTATTGAAATATTTTATCTGAAGCCTTCTACTCATCTCCTGACAGAGAGGTGATGGATTCAAGATGCAGAATGAGGCATGCATTTTTGGACATGACTAGTGTGGGGGAAATGTTTTGCTTGAATAGGGTTTGTTTTTTCTTTTTTCATTGAGTAGGTAAGGTGAGAAGGAAAAAAATAAATGCTTGTTAATTGGGAGGGGAGAAGTAAAAAATTTTTTTACCTGAATTTCACACTCCCTTAGAAGAGTCTCTAATTGCTTGTCTTTCTTACTTTTTTAAAGAAAAGGACACAGCAAAGTCTTTTAAGTCATGCATTCACTTACATTTAGAATCTTAGATGGAGATTTTCTAGAAGTATGGTACAAGAGTGAAAATTTTTTCACTTTGTAGTAGAATCCCCTTTTAGATGAATAATGAGAGATGAGTAAATAAAAGTGATCCTAGGGTTTAGGTAGCAAATTTTTTTTTGTCTGGCACAATATTTGATGTGTATTTTGAAAACTTGCTATGCCCTAAGCAGGTTACAGATTCTTTTGTGGCATCTTTCACTTTTGTCTTGATTATCAATAAAAGATATAACAATGTAAGGTAGAGTCATAGAATTTTAGAACTAAAAAATACCTTAGAAATCATTTAATTCAACCCTTCCCTTTTACAGACTATTAAATTGAAGCCTAGAATGGTACAGTGACATGTTCAAAGTCATACAACATGTTAGTAGTAGAATTGATATGTTGCAGTCTTCTCTCCCTTTTCCCCTTCCACTCCCCATTCTTCCATTTGAAATTTGTAAAAGTCTCTAGTTCTGACATGGAATTCTGTCACTGTTTCTGTGTCTCGTAATTTTAAAAGAATTAGAATATGTATAGTTAGGACTTTTAAGACTGTATTCAGTTAGTCATCTTAATTGCTTTGGATTTCTAGAGAGGTTTCTAGGTAATTTTAACCATATAGCTACATTACATCTAATATATGTAGTGCTAAAAATTCATCCTGGAACAGAATAAAACCTGGAAGGAAAATTCAACCCCAGGAGCACTGTTAAAAGGTACCATATGAACTCGTCTGACAGTTGGGTTTAGTACAAGAAGCAACATGCTAATGATGAAATAAATATAGATTTAGGCATATGATTTCCACACAAGTTAGGAGCTTCTAGGAGCTGTATGAAACTGTCCTGCATCCTGGCTAAAGAGGATTTGTCCATGACTACAGAGAGAGGGCTGCTCTTTCCGAGTGAAGCTGGAAGGCCTGTTGGATCCCTCTCTTCCCTTTTCAGGATAGATTATCAAGGATAAGCCCGACTCCCAGAAGTTTCCTGTTTCTTTTCATAGGAGAGCTATGTACAGTGACTGTAGAATCACCATACCATAGATTTAGAGCTGGAAAGGACCTCAGAGATCATGTCCAGTCCCTTCATATATTGCAGCTGAGGAGTCTGAAACCTATGGAGATTAAGTGACTATCTCAAGATTGCATATCTAACAAGTAGCAGAAATGAACCCAGGTCTACTAACTCCACACCAAATATTATTTCTACTATATCATGCTGACTCCCTCCCTTCATTTGGGTTTGAATTTCACTTTCAGTAACTCTCAAAATTGCTCTCTTTTTATAAGAAATTAGTGATCAAAGAACCACTGTGTTAGGGCACTGGAACTCCTGGGACTAAGATAAGAACTCAGAAGAAGTCCTGAGGGAACCTTTTTTTGTCCACACACCAAGTGATTTAACTGCTTCTCAGTGGAACAACTTGAAGGCTGCACTTCAGGTCTTGTGTTTTATTTAATCTTTCTATCTTCCCTCAGACCTTTGCTAATAGATGCCTAATAGTTTTCAATAGCATTTATTTTAAATTGAATTATAATAAGGGCTATAATTGTCAGAAAGACTTGAGTCTGCTTTATCTATTTGCCTCTTTATGTCAGGGTCATCCACTTTCAAATTCTTAGATTATCCCAGTTAAACAAATTTTTGCAGGCTCTACCAAGCTGGAAAAGCTTTGGAGTACTGGTCTGGCATTTCCCTGCTAGCTAATAAGACCAGTTTTTATCTAGGCTCATCATTAAACTGGCTGTATCAGGTAACTATAGCAACTTACTATAGCCATTTGTAGCCATAGCAACTCATAAAAATGTGTATCAAGCCGTGGTGTCTGGCCTGTACCAGTCTAGTATGGATTTGGTCTCATCTTCACTCACATATTCTCTGGAGAGAATTCTTATTTTTCCACATTTTTATCATGGTCATTGACAGGATAATAAGGTGATAGATTTGGAATTAAAAGTGACCTTCATCTTCCTCATTTTGCAGATGAGGAACCTGAGGACTAGAGAGGGCAAGTGACTTCTCCAAAGGCACGCTGGTAACAAGTGGCAGACTGGGGACTTGAGCAGAGGTCCTCTGATTCTAGATGCAGCCTTGCTGTGGTATAGTAGAGATGAAAAACCAATGCACAAATATTTGAGAAATAAATGACCTGGGTTTGAAATATGACTGCTATTGGCTAACAGTTTATTTCAGTCAAATTACTTAAGACAGTTCACATTAATACAATACTTGAAGTCTTACAGAGCGCTTTTTTCCACCAGGCTCCTGTAAGATAATGTAGTTCAGGTACTACCATATTATCTTAAAGATAAGGAAGCTGACTCTTAGAGAGCTCAAATGATTTATTTTGCTTTGCTTTACAAAACAGGCAAACTGCTGAAGGCAGGAATCTAACTCTGAAGAGTTTAGTGCAACTTTTGACAAGGCATTGGAGAAAGAGAAGAAAGAAACAGTTCTTACCTTCGCATACTTTGGAATCAACAGCTACTTATTTTTTTGACTCCAAGACCAGTGCTTTTTCTACTGTATATATAGCTAGATAAGTTTTCTCATTTAAAATTTCTGAAAAATTTTATTTTTTAGTTAACATTTACTTTCTCTCCTTCCCACTTCACTCTCTCCTTTCAAAAAAAACCCAAACCCTTACAACAAATATACACAGTCAAGGAAAACAAATTCCTTCATTGTCCATGTCCAGAAATTGATGTTTCTGTACCTGGACTCCATCATCTGTCAGGAAGTGTGGGTAGCATGCATCATAATTGATCTGCTGGAGTCATGGTTAGTCATTGAATTGATCAGTGTTCTTAAGTCTTCAAGTTTCATTTGCTTTTACAGTGTTTTTATTGTGTAAATTCATATCTGCAGGTCTTCCCAGTTTTCTCTGAAACTGTCCCTTTCATAATTTCTTATGCATAGCACATTACATTCTGTACCATTGCCCAGTTGATCATCATCCTTTTAGTTTCTAGTTCTTTTCCAAAAGAACTGCTATGTATTATTTTTATACAGATAAGTGCTTTTCCTCTCTTCTATTTTTTTGGGATCAGGCTCCAATAGTAATATTGCTGAATGAAAAGATACTCGTTGTTAGTGACTTTTGGAGCATAGTTCCAAATTGCTTTCCAGAACATTTAAACCAATTGATAGCTCCACGAAGAATGCATTAAATATACCTGTTTCCTTGCAGCTCCTCCAGCATTTATCATTTTTCTTTTCTTAATTTTTGCCAGTTTGTGTAACCTCAGAGTTGAGTTCACATGCATTTCTTTTGCGGTATTTTTTCACATGACTGTTGAAGTTCTTTGAAAAGTGCCTGTTCATACCATTTGACTATCAGTTGAGGAATGGGAATAATGCTTAATCTGGTTACCTTACAGATTGGTTGTGGGGGGCAGGGAGGGAACACGGCACTTTGTAAATTGTAAAGCTCTTTGAATTACGAGAAATTAGCATTATTATTACTTCTGTTAAAAGTGATTTTTTTTCCAAGTACCTGGGTGTTCAAGAAAGGTACTACTCCTGATCTTACGTACTAAGTTTAACGGTAACGACCAGGCCTGAGTTTTTGATATCCCGGGTTGTCTCCAGTTACTTCAGATGTGGTTGAAGGCATTGATCTTTACTTTATTTATTTATATTATGTGTTGCTTGTTTATTAGTAAAGGCTATTATATAGTCATATATTTTGGGAAGATTTTTCAATAAAGGTTGAAACAAGGTTTTCTGACCTTCCCTATCATTGTCCCCAGAGGCCTGCTTTGAAAACTGTGGTAGAACCTACTGCATGAGTTTAGTCTCCAGTGGTGTAGCTTTTAAGAGCCCAGGCTTCACTTTCCAGCCTAGATGAGGGAGGCATGGGAGGAAGTGTTCAGGGGTACTCTAAGAAGGTACTTTGGGAAGCAGTCCAATTTTTTGCTTTCTTTCCTTCTCCCCTTACCGCCCTCACTCTGAGCCCCATAACCCATCTCTCCTGAAAACTAAAATAAAAGCCGAGTGGTTCCTTTAGCATATTTGTTGTAAATCAGATAGTAATGTTTCCAGACCTAGGATTCTGGGAAGATGATGGAGTAGGTCAGAAAATTCCAAGCTCTCCAGATTTTCCCCCACATGAGTTAAAGTAGTCCCTTAGTGTGAACAAAGTGTGAGTGGAGATAAGTAAGAATAGGGACACGACAGGGTCTTCCTGGGACCTTTGGGAAAGATCGAAGTTTAGTCCCAGTAAAGAGTAAACACCTCCAGGCAAGGTTTCCCTTTCATGGCCAGCCTCAAGCTACTTAAACTAGTGGCCAGGCCTGGCCCCAACCATATGAATTTTCACCCATGCTACAGTGAGGGGACTTGGGCTTTTGAGCCTGGGAAGGTTGAGGGAACCTCTGCTGACCAGGAACTTGGAGCCAGCTGTGCCACTGAGTGCAGGAGTGGTGGGGCAGAAAGCCTCTGACTGTGGGCACTTACCAAGGCTGGAGATTTGGCTTGGGTTCCAAGATAGAGGGGAGAACTGAAGATCTGGGGCAAGAGGCACCATCCCCCATACCCCAAAGGGTTAGAGGTGATTACAAAAATTAAGCTATTACCACAAAACTATACAGGCAAAAAAGAAAGAATCCAACTGTAGAAAGCTATTATGAGAATAGAGAAGACCAGGGATCATCTTCAGAGGAAGATATTGAGGCAAAGAAATTCCTGAAAAGTAACGTCAGATAGTCACCTGCCCCCAAAAAATTAGTAGATCTTTAAAAAGACTTTAAAAATCAAATGACAGAGATGGAGGAAAAAAATAAGAATAATCCAAGAAAAACAAGAAGGTTATAAAAGGAAAGTCAACAAATTAGAAAATGAGATCCAGAATCTTAAGGAAGAAAATGACACCTTGAAAATTAGAGTTGGACAAAGTGAAGCCAGTGAAATTTTAAGAGATCAAGAAATAATTAAACAAAAATATTAACGATGAAACTATAGACGAGAAAGTGAAACGTCTTATAAGAAAAACAACAGATTTGGATCAAGAAGAGAAAATATAAAAATAATTGGACTAATGGAAAGTTGTAATCAAAAAAAGAATCTTGATACAATAATACAAGAAATAATTAAAGAAAATTGTTCTGAAGTATTAAAACAAGTGTGGGAGGGAGTAGAAATAGAATAAATGCATAGATCACCACTTAAAAGAGATCTTATGAGGAAAACTCATAGGAATATTGTAATCAGATTTCGAAACCCTCAGCTCAAGGATAAAATATTAAAAATATCAAGATTCAAAATATTTAAATATGGTGGAGCCACAATTAGAATTACATAAGACCTAGCAGCGGAGACATTGAAGGACTATGGGTCTTGGAACACAATATATCAAAGAGTGAAAGAACTGGGACTCTGGTCAAAAATATCATATCAAACTGCCAAGTTAAGTATTATTTGGAATGACTAAAAGATGGACATTTGATAAACTCTCAGACTTTCAAGACTTTGCTAACAAAAATCCTGAACTTAATAGAAGATTTGACATACAAGAACCAAGAGAAAAATAAGGTATATACCAAAGACTGATTATAAAAGGTTCATAAAGACAGTTTACCTTTTATATATATAAAAGTATGTCTTAGAATGCTTATTAATAACTGGATAACTCATAACAAAGATTGGGGTAAACCCAACTATGATAATTTTAAAAGTAAAACCATTTAGGAATAGCTAAAATGAGTAATTGTTTTGTACAAATGAAGTACAAAGGGAAGAACTGATACTGAGGAATTAGATGGGGAGGGGGGGGGTTTGTAGTTCTGATAACCTAGTTTCATTGGGAAAGGGTTTAAAAGGAAACTATATATGTATATATATACATATATATGTATATATATACATATATATGTATATATATAC
>CM053770.1:367702357-367757964 GCA_028658325.1 Potorous gilbertii | reverse complement strand
TATGTATATATATACATATATATGTATATATATACATACATATATATATATTTTTTTAAAGAATATAAAAATCTTTTAAATTCAGAAGAAGTAAAATGATAGGGGCAATAGGGAGGGGGGAGAGGGCAAGGGAGGAATCTTTATAGGGGATGGGGAGGGAATAGGTAAAAGTGGGGTATAGAAGGATTTTTAGATTTATGGGAATGGGAGGATAGGGGAAAGATCCTTGGAGGCAGGAGGGATAGGAAAAGAGATACACACAAACAAAGTGTATGACTTCCATGGTCGATATACGGATTAGTCTTACTTAATAGTGCTTATTTGTTACTTGGAGAGTGAGTAGAAAACAGTAGTGATAGTGATGCCAAAAGAAAAAGGAAAAGAAAGGAGGCTGGCTTATTGAATCATTTAGCAAAGTACATAGGAGAGAACAGAATGAAATTCAGAGAGACACAGAAAAACAGGAAGGGTTTGAAACTGTTGAGTTTATTATGTACTTTTTTTTTAAAGAAACTACATGCAAAAGATTCTCAATATCATATAGTTATCTCTATTCTCTCTACGAAAATGTTCATATTTGTTGGTATTTGTCAAGGTCAGAATATCAAAAAAGTTATTTAAAAAGTATCTATTATTGTGGCAATGTCCTCATTTTAATCTAGGTCATTTAATTCCAAGAGAGTAAAGAGATTGTCAATTTTTTTTTCCTTTTGAATAAGTAGAGCTTAATGAGACTCTCTTTACTCATTTTAATCACAGTTTTAATCATAGTAAAATAAAGTTCACACATCTCATTTGAGCCTCACCATAAAATTCTGGGAAGTAGGTACTTCACTTGACATTGTCCCCAATTTATAGATGAGGAAATTGAGGATTGAGAACGTAAGCCTATGGTCATGGTATGCATTAGTGGTTGGATTTAAATCTAGACCCACGAGACTCCAAGGCCAGGACTCTTTCCATTATATGTGGATACTTATCATTCTTTTTTTAAAAAACTTTTTTACTTAAATGACCCTTTTTGAAGCCCTTAAATTGATGACAGCAAATCAAAACAGGTTATAAAAATACCTTGAATGTGATATCATAGCAAAAAAAAAAATCCAAACAGATCCAAACCATCCTATTAGTACCAATCACTAAAGTGGTAAAAAGAGGCCTTTTTAGTGAATTGTCAGTTAAACAAAGTCCCTGTTTCTGGAAGGTTCCATTGTAATGCTTTTAAGAGCTGTTTTCTTATATGTTGCCTTTTGTTGATTATTCTGATTTAAAGGTGTTTGGTTGCTATAATGGACTTGTATATTTATTCAAACGTAACACTTCTTAGTGTTATTGTCATTGTTTCAGGGTAGTAGAATTTTAGTGTGGAAAAGATTTCTGACGTCCTCTTCTTCTAGACACCCTCAACTGACAGCTAAGTTTCAGATATGGCTTCTATTCCTGATGCCTCACAGTAAGGTGAAGAGAGCACTTCTGACCTGACCCCTTACCTTTAGGAAGCAGAGAAGAATGCAGACATTATTGACTTGTGACAGATAGTTTCATAAATTTTGAAATAGAAGATCACTCAGAGGCTTTCTAACCCAGTGAGTTGATGACTTTGGTCGCTTGATGGTTAAGTGGCAAGGCTGAGATTTAAATCCAGGTCCTCTGCTTCCAAATTCAGCCCTCTTTCCAATTCACCATAGTCCCCTTTCATTTCAAATTCAGCATTCTTTCCCCCTCTACTAAGCTGAGGCTTACATGTATGTACATATATATTCATATGTAGGATGGTTGTGATAATTTGGAAAATTTGCGTTTGCGTGGTCCCAGTGATCCATAAAGCCGTTAATGACAGGCACAAAACTGTGCCTGTTGTAGACACAGTCTTTTTCCTTGCCTGGCTTTTACTTAGAACCCTTTAATGCTGGAAATTTCTTTAGCCCATGCTTCTTGGGAAGGGAGAACTCATTAGCTATTGCCTAGGATGGTGCAAGTAGGAGTGATGAGTTTCCAGGTTCCTGAGATGACTTGGAAGGTGGGAGTGAAATTTCTGGTGAGGTAACTATAGGGTTATGTGACATAGATGAGCAAGGTTAATCAGCTCTGGATAATATCTTTTTCCTGTGTTACACTTAAATGAAGAAAAAGAAAGCCAGGAAACATGCATTTATAAGGTGCTTGCACCTTGTTAAAAAAAAAAAGGATTTTAAAGAAAGAGCTAGTTCCATTTCTTCCTTTTTATTAATAATGAAATAGAAGCATAATCTCCTCCATCCCAATCTCTTGAAGACTTTTGGCCTGGATGCCAAAATACCTTTTTGTTTTCATTCAGATTGCATTATCTTTATGATTACCTTAGCTGAAGCTCTTAAAATTAATCCTCAGAGGTAAGGAAAATAAACTCCAGAAAAGGACAGCAAATACTGGAATACTGAGTTCAGATTATCATTTGGCCTATTACACTGCTGAATGATTTTTGAATAAGTCTCTCTACTTCCAGGTTCTTCATGTGTAAAAAAAAATAATTCACAGTAATGATGTGAAAAATATTTTGTAGAATTTTAAAGTTTACAATCTACTGCTTTTGAGGCAAGAGAGATATTTTTTCTTCAAAATATTTTTGATTAATACATTTGTTTTTTATACCAGTATGTCTTCCCCTTTAAGATTCTTCCCTTGGGACAAAAAACAAAAACCCAAAACAAAAACCCAACATATTTAAGCAAGACTACCTTACTGTGGCTGTCAGCATTCTGCATCCCTTGGATCTGGAGTCAGTATTTGCATTTGATTTGAATTTAATTTTTATTTTTAATTATTGTTTTAAATTTGCCTTTTAATTGTTGTTTTCATTTATGTTGTTATCATTGTCTATGCCTTCTAATTCTGCTTTTTTCACTCTGCAAAAATTTACACATTTCAAAGAAAGATATTTTCTCCATTCCTTTGATTCTAAAATACAGCTCTCAAAACTTGATGTACCTGATACATATGATTTCCATCTATATTTCTGGGATAATCCTGATTTGTTTTAAATTATCTTTAACAAGGCTCTGAAAAGGAATATTCTTTATCTTTTTGGTCATTGTTTCTATATATTACCAAAAAAAATTGTATAATTATGAAACCCGAAAAACTATTTGTCCATCCCATTCCTTACTAAGAATTCTCTGTACAGCATCCTAAAAAGTAGTCATTCAGCTTTTATTTGAAGACCTTCTTTAGTTGAGGAACTTACTTATCTATAACCCCAGGCATCACATTCTACTTTTACATAGACCTTGTACGTCAGACTTTTGCTTCCTTACATTGTGCTAAAAGGCATCTTTCGGTTGTATTACCTCTGGTAAATAAATCTCAGAACTTCTTTAATGGCCCCCAAACTGCTCCCAGAAACAAAGGCCAATCCTTTTCATAACAATATTCTATACAGAATCACATACCAGTTAGCCAACAAATACTTATATGAAGACTATGCCTTCAATGAGCTTATACTCTAATCATACATAAAATAAGGGGAAAAATACAAGAGATTTCTATTATTGGACTTGTATAATAAATGCTGCCCTTCACATGATAATAGAATCGGAGTTGGAAAGAACTTTAGAGGTTAGGGAGGGCAACCTATATGCAAACCAGAATCCTCTCCTCAGTGTGTTGCCTAACAGTGGTTATCTGACCTTCATTTGAAGGCCTGCACTAAAGGAATCCATTTCCCCTTGAAGTAGACAGTTCTGATTTTGTTATGTCCAGCCAAATTTGTTTCTTTGCAACTTCTACTCATTGCTTTCAAGTTTTGCATTCTAGAGACAAACAGAACAAAGGCAAATCAGTAATCTCTTCCACATGACAGCCTTTCAACTTAATGAAGGGAGTTGTCATCTCTCCATCTTTTCCACCCTAGTCTTCTGCAGGCCTAATACCCCTAGTTACTTGAACTGCCCCTTATGTAAGCAAGAATTAGTCAACAAGCATTTATGAAGGAGTTGAGATTTTAAGAGCAAAAATGAAAATTGTCCTTGCCCTCAGAGAGTTACATTCTGTTGAATCTCATGATCCTTGTCATTTTTCATGTTTTAAGTCTCCTAATTTTGGATTTTCTCCAACATTCTGTCATAGGCTCTCTTTTGTTGTCTTTATAGGTTCTCATTTGGCAACTTTTTTAGTTTCCATGAGTTTAATTATAATCACTAAGCAGGTGACTCACCGATTTAAACATCTAGCCCCTAGTCTTCAGTCCCATGTTTCCATTTGCTCATTGGACGTTTCATTCAACATGTCCTAGAGACATCTCAAAATTGAACTTATCTCCAAACCCTCCCTTCTTTTAGATGTCCCTATTTCTTTAAAAAGATTTTTTTATTTCTGTTTTCCCCTGTTACCTAGATTTTCCCCGGAATCCCTTCCCTGCATGTCTTCTAGAAAAATATAACACATTATCAGATCTTAGTCCTCTGGTTGATAAGACATGGACATGTAGGAAACAGCTAGTGAAGGTTAGAAGGCAGTATGTAATTTTATCAACTCAAATTGTATAGAAATTTATACAGTAGGGAGAAAGATCAGGAGATAGGGACAGAGTGCTTGTGCTGTAGAGGAGATGGAATTTAAGGTTAGCTGTTGAAGGCTTGGTAAGACTTAGTTTATATTGAGCGAAAGGAGAAATTAATATAATTCCTACTGTATAGGAAATGTGTGCACAAAAGTGTAGAGCTTAGTGTTTGTTGAGTTTGATTGAATTTGGGAATTGCCAATTTAATTTTTTTAGTTTTTTGAAATAAATACAAGTCTTGTTTTTGGTAGCTGTTGGTAAGAGATTTTTTAAAAGCCTTATTGATGATTTTATGCTTATCATTTTTGGAGGCATTGTTTGTTTTCTTCCTCCACCTCGTGGCCCTAGAGGGGAGAAGTGAGTTTCTAGAGTTGATAGTAGTTTGTGGTTTTTTTCTCTCTTGGAATGCGAATAAGAAGATAAGAATAGCTATTGAAAGGGGGAGGTAGGGAGGGGAGCCATCTGTCTTTACTTTTTAAAAAGGAGTGAGGATCTTTGAATATTTGTCTGTACACTACCTGGTACCATGATCAGGAAATACTGATATGCATTGAAAAAGAGGATTGGTGATAAGTTTATACATTTATCCTTTGATCTTAGAGAAGACATTTCTGGATGATTCTCTCAGTTCCTCCCAAACCAGCACTTCATACTAAAGGCCTCCTTTGTGCCAGAAGCCTTTCCTCCTGTTGCCACAATTTGTGTTTTGTTGTTCCTCAGATTACCTTGTATTTGCATATTTGTTGTGTACATATTATATTCTTCTCTTCTTTTCCCCAGCTCCCCCAAGAAGAACATAAGGTCCTCCTTGAGATTTTATCTCAATATACTTTGAATGTGGCATAGTGCTTTGCTTGAGAAATGCTTGTAAAACTGAATCAAAAGCTTGGGGAATTTCAGCTTACCAGGGGTTGCTTATTGGCCTTGAGTAGGACTAGTAACAAGGTTCTTAGGTGATTTGTACAGATTTTGTGTTTGAGTGAGTGCAACGAATGCTGGAAGTTTTGTTGTCTGTGTTACAGAAGTCATGCTACATTATATGTTGATTCTGATAAAGTTGCCTGTCTTGTCTCAGCATTCTAGATTACTTGATGTTTTCTGGATATTTCAGCTACTTGAGCTTCTGTGACAGTCATTCATATTTCAGAGATCTAAAAAGAGTTTACACGTACCATTTCAAAGAAGCATGACTCAAAACCTTTTAGAAAATAGATTTTTCTGACAAAGATGAATTCTTTACAGTTCCATAGAAGGAAAGAATGGAAGCTTTATGAAAGCAGGAATCTTTTTATTCTTAGGGCCTATGACATAGGCATATAGTATATGATTGTTGAATTAATGTTATATAAATGTAGAACTCTTCTAAATTAACGCACTTTTTAAAAAATTAATTTTATTCTGAACTTAGCTAGTACTAATAAAATGATTCTTCAAAGTAGAACAAAGAAGATTGTGGAAATTGTGGAAGATGTGAAATTTCAAATATCTATTTACATATACCTTGCTTTACTTCTAACCAAATAATAAATTCTACAATTAATTTTCAAAGGTGTCCCACTTGTCTGTATTGCCTTCTGAGGGCTATCTCTTTTTATATAATATGGTATCATAAGAGTTAAAGGGATTTCTTACTAGTTGTATAGTATATTTCTCTCATTTTACAAATAGGAAACTGGGGCTGAGAGGTGAACTCAGGTCAGAAGGGAAAAAGTAGGAGAGCCATGATTTGAACCATGCTACTTTGATTCCAAATGTATGGTTCTTTCTGTTAGGACATATTGTCACCCTTTATAACACAAGAGCTTGATTTGTGATATTTGCATTAATGGTGGGAAAGAGGATAGATAATACGTAATTAGCTATTTAGTGTTTCCTTCATCTTAGTATCAGGGAGCAATTATCTTCCAATTTCCCTTACATTTTATAGGTTATACATTCTAGTTCTCTGAAGGAAAAAAAAAGCATCTAAAGTCCAAATTACCCACAAAAACTAAAGAATCCCTTTCAGAAGATAGGAGGAAAGAGATAATGAGATTTACTTCCTTCCTCTGCCCACCTTTCAGGAAATCAAAATGTGATATTGGGTGGGTCAATTAATTAATTAATTGATTAATCACAGTTTGCCCTTTTGTGAAATGGGGGACAGTACATGCTGTAACTTCATAGAGGTGGAACAAAACATTATTCAAGCTTTCAGGTGCAGTGTAAGTAAGCTGTTTTTGTTTCACTCCAAAACAGGACATATGTTTTCTGGCAATAATGGATATTAGTGTTAGCAAAATTTCATTGCAGCAAAATATCAGGAACTTTATGCGGTGATTGTTAAAGAAAATTTTATCTTTTTTCCTTAGTTGGATTTACTTTTGAAACTTGGAAATTGGTTTGCCTAATTTCTTTAGGCAGTGAAAGGTTGGCTTGCTGCAAACATGTTATTAAAACTAGGCATTTTTTCCCCCTCTCACCTAGACGTGGACTCAGCAAGATCGTCAGTGTATTCTTAGTACTTTATCACAGCTGCTCCTGGATAAAGAATGTACAGTCCTGATTGGTCGTCAACTTCGACCTGTTCTCTTGGATTTGCTGGAAAGAAATAGGGAAGCCATCCAAGCTGGAGGTCAGGTCAACCATGATCTACATGAAAGGCTGTGTGTGGCCATGAGTAAGCTTATCAGTAGCCATCCAGATGTCCTTCCGTGAGTAATCCTTTTATTCTATGTATTTTTGTCTGTGATGATAGGACCTGTTCCTCCTGGGTAGCAGTGAAGAGTCTTACTGAAAAAGAGAGAATAAAATACCAAAAAAAGGGGTAATGACTGTAACTTTGTAATGGAAAAGTAAACAAACAAAACAATACCAGAATCTCTTTATTCTGCCTTTAAGGAAAGTACTGACTCCATAATAAACAAGGATAGGTTATGTCCACCTCTCAGATCTTGAACTCAGCAAATCTTCTCTTTATCTACCCCCTCCTTTCATAGCTCTTATCTCTCACCCTTATGCCTACTAGACCTTCTCTTTACCTTTATTGAGACTCCTAAAATCTGTACTTTGACTTGTGTATTGCCCCCTTCACTCCCTGTTTCATATTACACTTATCTATGGATAGGATATATTTCCTGGCAGAATGATAACTACTTGAGAGCAGAGAATGTTTAATTTTTTTCACTATATCCCCCTACTGTAAGTTCTATGAAATAAAAAAACTATCTTGGTATGTCTTGCAGTATTTAGGAAGAAGCATTTTTTGTAGTAAATGCTTAGTAACTACTTGTTGTATGGATTTATGCAAACATAAAGATAACCAGGCTAAATATGTTATGTTAGATTTTTACATCTTTTAATTATGTTTTGAGGAGCATGTGACTTGGTCTGTGACCTGACATATATAAAATGAATGAACAGGGCTAGAGTATCTCAGATGCTCATAGAAAAGTCATTATTTTGCCCTCCCCCCAATCAGTAAGACAGCAAGCAACCTTATAATTGCCTTCTGTTATTTCATTCTTAAGTTGACAAAAAGCTACATTTTTTTTGTGGAAAGGATGGAAAGTTGAGCTTCACAGTATTGTTATGATACTGAGAAGATAATTTTGAGAAGCAAAGTGTATTTATGTGAAAATCTTTGAACTCTCAGTATGAAAACAATGCTTTTGTGTAGCAGTATTATTAACATTTTTTGTAAGAAGGATGTTTATTCATTAACAGCAACATAAAACATCTCTTACCGTTTTGACATACACTTCATGTTATCTCTGGTCTTTTCTTGGGTCAGGTGAATAAAAACTGAAAAGTTGGTCATATTTAAGAAAGATCCTTATCTAGAGAAAATTTGCCCAAAAAGAGTAAGGGAAAAAACTAGCCCTGTAGAGTGGAGATATGGAATTCACACAAAGGCAGAAATACTGTGTGTAGTCCCTTACAAATAGGAATATGTGATTTAAAGAGATTTTAAAAAGCATGGTAACCTTACAAATATGTTTTGATAATTTATTTTTCCCTAAAGGGTTATTGGAATGTATTTGATCATGGTCTTAATTTCATTACTTTTGGCAGATGCATGTTGCATTAATGCTATGTAAAAATGAAGTCCTGGTACTAACATGAAACATTGGTATTATTAAGTCTCTCCAACAAAGTAGAATTTCATTTTAGAAGAATGGTGGAGATTTTTAAATTGAAGGGTTGGCAAAGAATGAATTTACCAAGTGTGTTTTCTCAGTAGTTGCAGATTTTATGGTCATGATAAATGAATGTGAGATTTCAGCAACACATTTTTTTCCTTTTCCTTCTCTGAAGCATGTTGTTTTGTTGAGTTTCAGCGGATCATAATATTTAAACTATCACTGTATGTATTTTCCATTGTTGGCGTCATTTTTGTGGGAGTGAGGCTGGTCATATTGGTTTATTTTGAATTTTAACAGGCGACATTGCTTTCTGTTCCAGATCCTCATCTGTGAGTTTAACAATAACAACGATAACATTTATAGTGCTTAAGGTTTACAAAGTGTTTTTTTACAAATATTATCTCATTTGATCCTTACAGGAACCTGTGAGGTAGGTCCTGTTATGATCCCTATTTTTCAGAGAGGTTAAGTGACCTGTGCAGGGTCATGCATCTAAAAAAGTGTCTGCTCTAGGATTTGAATTTTGATTTTCCTGATTCCAAGTCCAGTGCTTCATCCTTTGTTCTGCCTAGCTGCCTTTAAGCAGGGTTTCCATTATGCTTTGCAATATTAAATCTATGTACCTTACTGTTCTTTCATACCTTGATTTGTTTTTATAGTATCTTTGTATTGTACACACAAATGCATGCATGATATATAAGTAATCTTACTACGTGTAGTGTGTCAACATTGCATTTACCTTGCATTGTATGATGCATAGTCCTTAGGAAATGGTGGAATCAAAACCACTTCTGTTGGGAAACAACTTATACATACCATAATTTTCTCACACCATGAAAAATTACACTTTGAGTGTTGTAATTTATTCATTTGTAATTACCCCCATTTTCTACCCACTCTCATAAGGATGTTGCATGGACATTTTATACCCATTTTATAGATGAGAATTTGAAACAGAGAGCTATGATGTCTCATGTCACTTTTTCATTCTGACTTTTTTCTTTTGTATTTCTGTGTTGCACCCTAAGTCTTAGGACTTAACTTTGTGGTTCATTAAGGTACATCCCCTTCCTTATTCCTTAGCTTTAGTGCATATCCTATATGTATTACCAGACAATGAGGATTTGAGTCCTCTTAACCAATCCTCTTATCAGATCCTCTAGTCCCTGAGGAGTGAATGTGATAATTGGCTTATGTATTTGATTTTAATACTCATCTGTTCTTTCTTTTTTGCTTTTTGCGCCATGGTATTGTTTTGTGTTTTGTTACTTCCATAGAGACCTGCATTTGGATGTTGCTTCTAGTTTTAGGTAACACCTAATATCTTTGTTACATTCTCTTGAAAGGTTTGCCCTGCGATATTTTAAAGACACCTTCCCCATCTTTCAAAGACTCTTCCTGGAAAGTTCTGATGCCAATCCTGTTCGCTTTGGACGTCGGCGAATGAAATTGCGGGACCTGATGGAAGCAGCCTTCAAGTTTTTGCAACAAAATCAGTCTGCGTTTCGGGAGCTTTGGGACTGGAGTGTGTGTGTTCCACTCCTAAGGAGTCATGACACTTTAGTTCGCTGGTATGTGGAGACTTGTAGCTTCCTACTTTTCCAAAACTGTCAGGAGATGGGATTATTTTTTCACAGAACCTTTTGGTCATCTTGTGAGAATTTCTATTTGAAGGAATCATTCTAAATTTGTTGTTTTTGTCCTTGGAATTCCTCTTCCATTTCCTCAAGCTTATATAACTTCAAAAATGAGGAAGTGGCATAAGATTATGTGAAATTCGAATCAGAAAGCCAGCTTGGAATAAGAGTACTTAGCTGCTTATACATGCAGTCAAGGGGAGGTTATTGTGTCCCAATTTCTATTTCCTAACTTTATAGCTCTTCTCCAAGATTTATCTTTTGGAAGTATGGTTAGTTCATATATTCTGGCAGATTTTTGTTTTCACTTGATGATGAAGTAACTTCTGAACATGTGGTTTGTTTCTTCTTTCCAGGTACACTGCAAATTGTCTTGCTTTGATTACTTCAATGAATGAAGAACACAAATTATCCTTCCTTAAGAAGATCTTCAGCAGTGAAGAGTTGATACATTACAGGCTTAAGTAAATAAAATCATAGGTCTTCTTGTTGATTTTAGTCTTTTAATTCTCCTTTTTAGGGATATCATCAGTATAGGTGTTCTTACTTCAGAATAACAAGTGGGGATCTTGGTTTTCTCTTAGACTCTTAGAAGAAGCACAACTGCACGATGTGGAGAAAGCCTTGGTTTTGGTCACTCCAGACACTGCCCTTTGGCATAGGGAAAAAGAACCACAGCATACACAGGGTCACATACTTTCTAGTGATCTTTCAGCCCATGTGACAGCAGTCTGTGGAGTAGTTCTCCCACGACAGTACCCAGCACCCACAGAGCAGGTAGGTGGACTGTGATTGTCATCTTTCTCATTAAAGTACATGACTGTCCTAAGATTGATCTTAGTCATTCCTGCCCTTAAACAAGATTTGCTTTCTGTTCTTAAAAGCTGGAAAGACTTGTCATTATCATTTGACAACTTGGAGTTAACAGAAAAAAAATATTCAAGGAAGGGATTAAAATTGAACTACACATACCAAAAGCATGTGAGAAGTCAGTACAGCAAGTATTACCTCCACTTTGCAGTGAGCAAGGTGGAGTATGGTGACTTGTAGAAAGGCTGCACAGTCAAATATCTAGAATCCTTGGTGCATTGTACATAAGGACTTAATGTTTTTAGAATAGACTTGAATGCTGCTCTTTTGACTTTCAGTAGTCCCTCTTTATTTGATAATAAAATGGTATGAATTTTCCCACAAGAGGATTTCAGACTCCTTGGATAACTACTTGAAAAAAACAGTTTCTGGTTGGGTAGTTTACTTTTAAAAGAGGGAGAGTATGGAATAGGGGGTTGAAATGGGAGTAGTATCCTTGAACCACTACCAAACCTAAAGATTTGACTGCTAAGAGGCCAGAGCATCTTAGCTTCTTGACCTGACACTATTGCTATCCATTTCTTCTTTTACATTTAGAGGTTAGATTTGAGAAATTTTTTATTGGAAGTTTGTTTCTGCATTTTCCCAGCTTCTCCATCCCATAGGAAGATGTTATAGCTTGAGTAGAAAAGTAAAAAGTCCAAAAGAGAAACATGGGGACGGAGACAGAAGTGTTTTAAAATTCTCAGCCCTCTTAATGATTTTAAATTTCTGAACAAGTAAAAAATGTAAATTAGTTTTATTGATTAATTTTTGTCTCACTTTCTCTGACATTGTAGGTTACATAAGGCACACAGATATTTCCCCATCTGCGTTCAGAAATTAACATTTGAACTTGCAGAAATTCAGCAGCAGTAGCTTATTGGCAAATCTTCAAGAAAAAGCTCAAAAAAGGCTATTGACTTTTTGGAATAAGCTAATAATCTTTTGGGAGAAGTAATATTTCCTAAGTGATTTTCCTATGTACCTGTTGTTTTCTTCAGTGCAGTAGTAACAAGCATTCTTTATTTGAACAGGAGGTCGAACCTCAGTCTTTTGTGCTGGTCGAGTCTGTCTCTAAAAATCTCCAGAGCCTGGCTTTGGCTGTTGCTTCTCAGAGTGCTGTGTTGCTAGAAGGACCAATAGGATGTGGCAAAACATCCCTTGTAGAGCATTTAGCTGCCATGACTGGGAGAAGAAAACCACCTCAGATTCTTAAAGTCCAGCTTGGAGATCAGACTGACAGTAAGGTAAGAAGTGGGAAATTTTGGAGTCTGGAAACTGGTAGTACCTAGGTTTTGGTGTTTTGTGGCTCTGAGAATGTAAGGCTTATCATTAAGTTTATCTAGAGAAGAG
Source organism: Potorous gilbertii (assembly GCA_028658325.1). Classification (NCBI taxonomy): domain Eukaryota; kingdom Metazoa; phylum Chordata; class Mammalia; order Diprotodontia; family Potoroidae; genus Potorous; species Potorous gilbertii. The sequence continues at coordinate 367,745,461 of CM053770.1, read as the reverse complement.
GTCAAGCTGTGCAAATGTAATATCTCATCTCCCCGCAGGTGGTCCATGATGCTGTCTTGTAGGACGTGCTTAATGCCATGTTCTCTTTACAGATGCTTTTGGGGATGTATCGTTGCACGGATGTTCCAGGGGAGTTTATTTGGCAGCCAGGGACTTTAACACAGGCTGTCACTAAGGGTCACTGGATACTTCTGGAGGACATTGACCATGCTCCTTTAGATGTGGTATGTAGCTTCTGCAGGATTTTCTATAGGAAATCTTTTATTTTCATCAGCACTATTAATTTTTTAACAAAATGCTTTACCTAGAAAGGATTTTTGAATGAATGAATTATATTGAGGAGCCCAATTTTAGCTTGAAGATTTAGGAGAGTGAGCAGGCATTGAGGTCCGTGTTGTTGCAGGAAAATGGTCGGTGATCACCTAACTAATATGAGTTGATTAAATAGAGTAAAACTTTATCCCTCCTACTCCATTGAGAACGTAAGCACTGGGATGGCAGTGCAGAATAGGAATTAATCAGACCTGGATTATTAGTCCTGCCTCTGACCCAACACACTGGTTTGTGATTCTTTTCAAGTCACTTAATTTCTTAATTCCCCTGGTAACTTTGTAAGATTCTAAGTTGTGGGGCAGGTTCTGATTGATCAACATTGGTAGAAGGAGGCTGCTCATTAGGATCTCACTGTGCCAATGATATCACACTCCTGGTCTTAAAAGCAAAGTAAGAAAGCATGACTAATTACTGTAAACATTCTTCTGATGGTGGTTGTATGTGATCCCTTTCCTTTAATGATAAAAGTCTAGTCATTTATTATATTTATGGACAGGGTAGGTGGAAATTATAGATAAGAATTTAGGGAAATGATAGAAGAGCAGATTTTCCCTTAGTCATCTGCAGTCAACATTTGTTAATCACCTACTTTGTGAAGAACATTGAGGGAGATACTAACTGAAGATTAGGTAAGCTACAGTCTTCGCTTGGTTGCAGCCTATAGACTAGTAGGAGAAGATGACATGCATAAAAACATTGAATTCAGAACAAAGACATGAGGGACAGCTGATGGGGAAATAGAGTCTCACCAATGGAGGGGGAGATCAAGGAAGACTGAATGGAAGAGGCATCATTTGAATTGAGCTTTCAAGGCTGGTTTGGAATTCAGTAGGTGGAGGGGCGAAGAAGAACTTTCAGGTGTAGGGAACAAGTTTGAATAAAGGTGAAGAGACAGGAAAGTACATGGCAGGTTGTGGGGAATAGAATAGTTCTATTGTAACTGGAACATAAAGTGTGTGGAAAGGTATGTAAAAGAGATAAGGCTGGAAGGTAGGCTGGGGGTTGGATTGTTGAAGGCCTTGAATGCCAGGCAAAAGAACTTGAGTTTTCCTCAGCAGGCAGTAGAAAAGCATTGTAGATTTTTTTTTTTAGCAACACTGACACGAACAGATTGCTGCGTGGAAGGTAAAGCCTGGCATGTAAATGTTTAACAAATTCTTTTTATTCATTCATTGGTATGAAAGATGGATTAAGGGAGAGAATAGAAGCAGGAAGATCTATTGAGAAGGAAGGTGGAAAAGAAGGAAATAAGCACTTATATAGAACCTACTGAGTACTCTACTGATAGAAACTCACAGCAGCCCTATAAGGTAGATGCTCTTATTTTACATTTGAGGAAACTAGACAAAGAGGTCATGTGACTTGCCCAGGGTCATATAGTAAGTCTCTGAGGCAAGATTGAATACAGATCTTCCTGACTCCAGGCTCAATACTGTCTGCTGGATGTCTCTCTGTAATAACCTAGATGTTGTAGTCTCTCAGACAGGTGCTAGTGAAGGGGATGCACTAAGGTGATGGTGGTAGCAATTCAGTGGTGGTGGGTATGGGAGAGAGTGCAGAGAGAGAAATGACTGGACTGTACGACTGTGTATAGTGGAAAACTATAATTAGATTTGAGAGGGAAGAATCAAAGATGATAAAAAAAGGTTTTGTTCTATTTTGAGAAACTTAACAGGGAAGTCAGAAAGAGGAGCAGGTTTGTGGGAAGCTCTGGCCGGGAGTGTCTTATAAGTAGTGGGACATGGGAATAGGGAACTAAGAAGGGGGATTGGGATTGGAGATGGAGACTTAGGAGTCGTCTGCCCAGAGCTGCAGCTGAAGTCATGAGAGCGAATGTCTTTGTCAAGCTAGAGAATAGACAGAAGAAGGGCAACGTCATCCTTTAGGAATGCCTGCCTTAAAGGAACCAGGAATGTAGACAGGAAAGGAACTATTAATAAGTTAGGGGGAGAACCAAGAGAGTGTAAGTAACCCTGAAGCAAAGAGGACAGGATGATCAACAGTGCCAAGTATTTTAGGCATGTCAGGGAGGATGAGGATTGAACACGATGAAAAGAGAATTTGAGAGAGCAGATTCAATAGGATGGAATGGGTTAGATTGCAAGGGGCTTTGACACTTTGCCAACTAAAATGGGTAGTGAGGAAGTAGAGGCGGCATCAGGTACAGACAGTTTTTTAAAAAACCTTTTAAAATTTTGGTAGTAAACGTGAGGCAGCTAGGTAGCGCAGTGGATAGAGTACCGAGCCTGGTGTCAGGAAGTCTTGAGTTCAGATCTGACCTGGTACACTTACTGGCTGCGTGACCCTGGCAAGTCACTTAACCTTGTTTAACCTCAGTTCTCATTTGTAAAATGACCTGGAGAAGGAAACAGCAAACTACCCTAGTATCTTTGTCAAGAACATACCAAATGGGTCATAAAGAGTTGTGCACGACTGAAAATGACTGAACAGTAATAACACAGTGAAGGGAAGAGGCAGGAGAGTGGGACCTGGATAGATAAACAGTAAGTGTTTAAGTGCTCACTGTACTACTGAGAATACAAGGACCAAAAGGAAACAGTTTCTGCTGCCTGATGAACTTCCATTCTGTCATAGTTCTATGTACATTTGTAAGTATATATAGTATAAGGTGATGAGGTTCTGAACCCACGTGGCAGTTGTGTGAGAGTAGAGTGAAGGGGTTGGATGAGGGAGTGGGACTAGTAATTCTGGTGGGGGAGAATAGCTTTGGATATTAATGAGGTTATGCGTTTGAGATACCAGAAGAATGGTGGTGCCTTTGATAGAATTAGGGAAGTTGGGGGCAGGGAGGAGCATGGGCGAGGGAGAGAATTGGGGCGAGATAATAAATTTCAATTAGAACCATGAAGGGAGGATTTTTTTTAAGTGGGTAGAATAGAACATGTAGAAAGGCAGATAAGGAGCTGGCGAAGAGGGAGAGAGTGAAGAGGCATAAGAGATGGAGTTTCTTTTGGGACAGGGTTCTGGAGAGGTCAGGTATAGATGGAAAGGTTAGTGTTAGTGAGGAATTTCCTGTAACTGGTGCTGGAAAGAAGAGAATGGATTGTGAAGCTAAGCAGTCTTGATGAATGGAAAATGGGCTGTCGTAGCTCAGCATATTGGCCTCAGTCCTCTCAGTGAAGTGTTAGACTAAGTCATCTGTTATAAGGGGGATTGCTGAGACAACTGAAGAAAGTCAAGATTGTGAACAGTTTTTGTGAGTAATAACAGATATTAGTAAGGTGGGATAAGGGGTGCAGTAATGAGAGCATTGGACCTGGAGTTGGGAAAAGCTGAATTCAAGTTCATCCTCAGAGTGTATGACTCCGAGAAGTCAATAAGCCTCTGACGGAGTTGTTTCCTCATCTATAAAATAGGAATTATAATGATGCTTCCATGACTGTTGCGAAGATCAGTTGACAGAATCTTAAAGTGCATATAAATGTGGTTTCGTTGTTACTATTATTATAAAGTCCTTTACATCTATTATCTCATCTGAGCCTTAAAACTCTAGGTACTACAGATAGGATTATTCCTGTTTTAAACAGGAGGAAACGGACACATAGATATTAAATATATAAGTGTGATATTATGGTGGTGACATAGTCAAATGTTGGAGGCAAGAGTCTATCATAGATCACACAACTTCAGGTGTTTAAGAGTGAATTGGAAATATGGTCAGTTAGCAAGCAGTGGGACATTAGGAAGGGCATTGGGTAGATAACAACTGGGTTCCATAAAGACACACCTATTTTGACATTTAAGTTGATCTTTGTCTCCCTTCTCCCTTCCCTCACCGATATTTTTGTAGGATCCATCTTCAGGGGCAGCATTAGCTGTTCAGATTTTTGTTTCTTTCTGTAGTCTCAATCTATACAATATCCTTTTAGAATAAATTTTTTTAATGACATTTTAAAATTTAAAAATTTAATTCTATGTGAACTTTCATTATATGGCTGTAGACTTTTTCTTGAAGAGTAGTAATAATGTAGGAGTAGTTTCAAATATGTATATATTTTCTGCTTCAAAGTGAGGGAAAAAACAGCTTTTGTATGGCACTGTATATAATTTATAAAGTGCTATAATTTATATCTCATTTTAGGATTACTAAAGTGCTATATATACTTTCTCACTTTTGAAGTTGCTGATCTTTCATGGAATGATGCTGCTTACTAGAATATTGGTGAGCCATTAATAATGTGACTGTATTACTGTCTACATGAACTGGAGGATCTTAGCTAGATTCAGATTTTTTGATCTGTGTTTTGTTTGCTGACATGGGTGATTTGCCAAGCATATTTTTCTTGTTCTAGACGTGTGTGTTTTATTTTTTCTGAAAGTTTCAGTAATTGACTTTTCTTAGATTTCTGTGCTAATTCCTCTTTTGGAAAATCGAGAACTTCTCATTCCTGGTCGTGGTGATTGTCTGAAAGTGGCGCCTGGATTTCAGTTCTTTGCAACCAGGAGGTAAGCATTGTTAAGAATGCTGTTTAAAATCTTGTTCTTTTCATAAGAATTCAGAGTTTTGAATTTCTAATTAAAAGGTCCTGAATTTTGATGCCAATATAGCAAAATCATAAAAAGAATTTGTATGATTAGATAATTATGATCAGTGATAAAAATAGCACTTCTTTCTTCTGTGTCCGAACGAGCTAGAAGATCAATATAGCAGATTGCTTTATCAAATAACTAAATGAAACTCACTTTTAGAAATTGATTAAGAAGAGTATTTAGAATTCAAGAATTATTAAAAAATGCAAAGAAGAAACAACCATTCATCATATATTTATAGGGTGGAATCTGTGTGCATTTCTGTTTTTACAGCAAGACACACAGACACTGTTCATTGCCTACTTCTAAACCTGCCATCTATCAGAGTAGAGAAGAGAGGGATCATATTCTGAAATTGTAAACATACTGGGTTGAAAGTTTTCTGTGATTTCATTAGTGTGGATGATCTCCTACAGAAACATTCTCTGTAATTTATAGTTTAGAGAGTTGCACTTTGGTATTCAGACCAACAACTACTTTTTAGTTATCTTATAGTCTTAATGACATTGGAAAGTTCATTTACTTGCCCTTGGTCTCTCTGCTAGTATGCAGAGATAGGATATAAACCTAGGTTTCAGATCAGTCATTTATCTTCTATCTTATGTTGCCTGTCATAGAATTCATAACCAATTTAACCAATTATTGAGTAACAAATAAACAAAGATCTAGATCTATTGGGTATTTTTCCCTTTTCAAGTTTGTGGTTTATTACCTTGAGCTTTGCTTTAACTTTATTTTGCTGGTACAGTTGTATTACTCTTGTATTACTGATTTTCCTTTAGGTTGTGTTATGTTTCCTTCTATCACTCATCTGCTGTTTTTATGGAACCTAAACATTGTTACTTTAATTTACCATGTTTTATTTAACTATTAGCCAATCAATTGTGCTCATAGATTGTTTCTAGATTTTTTTATATTACACATATAGTATTTGACTATTTTTGTAGAGTGTAGTCCTCTCTCCCATCCACTATTAAAATTCTTAAAGGGGACTCTCTTGGTGAGAATGTATGATTAGTTTTGTGACTGATTTTATGACCACATTATTCTCCAAAATGTTTACACCATTCTGTAGGGCTACCAACACTTTATTTTTAAAGTTCTTGTTTTCACATGTGCACCTCTTCAGTTTGAGTTTTATATTATTCTAACTAATTTAAACTAATATAATTCTAACTAATTTAAAGGTAAAAGATTGTTAGCATCTTTAGTCATGTGAGTAGGTTTCCAAGGGAGAAAAATAGATAATTAAGACATGAGATAAATATACAAAATCAAGAACTGAAGACAAAAGTTAATAACTTGAACCACATCAGCAGATTTGGCTAAATACGTTAGCCAGCTGTGTGACTTTGTGTTTTTTATTTTATAATTTAGGTTGTTTGGCTGTTCAGGAAATTGGTACCGACCCCACAATAGCCATGCTATTTTGCTAGACAAATACTGGACCAAAATTCACCTGGAGAACATGGATAAGACAGAACTGAAAGAGGTATACTTACATTTTTAATTATGTCTCATTATCTGTTTGATGGTATTAGCATTGACTTTATAATTAGGATGGTATGTATTTGGATGTTAATGAAAAATAGGATATTTGGCACATCTTCATGAAGTAAATTCTTTAATTCAGCTCTTTAGAAATAGAGTAGGAAGAACATATTTCTGAATTTTATGCATTATTAGGAAAGGTAGCTTGGTTGAAGAGATAGTAAGTAGCATCTGCTCGATGGGTTAAATCACTGTCTCAACCTTCCCAAAAGACCCACATGTGAATAATGCAGAACATTGAGGCCCCAAACCCTTAGAGATACCATGTTCCTCTAGAACTCTAGCCTTGCAAACAGCCTGGTCTCAGCATTCATCACCGAGGGGACCAACCCTTCTAGAGAAGAGGCCTATCTTTCTTTAACCCCAACTAGCTGCCACCTGTGGGCATGTAAATACAAAAACTCTGGAGTAGGAGTGTCCTCCCTTCTACAAACTCTTTTTTTCCGGTCTGGCCTCTGCAACCATCATCCAAGGAGGCAGTTTTTGTGAAGATGGAATGGCAGTTGTCCCACTAGGCACTGTATAGTGTCTCTTCCACAGCAGCTGTTGCTTATTTTATTATTATTTAAAAATTTTTTTTTATTATTTATAATAAATACTTTATTATTTACTTGTTATAGAAGACCTAGAAAGAATGTTAGCACCCTCAAAGTTCTTGGCACTATCAAAACGATTCAACATCAGCAGTGGTTCAGGGTCCCGGTCTGAGGGAAGGTGTGCTTCCTTCTTTCTTTTCTTCAGGGGTCTTTTCCCTGTGAATGGCATTTGATTGCATTCTTATAGCATATGAATGTGCCATAATTCTTTTCTGTTATAAGAAGTGACAAAGTGGATACAGTTTGAGAGAAACCAAAGAGCTTTGGAACAAAAATGCTCTTAGCTCAGTAGCAAGTGGTCCAAAGGCAGAAATCAATATGATCTCATCACTAAAAATGACATTAAAAAGGAAGAATCACCTCTCCTGCCTTGCTGCTGTACCCTAAGCACTACCGAGTCTTTCATTTGGCTGAAATGTCCTATGAAATGATAACAACCCATGTTTCCATTTCAAGAATGTGAGCTCCTTGGGCTACTTTTATCCCCAGAGCTTTAGCACAGTCTCTTACACATAGTAAATGCTTACTAAATGTTTTATTCATTCTGTAAACAGATATATTTAATTTTTTTCATTGCTGGTATTTATTCCTTTATTAATTGCCCTTCATACTTTGTTTCTGTAGCTGAGTTCCTAAACTTTCAAACAGAGGTATGAAAAGTAATCTTATTAAAATCCTAGTTAATAGAGTTCAAATGGAATCACTTCTGGTATTTTTGACGTTTAATTTTCTTTTTCAAATACTTTTTTTTTAATCACATGGAAAGATTTTTCAATTACTACTTTTAATAAAAAATAATTTCTGTATTTTATCAAAGTCTTTCATTGCTTATAATATATAATGATGTAATTCATTTACTTTGTTTATAATATTATGTTGTTCCTGATACTAAACCACCCAATCATTCCCTTTATTTAATAAAATGAAAAAAGTACAACCTAATGAATAAAAGTGTAGCATTCGAATGCAAAGAGCATTGCAATGTGGTGTCAATTAACCAACAAACAAGCATTTGTGGAGTGGTTACAAAGTGGCAAGCAATGGGATAGGCCCTGGAGATAATAAAGAAAAAAATGAAATAATTTCTCTCACCAAAGAGCTATTCATCAAGGCTTTACTAATCATCTATCAATTCATAACATCTGGATCCAAATCTTGCCTCTGCTACTTCTTACTTTGTGACCTTGGGCAACTCATTTTACTTCCATAGGCACAAGTATCAGTTTCCTTTTCTATAAAATGAGCAAATAGACCCCAAATGCTCTTTATCTTGTAGGCTTTATAATAATTGTTCTGTGATTCACAAAGTTATACACAAACAAGTATTTATAGTACTGAGAACAATTACCAAAAAGAAAAAGGAAAAATTACTCAATATTCTGACTTTTCAAATAATCAAACCGACTGACTTTACATTCATTTCTTTCACAATTGCCTATCTGCGTTGATAAGAGTCTTGCAATCCTGGAATTCTCCATACAAATGAAATTACAGGTCCAGTCAAAAAAAAATATGTTAACATATATTTCCATTAATCATATTAATTGTTCTACCACCCATTTTATTTCACTTTGGCGACATCAGTATTCTCTATCCACACTTCTGAAACCGAGGCTAGCAGCAAGATTTCACTTTGGAGAATTACAAGACTATGTATCTTTTTTTTAAATAAAGTTTTCATTTTCCTCAGCTTGGTACATAAGCAAAATGGATACTAAGCTATCTCTCACCTTCAAAAGATAAAAGGCTCCTTCCTTCTTGACCCTGGTACATGCACATGAGTACTAGTAGGATGAGCAGGTTTGAGAAGGCACACCTTTGTATTTGTCACAAGTTCAATAAAAGCAGAGGCCATAAATTTCCATTTTCAATGTTAACAGGTATGACAGCATGTGTCAAGCATTTATTCAGGAGAGAAGTACTAAAATTTATTAATATGAAAACATTCAGGAATAACTGGTCAACTCATCTCAAAATGAATGCTAGGTTTCATACTATGCCCACAAGGGAGGAAAAACATTCTGACATCATTTCAATGCTAATAGCTCTGATGTATGAGCAAACGATATAAAATGTGGAAAGGGAAAAAGTTTTTCTATCATTCACCCCCTCACTTTCCACCTCAACAAATTACCACATGCATAAAACTGAATAAACTAATGCTCACTCACAAAGTAAACTAGTAACTCAGCAGCCTACAAAGTTAAAATTTACAATTAAGACAACCACTACTATAATAGTCACAGAGCATTTGAAACTGTTCCTTAGGGAACATCCAACATAAGACTCTTTAATTAAAAAGTGAGAAAACTGAGGGCCAGAAAAATTATAAAGCAGATTATATACATACCCGTTAGCCTAGTCACCTGAGATACCCATTTTCTACTTTGTAGATATTTTGTATATGACATACTCTCATTCTCTTTGTCTCTCTCTGTCTCTCCTTCTCTCCTAAGTTCCTTGAAGGTAGGAGCTGCTTTTGCTTTTATCTTCATGCTCACAATGCTTAGCACAGTACCTGGCACATAGTAAGCCTGAACTAAATGCTTACTGATTACTTGCTTGATTAGATTGCCTAAAGAGATCAGGAGTTTACCGACTAATGTGGTTTCTATCTACCCTCTTGTCTCATTATTGTGGTGATTGTTTTATATTAAACTTAACCTCAGAAAGGATGCTAGTCTGTATAGATGTTTCTTTCTTCTAGTTCCAATTTTTAGCCAAGCTTTAAAGCATTTTTTTCTTTTGACATACCTTATTTTTATTATTGAGTTTTGTTATTGATCTAGCTCTTTGCTCTGACCAGTCTGTGGTCTTACCTTATACCCATTGCTAATTTGGGATCATTTGTCAATTCCTTTATAGTAAATAAACGCATCCAGATCATGATGTAAACTTTTTTTGGGGGGAGGGGTGAATTGTTGTCCCAAATTACTGTGTTATAAGTACTATCATACAGTGAATGTGTTTAATAGCTCCAAATTGTTGGGTATTCCTTCTTGTGTTTTTTCATAGTTGTCTGTCTCTTTGCTTGATGGCTAGTCTTTTAACTGTTGTGTCTGCCACATGCCATATTGCTTTTCCTGATCTATTCTTATCAGCTATAGGAATAAAAATGAAATTATTATATGGTAGAATTGTGTGTGGGCCTGAAGGACCTCATACTCTGCTCTGAGTAAATGCATGAGTCTCACGATATTTAATATATGACACATTTTAGAAGCTCTCAGATTTTCCTAGTTTACTTTTCAGTTCTTAGGTCAGTTTTAGATAGGGGAAGTTGCTGAGAGATAGAATTCCTGATCACCGAGGAGGTGTTACTGTAGTGGGAAGCATGAAAGAAATTCAAGATAGAGAAAACTCAACTCTTGGGACTCTACTTTTCGTAAATATATTTTTATTTTCAGTTCTTTGTGAACACTTATTAGGTCATTAGTTCTTATAAAAATTTTTACCTTTTTTTTTTTCCTGTCAGGTTCTTCAGAGCAGGTATCCCAGCCTGTCAGGTGCAACTGATCATCTTTTAGATATTTATTTAAAACTTACTGGAAATAAACATCAATCTAGGAGCAACAACTGCCATGGAAATGAGGAAGTATCTATGGATGTATCAGAAGCCAAAGGAGATGACAAAAGTCCAAGCCTTGAAGGAAGAGAATTATCTCTACGGTATTGAATGTGGTTTAATTAGCCAGTTCCTGAATTGTCTGTATTATCTATCTGTCTGTCTGTCTATCAGTCAATCATCTATCTAGTTTTAATGCCTTCTTGACCAGAACATTATTTACTGGGATCAGTTTATGAAATTCTGCCAATGTTTTCTTTTTGTGTTATGAGTAGCTATCCCTCTTGCAGATCTGTAATTCCTCATTAGGGACAAGAGACAGATGGCAAAGTGGAGAGAGTTCTGGGCTTGGAGTCAGGAAGACTCATCTTGCTGAGTTCAGACCCAGCCTCAGACACTTAATTAGCTGTGTGACTCTGGGTAAGTCACTTTGTCTTAGTTTCTTTGTCTGTAAAATGAGCAAGAGAAGAAAATGACAAACCATTTCATTATTTTCGCCAAGAAAATTCCAAATGAGGTCATGAAGAGTCAGACGTGACTGAAAAACAACTAAACAATTCCTCATAGGGAATGCATGATACAGATAATTTTATTATCCTAGACCTTTTTAGTCTGTTGTTAAGATCATGGAAATAACTACTGTTTATTATTTCCTAATCTTTGAGTAGTAGAGCAAGACATGGAATTTCTCTTCGTATACTTTTTTGTTGCTGTAGTTAGCTCTGGACCTGTTCCACGAGAAGTTAGGCCATTGGAACTTAAAGAGACTGTCTGGGCCAGGAATTCTTAACCTGGGTCCAGGGACAAATAAAGATTCTATAGATTTCAGGAAGTCCCTCATCTTGGGCAGGAAAAAAATTACAGCATTTCCTTTGATTATTTAAAAGCTTTGTAAGAAAGGGTCCATAGGTTTCTTCAGATTGAGATGCAAAAATGTTTATGTACTGCTGATCTAGTCCAACTTCCTCATTTTATAGGCCAAAGAAAATCTTCTGAATTCCAAATGACTTGTCCAAGGTTATTGTAGAGTTAAGTAACAGAGCCAGTATAAATTTAGGTCCTCTCCAAATCCAGGGTTCTTTGCAAAACTCCCATGTTGCTTCTCTCAGTTCATTGTATATAGCTTACCCTTTGAGGGTTGCAGGGTTCGCGGCCTTTGAACTAGGTAGGAATAAAGACATTGCGTGGTTTTGTCTCTATGGAGAAGCTAGGGAGGAAAGCTTTCCCAAGTTAAAATTGAGAGGCGAATGATCTTTATGACTTTTGTTTCCATTTATATGACTGCCTCTCTAAAGCTAGCGTTGCCTGGTTCCTGACTCTGTAAATCTTGTATTAAAAACATTTCCCAGCCTATATTTGTCAGATACTTTATATTCAAGTGATCTGCTGTGGCTTTATCCTCCTAAAAACACAGAACTCAAATTCCCATCCCTTTAATCCTAAGTATTAGAAGAACAAAGTTACTAAATTTATGCATGATAAGTTTTTAATGGATGACTTTCACTCATTCTTTGCTTACATGATGAAGCAGATGACTAGGATTTTAGGCAGCATGGGGAAGCTATTTTGTAGTTACTAGCATTATTTCATAGGTCCAGCATTTAAATTATATAACACTGCTTATCCATTTGAGAGGAAAGGATAATTAATGGCTGCCTCTTTCTCCCTCCCTTTAGTTGGGGATTGGGTTTTGGGAACATAGATGGAACAGTTCCGGATTATCTGGCATAATCATGATTTGCTAGATGACCCTCCGTCTAGATGCTGGCAATGTATCTTAAGGTGTGTGGTAGCACCGTGACTCATTTCGTTGTCTGCTGAAGGGAAAACTGAGCAGGGCCTGACAACTGACTAGGCTCATACACTTTCTTTTTCTTTCCTCTTCCAAGGTCTTTCTATCACTTCCCTGCTAAGTTACAAACTTAGGTGCCTTAAGAGGGTTTCAGGACTTCCTGTTCTTTCTGCTTGCTGAACTTTGTAAATTTTAATCATACATTGTGCATGTTAAATACTTTCCAAAGTTTCCATTTTAACGGCTTATGTGTTGAATAAACAAACAGGCCAACAGAAAGAAAGCCTGTTTTATCTTCCTCCTCATTGCTTACTTTCTCTATTTCTCCTCCTAGGGATTTACTGAATTGGTGTAACAGAATTTCCTACAGCTTTGACAGTTCTTCTTCATCTACATCACTCAATATTTTTCAGGAGGTAAGCTGTAATCCTCTGAAGTCTTGTTTCCTTTGTGCTACATAATTTCCATCTGTCTCTTTTCTTTCATACATCTGTCTAAAGCTTTATGCCTCTTCTCATCTGCTGTCAAGCTTGTTCTTTTGTGCACATGGTGTCTTTTTTTACTTTTAAAGCTTGTCAAGGGACTTAATTTCCACACAAACTAATATTACTGTAGAGCAATTGGGGGGTAGGAATGTAGCATTTTAAACAGGGACCACTCCTGTTAAAAATATATTAAAAGTGTAATAACTTAAGTAAAACAATAAAATCTACTCATCCTACTTTGAAATAAGCCTATAAAAAACATTAAAACAAATGAAATAAAGTTAATGAAAACTAAAAAATTAATGATGTACTTATAATAATTATGACAGATGACATATATCACTTCTAAGGCTTACAAAACATTTTGTATGTATTATATATCCCTGTGTCTCATAGCAACTCTGTGAGGTAGCTGCTATCCATCACTCAGCATTCATTTATTAAGCACTTCCAGGCATCTGCTAAGTGCCAAGAATACAAATAAAAAGTCAAAACAGTCACTGCCCCTCTAGAAGTTTATCATTCTAGTAGGGTAATACAACATGCATAAGTAGGCTTATACAAGATATATACAAGATTGAAGATAAGTTTAGAGGAGAAGAAGATACTACTACAGTATTGATTTATTGTTTCTTATGTTGCAATAATAATTCATTATAGTCATTTACCATAATTTGTTTAGTTACTCATATACATTCGTTCTGTTTCCTGTTCTTATCTACAACAAAAAGGCCTGCCATAAAAATTGTTTAGGTGTATTGCTTCTTTGTTTTGTCTTTTAGGGGTAGGTGCCTATTAGGGGTATTGATGGGGTCCCCAGGGTATGTAGAGGCTAGTGGCTTTTTGGGTAGTTTCAAATTGGTTTCCAGAATACCTTGGCCAGTTCACAGCTTGAACAGTTCATTAATATGTCTGTTTTTATGCTTTCCACTAAGTGACATTTTCTTTTCTGTCACCTTTGCCAATCTAATGCGCGGGAGATGGAGTCTTGAGGGAGTCATTCAGTAGTGATAGGGAGCATTTTTTCATAGTTGGTAGATGAGAATGGCTTCTTCAAATCTCATCAGAGTTTCTCTCTTGGGAATAATTCTTGTATATTCCATATATATTTTGTAATTTGTTGTTCAGTCATTTTTCAGTCGTATCTGACTCTTCGTGATCTCATATGGAGTTTTCTTGGCATAGATACTGAAGTGGTTTGCCATTTCCTTCTCCAACTCATTTTACTAATGAGGCTGAGGCAAAACAGGATTAAATGACTTGTCCAAGGTCACACAGCCAGCAAGTGTCTGAAATCGGATTTGAACTCAGTCTTCCTGACTCTGGGCTCAGGGCAGTATCCATTGTGCCACCTAGCTGTCCCTTGCAAGTCAGAACCTTTTCAAAAAAACTTGCTGCCAAGATATTTTCCCACTTGCATTATTTCTGTTATGTAATCAAATTTATTTTAACTCTTGTTATCTTCTCTATCCCTTATTTGGTCATATCTATCCCATCATAAAAATGAGAAAAGAACCCCCATGTACAAAATATTTATTGCAGCTCTTTTTGGCGTTAGCCAAGAACTAGAAATTTAGGAGATGCCTATCAATTGGGGAGTGACTGAACAAGTTGTGGTATATGAATGTAATGGAATACTATTGTGTTATAAGAAATAATGAACAGGCAGACTTCAGAAAAACCTGGAAAGACTTACTTGAACTAACTGATGCTGAGTGAAGGGAGCAAAACCAGGACAAATAGTCACAGTATGAGAAGACTGATTTTGATGGACTTAGCCCTTCTCAGAAAAAAGGTTGCAAAGGACTTACGATGATAAATGCCATCCCCATCCAAAGAAAAGAACTATGGGATTGGAATGCAGAAAGAAGCAGACTATTTCCTTTTTTTTCTGTTTTGTGTTGTGTTTTCTTTCTCATCTTCTTATTTGTAATAATTTTTCTATGCAACATGACTAATGTGAAAATGGGTTTCATAGGGAATGTATGTGTAGAGCCCATATAAAATTGCATGCCACCTTGGAGAGGGAGAGAGGGGGAGAAAATTTAAAACTTATGGAAATGAATGTTGAAAACTAAAAATAAATTAAAAAATAAAAGATCTTCTGTATCTATAGTTATGAATGATATCTTGTCATTCTCTTAATTTGTAATGTGATCTTTTATGTCTATGTTACTTATGCTTTTGGAGCTTGTTATTGAATATGGTCTGAAATGTTGATGTCATCCTTATTGCTTCCTAGTTTTCCAGCAGTTTTTGTCACATCCTTGCCCCAAAAGTTTTTGTTCTTGGGTTTATTGAACTTAAAATATTTAAAATACAATATTATTGAATTATATTGGACTACTCTTGAATACTGTTAACCCAGTCCTCCTTTGTTTGCTTCTGGATCTGTCAGCTGTAGTGTTTATGGAAATTTGTAAACTTTGCTTACCTTTTTAATTGTATTGCACTAGTTTCTTTGAGCTGAGTTGAAAGAGATTTAAGAATTTTCTGGTATTTAGACTTTTTCTTGTTATAATCCATAGAAAAGATGAGTCATTTGGAGTACATCTGTCATGAGGGGAAATTTTATTTCTGTTACACTGTTCCTTTTCATCTTGTTAATTTTGTAATTTGTTCTTTCCTTGCCTATTCTAAGCTTTCCCATTTCTCTTGAAGCCTCAAGGTACTTGTCTTCACTTGTGGCAGATAGTTTTATTTATCTCTTTTAGTTCATACCTGTCATTTCATTTCTGTAGGGAACTCCCAGATGAGGTAATTAATTCTACTACTGCAGATCAACAATTTTTACACAGTTTGTAGTCCTACAGAGTTGCGTCAGGCATCAACCAGTTAATTGCCACGGGTCATATAGCCAATGTGTAATAGAGGTGGGATCTTGACTTTTATTTTATTAAAAAATAATTGATGTTAACCCATTGAGATGAAATGATTGCAGTTCTTGTTTTCCTCCCACCTTATTCCCTTGGATACTTCTTCAGATGTATGATTAAGTCTGGAATACAAAAAAAAAAAATTGAGCTATCCCTAGAAGGAGCTCCTCCTTTGTCCTTTCTCTCCTATGATTTATTTGTAGATAACTTTTTGTTGTTCTAGTGAAAAGAATTGTCTCTCTTAAAATAAACAATTTTTTCAATAAACAAAAAAAATTTTTTTTTCCATACCTACTTTTCTACCACTTCATCCTCTCATTGGAGAGGTACTGGCTATGTCTGATAAAAAAACAAAATAAAACAAAACCCAAACCCCTTCTAATGAATATATGTATCTTTAAAACAAATTTCTGTTTTGGCCGTATCCAAAAAATATGTGTCTCAGTCTGCACCTTCACTCCATTGCCTTTCGTGTCCCTTTTTGCCTGAGGCTTTTTTCAGTACAAGAATCTACATTCTTGAGAGCCATCATAGTGTAGTGTATAGAGAGTTGATCTCAGAGCCATCAAGAACTTGGGTTTCAAGTACCAACTGTGATACATACTGGCTTTGTGACCCTGGCACACTTATCTACTCTTAGTGTCAATAAGTCTTAGTGTTTTAAGAAATTCTCTAAGACTATATAGCTTGCAGACAAAAGTGTTGACCTCCATTAGTAGTTGTTCCTTCTATCAATAGTCACAGTTCTTACCTGTATCCTATCACCTCATCTCCTAATTTTCTCATTTCTGTGACCTGAGAACCTCTCTGTCCTCCTACTCAATCATTACCTTCAGTTACCTACTCTTTTTTCTTTTTTTTAAACTTGGCAACCAGTTCCTTTTCAGTTGCTCCCAAGCAGATCTTCCTTACCTTGGAAATATCCTTGTTCTGGCCTTATTGTTCTCTTAAACACGTGCCATTCTGTTTCCAATTCTTTCAGTTATGAAATAAGTATAGATAGGGTAAGGGACTACTAAATGCTGTCATGGTAATATAAAGAATAAACTTTTATTTCTGCCATTATTGGAACTGAAGAGTTTGCCCTGTTGTCTCTTCTACTCAATATATAACATGTAGCTAAAGGAGCTATTATTATTTCTGCTTCCTCAAATGGGCTTTTCTTTCATAGTTGTTAATAATCACATAATTACTTTACTCTGTTCAAGTCTGATCATCCTAATCAGTGACTTCCTGTTGCCTGAAATGCTCTGTTTGGTACTCTCATTCTTTAAAACCTAATCCTCCCCTTCCAGCCCCTCCCCGCCCCCCCAGTCTTTTTGCACCTTATTCCCTGACATGTACTCTTTGATCCAGTGACACTGACGACTGTACTGTGATGAAGAAGACACTTTATTTTGAACCTCGAGGCATTATCTCTGCTTGTCCTCTAGGCCTGGAATGCTCTCCTTCCTCCACTCTTAACTGTGAACCTTCCTGGCTTCCTATAAATCCCACTTCAAATCTCATCACTTACTGAAAGCCTTCCCTAATCTCACTTGATTCCAGTGCCTTCCCTCTGTTAATTACTTCCTGTTTATCTTCTATATAGCTGCTTTGTATTACTAAATAATACAAATAATATACCATACCAACAATACGCTATCTCCCTTATTAGACTGTGATCTTCTGGAGGGCAGAGACAGTCTTTTACCATCTTCATTACTTAGCATAGTACCTGACATACAGTAGGCATTTAATAAATGTTTATTGAATTGATGTACTTAAATTTGAAACTTTGCGATCATTCATTATTCTTTCTTCAAGTAGTAATATCCCTTTCATCAATTCCTCACTTAGTCATTGCCACAATCACCAAGTGCATCAAGGTTCTGACCGCTTTATGCTTTTACTAATGAAGTAACCTGCATCATCCTACCAATTGATATTCTCTTCTAGTCTCGTCTACATGCCTTTACAAGGTTAGGATATAATAAACCTTGGTTTTCATATGGTACTTTTTCTTAAAAAAAAAAAAAAAGTCATTGTTGTTGGAGAGGGAGGGAAGTGTACTTTCCCTTTGTCATCAAACTAAAGTCCAAATTCCTTATTCTAACATTCAAGACCTTCTTTTGGCTAGTCTCAAACTGTTTCTGTAACCTTATGTTCTATTGCTCCTTTTGTGTGAAATTTCTGCACCAGCCATACCATTCTGTTCAGCATTTCATTTACATGCCATTTGTGTTTCATCTTTTGTGTCTTTACTTGTGCCAAGTCAGCCCTCTAGAACACATTTTTCATGCTCTTCTTCCCTCCTGAACCAAACTTACCTCACCCTTCAAATCCTATTTAATTTTTTGAACTCTTGTGAAGTTTTCCATTATCACCTTTGTCCAGAACACTTTTCTTAGTTGAATATGTCTGTACCATTTGTTTGGAAATTAGTCATGTACTATTTAGTGACATCTTCTGGATTGTTGTCTTACATTTTATCTCATTAACGAACTGGTACCTTCTTGAGGATAGAGAACAGATGTCTTCTATACATTTATTTCCCTTGCATCATGCCTCATCTTAGATACTCAGTGCATTTTGATTGCATGGAATAATGAAAAGAATCAGTTATTTATCTCAGATAAGATTGTCTCTGTTATAATCATATCCTTGAACAGTGATAGTGAAGAACTAATTTTTATTATTTTCACGTTCAGTGAAGAGATAAAGATTTGCCTTTATCTTTGACAGGCTCTGGATTGTTTCACAGCAATGCTGTCTAAGCAAACAAGCAGACTGAAGATGGCAGAGGTTATTGGGAGCAAGTTAAACATCTCCAAGAAGAAGGTGAATCTTGAACTTTTCATTGTGATCTTTATTTAAATAAATTCTGATGTGTGACTGTTATATTTAGTTTGCTAAGTGTCTCTCTCTTTTATCATCATTCTCCCCTAAACCTTTCTGAATTGTTGATGGATTTTCCTATGTCTATATTGGGCAGTTTTGTCATTATATATCCCTCTGTTTATGTTCTTAAAATGTACTTTGTTACCCACCAAATATATGCCTTAGTATCTACTCTTGGTTTTGTATTCTTAGTCTGTATTTTAGTCAGTCATTTTTACCTTAAGTGTAGTTTATACAGGTTTTATAGTCCTATAGAGCAGAGAATAAGATAATTCTTACATCTTCAGTATTATCCATATGTAATTGGGTGCTCAGAAAAGTGATGGATATTGATTGTAAGAATATCCAAAGGAAAGAGAACGAACTCACTCCCTGAGTACGCAGAGGTTGGAATCCTAACTACTCCAGTAAGATGTCATGAGGACCATTTGGCCAAAAGTTGTGGTCCTGGTTCAAGAAAGTTCCTTGTATCCTTTTGATACTGTTTTCCATTGAGACTTTGTAGCAGAGATAAGTATGAGGTAGTTGTAGGGTTTTTTTGGACAGAGACACATGAAAAATATTTTAGAGAGATCATCTTGAAATCTCAATTAGGAAAAACATCTAGTTTAGAACAGTGGTCTCAACCCTTTTCATTCTGCATCCTATTAGTATAAAATTTTTGAGCCTAACCTTTTCCATATGTATATATTTAATTACTTATAAATTATATACATGCACTTTGATGCTAATGATTTTGCAAGTATAAAACAAATATAAACAGAACTTTTAAAAGGTTGAGAGAAAGATCAGATTTTATTTGTTCCTAGAGTTAATGGGAAAGGGGGCCACTGGATTTCACTGAATAGGTGAGTGACATGGTCAGACACCTGTGCTTTAGGGAAATCATTTTGGCAGCTTTGTGGTGGTTGAATTGGAGAGAGGACTGTCCAGGCAGTTAAAAATGTGGTTCTGGACTTATGTGGTGCCTTGTGTGAGTGAGGACAGGAGAGATGTATAATAGACTTGTTTGGGAAAGAAATTGCAAGGTTTGGCTAACTGATTGTATGTACAGGGTGAGCATGAGTGAGGAATCAAGGATGATACTTAGATTACAAACCTCAGCGAATGGGAGGGGTGATATTCTTTATTGTAATAACAAAGTTCAGAAGGATTGGTATGTTGTGGGAGGAGGACTGTGGGCAGGAGAAAGGAAAGGTAGAGTTCTGCTTTGGATATTTTGTGTTTGAGTTGCCTACAGGATATTCAATTGAATCCAATTTGAAAAGTTCGATTGGCATTTGGTGATATGAGAGTGGAACTCAGTAGAGACCCGATAGTTTTGTAGATTCTAGAATTAATCTACATAGACTTAATAATTAAACCTATAGGAACTGATAAAATCACCAAGTGAGAAAGAATTAAAAGTAGACAGAAGAAAGCCTAGGACACAACTTTGAGGGACACACACAATTGATGGGCAAGACCTGGATGAAGATCTAACAAAGGAGACTGAGTAGGAGGGGGGTCATAAAGGTAGGAAGAGAATTAAGAGATAGCACACTCACAATAACCCAGAGAGGAAGGAATTAGAAAACGTAGTTAGCAGTGTCAGATGCTACAGAGAGTTCAAGAAGGATTAGGTCTGAGAAAACGTCATTAGGATTTTCAAAGCAGAGGATCTCCACTTACTACAGTGGGCCATGTATCAGTTTTGGAGTTGGATGTAGGAAGAATACTACTCGAGAGATTCAGTCTCATGGTAATAGCCTAGATAACCAAAGCATAGTGACTGTGAAAATGTAGGGGAAGTTTTATCTGAAGCACATTCCATTTTCCCCACAGGCTGAGTATTTCTGTCAACTATACAAGCCAGAGATCGTGGTAAATGAATTAGAAGTGGAGGTGGGCAGAGCTCGGCTGTTGCGGATACAGAGTCCAGCTGTCCAGGTCCAGAGGTAAAGTAGGCTTCTCTATGAAAATCTTGACTTTTGAATGGAGGTTCTAACCATCCATCATCTTGGTTTTGTACAAGACCCCTTACTTACATCTTCATTAATTATAAGAGCTGACCTCTCTAAGTCCCTGGTTTGCCATGTGTTTTACATGTTCTCATTTTATTCTCAGCTATTGTGTGAAGTAGTTGATACTATTGACAGTAAGTAAATGTTTTTTAGGGACCTAGTACATAACCAGATACAGTGCAAGATGATAGGTGAACAAAGATTAAAATGAAAGGTGAAAAACAACATTTCTACATCATGAATAAATGCAGATATGTATAGAGTAAACATAAGATAATTTTTTGGGAAGAGGGAGCAGATGAAAGAAAGGATCAAGAAAGAGCTTGTGGAGGTACTTGGAGTTTCCTTTTGAGGGATTCTAGGAGAAAGGTGACATGCAGCTCATTTGAGTCTTTAGGGATGGATGACCTGTTAATATTATAAGCCCCATTTTGCTGGCATCCATGTCCTTTGTTTCCTAGTCCATTGTGTTTTTCCACTCCATTATGGTTGCCAGTCTCTTCTTATAGGAGAGTAGCAGGGGGTGGTAGAAATATCATAGGGGGCCTACAACCAGAAGACCTTTTCTGCAGACTCAGACCTGCTTTTGTCACCATAGAGAAAAATACCTTACCTTTCTGGGCTTTCTTCATCTACAAAATTTGGAGGAAAATAACTTGCACCATCCACCTCAGAGAGTGGTGAGTTTATGTGGTTCACATGATAGGTGACAGAGAAGTAAAGTGGCATACAGTATATTAAAAGGGAAAGGCAAAGGTATTGCTGCTCTGCATCAGTGGAACAAATATCAAGGAGTCCCTCATACCAATGAAATCACCGATCTGGAACAAAAAAAAATTATAACAGATAAATATTCTCAGTCAGTCATAATGTGCTTTTGTTCAGAGTCACTATTCTGGAGGGTTTTGTTTTGTCTGTAGTTTATGGGTCTAAGTGGACCCTATGATAAATACAGGAAAGCTATCATTGAAGCAGGTTCATTAACCAGTTATTGACAAGTCTGTTGCCTTGTCAGCATGGTTTGAAAATACCTTTTGAGTCAAGCCGGAAATTTGGGGTAGTTTTCTCTTCATTTCTTTTCCCTTTAACAGAAGTTCTGTGCTTGTGTGAAAATGACTTCTCCACTTTTTTTGGGTATAGATTTGACAAAAAGAACATAAATATGGCAGGCATCAGAAGCTAATATTCTAGGTTTCTGTCTTTTAGAGCAGACCTCCTAAAAGAGCAAAACCTCAAGGCCGCATATGACCTTCTAGATCCTTGGGTGTGGTTTTTTGATTGAGTCCAAGTTTTACAGAACAAATCCTTTTATTAAAGGGAATTTGTTCTGTGAAGTGTGCATTCAGTCAAAGGACTGCACTTGAGGACTTAGAATAAGGAACGGTAGCAGATACCTTTTAAAGGAAGGTAGATGGTCAAGACAGAACAGCCAAGAACCCTAGGACATCGGCATATTAACTCATGAAGTTGAATATATTTTAACTGTAAATCAGGCTGTGAATTTAAATAGAGATTTTCATGTTGAGTTTCTAGTTAAAGAATTCAAAGGTATCTCCCATGGCAACATGAAAGCACTTTTCAGTTTACCTAGCGTGCATTGGGTCTTAACAAATTACTGTGTTGCTTTGGGGAAAATGTTGAATTTGAGGTCAGTACATAGGTTTCAAATCCCAACACTCCTGTTTATTAGCTAGGTAGATTTGGACAATTCACTTAACTTCTTGGGCTTCAGTTCCCTCATCTGTAATAGGTTAGACTAGATGGTGACCTCTAAAGTTCCTTCCAGCTATAAATCTGTGATGATCCCTTAGTCATAGAATGAGATATAGTTGGAGTAAGTATTCTTCTTTTGTAAAAGTAGCGCTTGAGGATAAGACGTTGAGGGATTTTTACAGTGTCCACCGGCGAGCCAATGGCAGAGCTAACATTGAAAACTATGTGGTGACCATAAGCTTGATAAAGGCTCTTGGTGCTGTGCTATACTTTTTCTTGGCAAGAAGATGAAGCTGCTTCTTCACAAGTTGCCCGGTCTAGACAAAACCCAGTTCCTGTAGGCCAGCCTCTGTTGTTCACCATTGCTGTCCACCTTTTCTCATCAGGGGAAAGCTCACTTTTGCTGCTACTCGTCCATCTTCTATACTGATGGAACAGCTTGCAGTGTGTGTCAGCAAAGGGGAGCCAGTCTTGCTGGTGGGTGAGACAGGCACCGGCAAGACCTCTGCTGTCCAGTACTTGGCCCATATTACAGGTAATAAGCAATCTTGAAGAGGTTTCGGTCTCTGGGATGTATTTTTCAAGGATAACCGCTTTCTCTTTGTGTTTTTTGAAGGTCACCGTTTGAGGGTTGTCAACATGAACCAACAGAGCGACACAGCAGATCTGCTTGGCGGGTTAGTGGTTTTTCTAGATAATTTTGAAATTACTACTTTTTGTTCTGTTGCTTTGTATGAGATAGAATGAAAATTTAACATTTTCAATGTTACATTTCCTGTTCATTAAGAAGTACCAAACAAAACTTTAAAGGAATATCCTCAAAACCAGACCATCCCATTGAACCATCATTAAACACTCATATATGAGGTGTATTAATTTGGGACAGGGCCTTGATTTGCATATGAAAAAGTAAGTAATCATAGCCTCTATTCAAAGATTACACTGTGTGAAATGAAAATCCGACAGCCCTTTATTCCATAGAAATCAAACATACATAGATAGATAAATCATTACCGGGAGGAAGGAATAGAGGGGAAGGACAATGAGGTGTAGGCAAGAAGCAGCTGCCCTACAGGATTCTCTTTCGTTTTGATATTTAGTATTTCTTATAAGGTTCTTAAGGAACGTATAAACTGTAGTCTAATTTTTACTGTCCTATATATTACATTCCTACCTTCTATATTAATTTTTTTTGGGGGGGGGAGCCTGGTTCATGAATAGAAATTTTGTTCTATTTTAAGAATATGCTCAACTGATAAACTGTGTAGGCTTATATTGTGTTTTATTCCGTTGGACAGATACTTAGAGAAAAACTTTTGAAGGAGTACCTTATTTGAATGTATTATCCTTTTTGCTGTTTTTTTTAATGTCCTTGAGAGTGGGGGGCGTGGCTTTTCATTTCTTTTATCTTTCTCTCATACTTTTGGCATTACTTTGATGGAGCACTGTACTTGTGTTTAAATTCTAATAAACTTGTATCCTTTTGACATTTAGGCTATTTCTTTCATGCTTCTTTTGTGGGATTTCCTCTTTCATTGTGACTTTTTCATTATCATTCACTTGTAGTAGTTCATTTAAGTTGGTCTCCTCACTTAAAATTTTTGTCTTTTCAATTTTTGTAATGTTGGATGAGCCTGTTGCAGAGATGCTTGCTCTGAACTTTTCTAGTTTTATCCGATGTATCCCATATTGCTCCTAAGATGCATGTCCCTCAAGTAAAACTTTTTAAAATTATTTCATGTCTTTCATATAAATATCATTGATCTCTTAGCTTTTTATAAAATATAGAAGATAGAAGCCTTAATATGAAGTTACCACATAATAGAAGGCCACTGAAAGTGAATTTTGTGAATGGGGAAGTCCTAAGGTCTTAGGTGCTTTATTTAACTTTTTTGTATTTCATTCATATATTCTGTAAGTTAATGTAGTCAGTGTTGTGTTTGATAACTTTGTGGTATTTCGTTATGTGGTTTGTGTTTTTTGTTTTATTCTTAGACATTTGGGTCATTTATTATTTACCTTTTAGTTTGAAATATGGTCTCTGGTTTAGTCTCTATCTGCTGCAGATAATGAGCAGTAAATGTCTCAGGTTAATTTATATTACTTCATCAAGTAGCAATTAATTTCCACTTAAATTTTTTTAATTAAATTTTAAAATATAGATTGATCTTTATGGGGGAGAGGGAAATTATACTTTGAATGAAATTTAATGAATTTTTGTAATGAATTTTTTCCCTACAGTTTATTTTTGTATATGACGTGTTACTAGTTAATACCCTTAATTTCTAAATTATTCTTTTCTCTGAACTCAGTTTTCTAGAATCTTTGCATTTTCTTTCAGTTATAAACCAGTGGACCATAAACTTATATGGCTACCCTTACGAGAGGGCTTTGAGGAGCTCTTTGCCCAGACATTTTCCAGGAAGCAGAACCTTACTTTTTTGGGGCATATTCAGACCTGCTATAGACAGAAACGTTGGCGAGACCTGCTTAAACTAATGCAACATGTACAGAAATCAGCCCTCAACAAGGAAACAAAAACCAACGATGCAGGTAAAAGAGCCAGCTGAGGCCAGTGAGAAACTATAGGGGAGGGGAGCAAAAGGAACGTGATGTAAAGCAAGGTGCATTTTTATGGGAGCACTATCAGGGCATGAAATCAAGGTGCAGAATTACTATTGTACCACAATTCTTGGCACAATTCTACAGCAAATTTTTTTCTTCCTGAAGAGTGCTACAGGACCTCCTATGGTACCTATGAGTGTGACAGAATTGACATGATATTTTTGGATAGAGGACAGTTATTTGCAACTAATTTTGTTAATGGTGGCTCAACTCATAAACCTCTCAAATAACTAAAGCAAGCTATCAAACTTAGGATTTATGTAGGACTTTGCAAGTGATATTTTTGAAGGTGTGATGTTTTCCTTTCTAATTCCTGGAATGGGGGTTCTTCAGCCTACCTGGAGCCCAGCTGTGAGTTGCCTTTGGAATCTTGGATCACTGATTTGTTTCCTTAGCAGTAAAAATGGAAGTAGTACTTGCTTCTTTATAATTCTTTAGGGAGAATCTAAGTTAAATTATCATTTGGGAGTGATGGTTGTTAGGAGGGAAAGTGGTCCAGATTAATGATTTGATTATTTCAAGGAACTCTTGGTTAAACTCCCTCTACTGATGCATATCATAATTTCCTCTGTTACTTGTACACCTAGGGTATTGCCTTGGTTACCAAAAGTTTTTATGCTTATGGTCAGACAGCTAGTCTTTGTGAATCCAACAACAACTCCTATGTCTACTACACTATACTGCCTCTCACCCTACAAAATTTTATATAAAAAGGGGATTCTGAAAGTTGACCTTCAGGTTAATTTTTTGCTATTATGTTCTCAATTATTGAGAGAAAACTGCTTTGCCTCGGGGAGTTAATTGGGAAGTTATTTTAATAAAGTGTTATCTTTAAAGTTCATTTTATATGTTTATAGAGTCATAGGATCATAGATTTAGAAATGGAAGGGAACTCACAGACCATCTTGTCTAACCCCTTTATATATCTGTTTATGTCTAGGTCATATTTTAATGCCCCATATTGTGGATTAGTTTTCAAATTTCTCTTTTTTTCTTAGGGTTACTGTTAAAAGACAAGTGGGAAGCATTTGGTCTCAAACTCAACCATGCCCACCAACAAATGAAAATGACTGAAAATGCCCTACTATTTGCATTTGTAGAGGTATTGGACTTCGTTTATGTATTTCTGTAGCATGATTGCTTGACTCTCAAACTGATTTTTGTGGTCGTACTTACGAAATAAACGTGTGGTGTGTGTGTGTGTGTCTCTGTGTGTGTGTGTGTGTGTGTGTGTGTGTGTCTGTGTATTTCAAACTTTATCAAATTTCCTTAATGAAAAAGACTACCTTATAAAATAGTCATGAGCACCAGTGCTGCCACAAATTTAAATGAGGGAAAATGAATGCAGACAATGGTGAACTATAAATATAAATACTGTACCTTGCATAAGTCTGCCAGAAATAATTTTATTTATTTTGACATCAGTCAATAAGTGAGCATTTCTAGCCTTGAGAGAGGGAGAATTGTCTACATTAGTCTAGTCCTTCTATGCCTTCAGACGTGATTCTTCCCCAAGCCAACATTTATAGAAATATTGAATGAGGAAAAGATCATAATATGTTAAAATTCAATTTTGGGTTAACATTTCAAAACATTAGTCACCTTTGCATTCTTTGTTACTTCCTATCATTCTTCTCTCTCTAAAGACAGTTACCTCCTCATACTTTCTGAGGAGGCAGAAAAAGGGACGTTCTCTGATGGGTCAATAGCCCAGCAATCACTTCAGATCTAAGTAGGCCTAGAGGTAATCTTTGTTCAAACTTAGTTTCTACGCTTAATCCATTTCTCTAAGAAAGGTCTCTTGTTTTGCAGCCTAATCTACCTACAAATAGGAAAGTCTAGTGAGCTTTTTTTTTTTAACCAAAGAAATATCATTTCTTAAAATTTGTACAGCAACTAAAAAAGAAGGGTTTTTACATTTCTACAGTGGGAATAGCATGAAAACAAATTATGTAGCAATTTAATAATGTAATCCTTCAAAAAAAAATTGCCACCTTGCTGCTAAAAGGCCATCCACAGATTTAAATTTGAAGGTGTGTTGGCTTTGATTAAACTGTAAAGCTTTTCCCTACTCTGGCTCATCATTCACTCAGCTATCAAATAGATTTCCTAAACTCTATCAATACTCCTGCATGCCGCCCCCTCCCCCCCCCCCCCCATATGCTTCCCATCCCTTTTCAGTAAAATCCAATGGCCTCCTGTCATTTTGAGGATCAAATAGAAGGTCTTTTATTTGGCATCCAAAGCTCTTTATAACCTGGCCCCCTCCAGTCTTATTAGTAACACCTTACTCCGGCCCACCTCTCCTTCCTTTCCCAGTTCTTCTGATCTTTGTTTCTTCCCAGTGAGCCTGATCCCAGATTATCTTGTTATATACCTTGTTTGTACATAATTGTTTGTATGTTGTCTCCATCATTACACTGTGAGCTCATAGAGAGCAGGGACTGGATTTTGGGGCAGTAGAGACATCCCTTTTTCCCAAATGTTTACCACAAAGTCAGGAACTTAGTAGATGCTTAATTGACTCACTAATTTTTCATTGCTTTTGGAAACTTTCCAACGGAGATTGATTTAATGGACTAATTAATACATCTTCAGAAATGTTTAAATGACAGAATGATATTTCATAATTTAATCTGCAGACCTTTCATGGTTTATCTTGGTAATTGATGTTATTATATTGATATATTGATCCAGTTTTTATTCTGTCTCCTGCACCCACATTCCCCAGTTAAGAAGCCATGTTATACTTTATAATCTCTGTATTTTCAGAGGAACTTGTTCTTTGTATCTATGAAATGGGTAGCTGCTATGCCAGTACCAGGTGGGGATTCAGAAAAATTTTTACAAGCTATGACATTGGCTGGAACTAATAAGAAATTCATTAGGGATAAGTATAAGGTCTTACTTTGGGATTCAAAACATCACCTTGACAAGTCCTAAGTGAGAGATTGTGTGGTTAAACAACAGTTGTACTTTAGTAGACTTCAATTTGAATGAGTCAGCAGTGTGAAAGGCATAAAAGCTAATACAATCTTGAGCTATGTTGAAAGCTATATTCTAAGAATGATAGATTGCTGTACTTTGCCCTATGTTCTGTTTTGATAACCTTATTTTAGGAAGGATATTGGTAAATTTTAGCACCTCCAGAGGAAAGCAACAAGGATGATGAAGGGTCTTGAGTTCATTCCATATGAGAACTGGTTGAAAGAACTGAGGATCTTTAGCTTGAACATGACCAGGGTTTGGGGATGGGGTAGGGCATGTATGTGACAGGATTAAAATTGCTCTTGGTTCCCATAGGATCAGAACTAGGAATAGTAGGTAGAAGCAGCAAAACAACAAAGCATGATGTTAAGAAAACTTTACTAACTGAGCTATTTCAAAGTAGAATTGATTGCTTTGGTAGATGGTGAGTTCTCCTTCATTAATAGTCTTAAGTAAAGGCTAGACCATCATCATCATTAGACTAGCATTTATATATTGCCTACTATATGTCAGGCATTGTGTTAGGATTTGCAAATATTATCTCATTTAATCTTTACAACAACTTTGGGAGAGAGATGGTAATCCCATTTTACAATTGAGAAAACTAACCCCCAAAAATGCTGAAGAGAGTGACACTTTAAAAAAACAGACTAACCCAAATGGCAAAAGAGATCCAAAAAGTTAATGAGAAGAATGCCCTAAAAAGCAGAATTTGGCCAGATGGAAAAGGACATCCAAAGCTCACTGAAGAAAATAATTCCTTAAATATTAGAGTGGAGCGGATGGAAGCCAGTGATGTTATAAAAAATCAAGAAATTATAAAACAAAACCAAAGGAATG
Source organism: Potorous gilbertii (assembly GCA_028658325.1). Lineage (NCBI taxonomy): Eukaryota > Metazoa > Chordata > Mammalia > Diprotodontia > Potoroidae > Potorous > Potorous gilbertii. Next base: position 367,716,663 of record CM053770.1, on the reverse strand, counting down.
AAAAAATAACAAACACTATGAAATATCTCATTGGAAAAACAACTGACCTGAAAAATAGATGTAGGAGAGACAATTTAAAAATTACTGGATGACTTGAAAGCCATGATCTAAAAAAAGCCTAGACATCATCTTTCAAGAAATTATCAAAGAAAACTGCCCTGATATTCTAGAACCAGAGAGTAAAATGGATATTGAAAGAAGCTACCAATTGCCTCCTGAAAGAGATCCCAAAAGGAAAACTCCTAGAGGTATTGTAGGTCAAGGAGAAAATATTTCAAGCAGCCAGAAAGAAACAATTCAAGTATTGTGGAAATACACTTGAGAAAATTAAGACAAACAGGTTAAGTGATTTGCCTACAGTCATAAAGCTAAGTGTTTGAGGGTATATTTGAATCCAGGTCTTTCTCTATTCAGGACCAGCATCCACCCTCACTCTGCCATCTAGCTGCATATAGACACTTGGCTCATCTGGTAGGTCATGGAAGCCAGGAAGACTATAGTAGTAGACTTTTATATCTCTAGGTTTGTTAGTGAGAACAATGATGCTAATTGGTGTTTCTTCGTTAGTTGCAATAGGCTCGTAACCTTTTTATGTCTCTGTATTTTAGGGTACTCTGGCACAGGCAGTAAAGAAAGGAGAATGGATTTTACTGGATGAGATTAACCTGGCCGCCCCAGAAACATTAGAATGCTTGAGTGGTTTATTGGAAGGATGCTCTGGCTCACTGGTTTTGATGGATCGAGGAGACACAGGTAACATGTTACTCTGGTGCCTTTATATGCTGCCAGGCTTGTTCGTTACCAAAGAAAATGATTCTTATGGTCAGAAATGCAAGATGAGGCTTCATTCATTGAGTGAATTTTTATTGACTGCCTGTTACGTAGCCATTTTTGCTGTATCCTTTCGGTGGTAAGTAGTTACCTTGATGAATCATTTTTCCTCTCTGACATTCAAATTTTCTTGTCCTCAAATGAGGGATTTTGGATTATATTGTCTACAAGGCCAGCTGTGCATCCTGTGCTTCTATGATGTTTTGTAGAACAACCGTTGCAGTCTTGACATGGGATTCCTGCATGCAGAACGTCTTATTTGAGGATATAAGAGGTGGACATCTGACAAGTTAAATGCTGAAAGAGTGAATAATGTTATGAGTTAAAATTATAATACTTTTCAGTGCTTTTAATAATTAGTTATAGGCACTGGGATGGAGGTGCCAGAAGCAGTATTTGAATACATGCCAGATGAGGGCTGTGGGTAATAATTATTGTGGTAGGTGAAAGGAACCAAAATCTCACTGGCCAGGCTAGGCCGGACTAAGCGTCAGGAAACATTCAGATAGGACTGGAAAATGCTTGGAACCAAGTGACATTGACACAGTGGCCATCATGGTCCATTCCAAGCTGATTAAAGTTGTCATAAGAACTGATACATATTTCCTTTTCCCATCTTAGAACCACTCACACGACACCCTGACTTCCGTCTGTTTGCCTGCATGAATCCAGCTACTGATGTGGGGAAAAAAAACCTGCCTCAGGGAATAAGAAACAGGTAGGGAATGTTGCCTTACTGCTGCCAAGAAAAAAAAACCTGCTTTTCAGAAGCCAAACCCTGGATTTGGTTGGGTTTAGATCCCACTTTAAGATACTTACTAGTCATGTATCCTTGCTGTGCCTCAGTTTCCCTCATTTATAAAATGAGGGGGCTGTACTCTGCTTTTAAGAGCTCTTCTATGATCCTGTGAAAGGCAGAAAGTTGCCTGCATTGCCATGTATTGGCCACTGTGTTTATTGCTTTTACATAACTTTTTATTTGTTTCTAGGAATAACTCATTTCTGGATACATACTACCACAGAAGATTATTGTAGAGATAATTGGTTTCTAATTCTGAATATTTTATTTCTGTAAAGTACTTGGGATTCTTATAAACCAGCATGTGCTTGTGCATATGCGTGCATATATATATATATATATATATATATATATATACGTATATATGTTTTTAAAACTACTCACTACTCTTCTTTTGATTTAAATGATCATGTTTCTCCCCACTTTCAAATTTCAAAACAAATTTCAAAATTTTCAAATTTCAAAACACAAAATTTCCTTTGATTCAAGAAGATGCGTATGTGTATGTTTCTTTCTTTTGCTCATCTTCTGTGTCCTCCACTGTTAGCTTTTGGAGGTCTTCTTAATTAGGCAAATGGGGTAATAAATAGATTTCTTCCTTGTTCTTTATGATTTATTTAATATTTCCTGTCGTAACAATTGACTCACTCAGAGTAGGCCCTGGGATAGAGAGGGTAGTAGATCTGTTTGGATTTGATAGAGAGTCATGCTCTGTAAATTTAAGCTGTTGTTCTGTCTACATGAGACCTTTTAAGTCGTTAATAGTAGAATGTTAGTAATGTGCAGACATTTTTTTTCTTGCAAGGCATGAGTTAGAGATCAGTTTCAAAACTTTTTATTGTTTTTTGATGACAATAGTAACTAGTGCAATTATTAACATCTTGTTCATTAAAGAATCAGATCTAATAGTGCCAAATCTCAAATAAGATTGCAGAGCAGTAATTGTCAAAATAATTTGACAATTGGTTTAGAAATAGATGCATCCGTGAAGCTGCTTAGGTAGTACACAACATACGGAGTCAAATATAGTAACTTAGTATTTGATAATCCAGGTAAAAAGTCACTCTTCTACCAAAACTGTTAGGAAAAGTGGCAAACCTTCTGGCAGAAGCTAGTTCTAGAACAATATCTCCCATCCTTTCTCACATCCTATAAATTTCAAGTGGGTGACTTAGACATAAACTTTTAATTTGTTTTCTAGGTTGACTGAACTTTATGTAGAAGAATTGGAGAGTAAAGAAGATTTACAAATTCTTATTGTGGATTATCTGAAAGGATTGAATGTAAACAAAAGCATAGTTCAAGGAATTATCAAGTAGGTTCTAGTGTAACTAGAAACACTTTCTAAAAGAAAATTACAGTCATTATACAGTACATTTGACTCTTGGTCTGAGAAGATTATTGCAGAGATAGCTAATTTTTAATTTTGAATATTTTAACCTTTTGTAAAGTACTTGGGATTTTTGTAAGCCAGTATGTACATGTGCCTGCGTGTGTACGCACACACACATGCTTATGGGTATGCATAAACAGTTATTAGTTATAATTATGGTTTGAGTCTAGATTTATCCAAGTAACTTCTGACCTTTTTGTTTACATTTTGACTAACAAGATTGGCTGTGTTATAGAGGCATGTTTTATTGTAGTAAGTACATTAAGAATTGACAAGGGTATTTCTAGAGGATCACATAATTGTACTGTCAGTGTTTTAATCAGATTTTTTTTCTCCCAAACTTTGAGTTTGTGGATGTGTTTATGCATATCTATACAAGGTTTCCCTAAACACGTTCCCATTTCCCCCAGCATTCCTCATAGAATTGAACTGTTTACATGGTCTTTTCTTTTTTGTTGTATATTTACTTCTGGAGGGCAGAGTGTTCATCTCATTTTTGTATCCAGCATTTAGCATCTAATTTTTTTTTTGGATCACACCTATAATTTCATTAGTATAGGGAATTCTCAGTGAGAAAATTACCTCTATCAATGCAAACTTGTTACCTTCTCAGCAATTTATAGTTTGAGAGAATTGACCAAGGCACTGAGACATTGAATGACTTGCCTAGGATCGTGCAGCCATTGTGTTCAGAGGTGGAACCTGAATCCAGATATTTCTGACTCCAAAGCTAGCCCTTTATCCCTGTGCTATGTGCTACCTCTCACAACTTGTGCATAGTAAGAACATAATACATGTTTGCTGAATTGAAAATGTGTAGTGGTATGAGTATAATACTTGCAGTTATGATGCCTGGGTCCTGTCCTTAACTATTACTGACTAGGGCTGGGACATGAAGTCTTTTACTTTCCTTGCCTCTCATCTCTAAAAGACTAGATAAAAATTGAAAGGTAGTGGTGGTGGGGATGGTAGCAGTATAGTACTAGTACTAATAGGACTAAGAACAACAGTTGTGGTATTTTAAAAAATGTTTTACTGTTTTGATAGTAGTATTTAATGGCTGACAGACATAGTGGTACATTCCCTAGGTGAAAATTGTATTTAAATAGAAGAAAACCATCTCTATCAGTGGAATAGCTAGTACTGAAGTACTAGCATAATTCTGACCACTTATTTAACCCTTTTCTGTAGCTTTTACATAGCTGTGCGAAAGGAATCTATGAACAAATTGGTGGATGGGACAGGCCACAGACCTCATTACAGCCTTCGCACCCTCTGCAGAGCACTGAGATTTGTTGCTTCCAATCCTTGTCACAGTATCCAGCACTCCTTGTATGAGGTGAGATGGGCTTTTACAAACTACTGCCTATCTTTCTGGAAGAGAAATAGTTGTGAAAATCATTTAGAGAGTTAAGTAGGAAGAGTGTATTTTTAAAATACTGAGTAATGCAACACAACAGTTATTTACCTAAAAATAACATTAAATCCATATGTAAAAGCATGAATTCTATTTATAGTTTTAAGAAATGATGTCTAAATTTTATGAAAATGGTATCTTATTTGCTTGAGTCCCTTTAGATCTTCTGTGTACATTATTTGAGTTTGTTAATTATCTTCTATAGTGATAACATCAGTTCTTGTATGTTATTCTGAATCTTTCTGTGCCTTGTACTGGGTGTAAAGGTGCTTCTAGAGAAGAGTGTGTCTGTATGTATACACACATACATCTATATACATATATATATATATATATGTATATATATATATGTATATAGATGTATGTAGAATACAGTAATTTCCCAAAATATCCCTGATTTAAGAAACCAACTGGGAATTTCTACTTACCACCTTACTCCTTTACTATATTTTAAATACTTATGTAGAAGCAGTATGGGCTTTGCAACTTGAGTAAAGAGACAGAATTTTATGTGGTTAGTCATTGACTCAGTCTGACTCTTACTATTTGTTTTGCTTAGTCAAGGTATTTCTTTATTTCTCATGTATACAAGGGAAGAAATGGACCACAGGCATGTTAACAAGTGTTAATGTCAAGTTCTTTGCTGATCTGAGAAAAGAGGTGCTCAGTTTTTTAGCCTTTGGGGTAACACAAATCCCATGAGGCATTATCTAAGATAAGTTAGTGAAGATATACAAATATGGGAGATTAAGAAAGTATAAAACGTACCTAACTACCTAACTGTGAAGGAACAAATGAAACACCAAAGCATAATTAATGATAGTAAGTTAACTCAAGCAAGTTTATAAGTACTCTCGTTGTTCTGCTTGAAGGTTAGTAGCAGGCTGCCTGTGGGAACAGATGTAGTTGTTGAGGTTAGCAATATCCAATCTGCCCATAGCCTTTTGCAGTAATGCTAGGCTTTTGTACCAGTGAGTTTGTTTTGAATTTTTATTGCTAATTACCTAAAGATAAATGACCTGTACCTGCAAAATAGTAGTTAGTAATTTGTAGTAACATTTTCAAAGTCAAAATAAATGTTTTTTTGTTCTTCTTTTAAGGGCTTTTGCTTGGGTTTCCTTACACAACTTGACAGGGCATCACACCCTTTAGTTCAGAAACTCATTTGTCAACATGTTATATCCAGCAACGTCAAAAGTCTCCTCAAACAGGTATGTTCATTTCAAATCGGTTTAGTGTGGGTGAGTTGGACAAATGAAAAAGCCATGTTAAAATCTTGATTCCCTTTCAACTATTTGGCTTTCACTTATTGATGTATCTACTGTATGCTAAGCACTGTGCTATTTGTAAGAATCTGCATTAAGCATAGAATTGGGAGATTCTGAATAAAACTTGGGTATTACATAAGAACTGACAGCGTTGTGGTATTTATGCTTTTTGAGGATAGAAAATAGCGTTTTGTTTTCTAAGTCTTGATGTCTACCCCTGCATTCCCCTCAGTCTACTTCCATGATTTTTACATTTTTGAAGGGAGGAAGGGAAGGAGCCAGGAATGAGACTTCATTGGTACAGGGCATTCCTTTCAATGAGGATTCCCATACCAACAGTGCAGATTGGCATTCTTTCACAATTTATAGTCTTAGAAAAATGCCTGACTAGCTGAGAGATTAAGTGATTTACCCAAGGCCACGTAGCCAGTATATATTAGAGGAGGCACTTGAATGCAGGTTTTTCTGACTGGAATCGACTGTTTACTGCTCCAGCTCTGCATGGTCGACTCTCTGCACATAGTAGGTTTTTAGTACAAATTCATTAAAGTGAATTACTGGTTGATGAATATTCCAGTTACTAGCACTTGGAGTCTTTGTAAGTTTGAAAGGAAGGGCTAACTAAATTTATTCTTTCAATTATTGATAAAAGCTCATTTTAAAAAATCCATTTTCTGTAATTTAGTTACAGTATTTTTGTGGTTTGTGATGGTTAATTAAAAGTCTGTTCTTCCTCTTCTGTCATTTCTCTTGAGTGTTAAATTGAATAGAGGTAGCCACATGGTGCATTGGATAGTGAGCTGGCCTTGGACTTCAGAAGAGCTGTGCTCATTTCTGGCATGTGATGACTGGGTGACCTGGGACAGTTGACATTGGGTACCTCTCCCAAACTTAAAGTAGGAGAGCTGACTATTTTGTGCTGATAATTTGAATTCCTTCTTGCTGGTCTAATGTATAAGAAATGCTGTAGCCAACAGTCCTTGGGCCTGAAATCTTGAGTGTCTGAGAGCTAATGCTTTCAGATAGGGCCTTTCAGTCTCTGTAACCTTTATTCTCACTATGCCCTGATGAGGGTCTCCGAAAATCTAAAATTTATTCAGCAGTGTTCTGAAACCATTTGGAATCTAAGCTGATAGTTAAATTTTTTCATTGGCAAACTCTACAATGTTTCACTGGTGTAAATATCAGAAGGAACTGGCCTTCTACAGAAGTTTCCTTTTTTTTTCCTGTCTTGATCTGTCCTTTCTTGAAAGCAAGTAAGAATGGATTTATGATTGTGTGTTGTTTTTTTTTTTTTTTAATGTAAATCTTTCAGCCCATTCCAGAACCCAAGGGAGGTCGGCTTATCCAGATTGAAGGATTCTGGATTTCCGTGGGAGAAAAGGAGCCCACAATAGATGAAACATACATACTTACTCCTTCTGTTAAACTTAACCTGAGAGATATTGTCAGAGTCGTCTCTGCAGGGTATGGTGTTTCTTTTTCTTCTTTCTTATATGTTGCTTAAGTAACTGTGCACTTTGACAATCAAGATTTAATATACTTAAGATAATTTCTTACAATTTTTTCTTATGTCATGTACTCTTTCTGCTGTATTTCCCGCCTCCATCCCCAGCCCACTGAGAAGGCAAGAAATCTGATGTTCATTATGTATATGAAGTGATATAAAACGTATTTCCTTACTGGCTATATTGTCCTTCCTCCCCCAGTCCCACACCCCTCCTTCTACCTACCCCCTAAAAAAAAGAAAAAACAAGAAAAATAAAGGAAGAAAAAAAATATGTTTCAGTTTGCATTTTTGAGTCCACCAGTTTTCTCTCTGGAGGTGGATAACATTTTACATCATGAGTCCTTGGAATTCTGGTGGATCACTGTAATGATCAGTTACTAAGGCAGTTGATTATGTTAATGATATTTCACTGTGTTGGTTGTTGTTCTGGTTCTGTTCACTTTGCATCAGTTCATACAAATCTTTCCAGATTTTTCTGAAGCCATCCTCACCATCATTTCTTATCTTGTCACACAATAGTATTACATCTCATTGATATACTATAATTTATTCAGCCATGCCATAGTTGAGGGACGTCCCTTCATTTTCCATTTCTTTGTTACCGCCAAAAGAGCTATTGTAAATATTTTTTGAACATATGATATTCAGTAAAAATTTAAGTAAAATATCAAAATTCAAGGTGTTTGAATTTTTACTGAGTAGAGAAAAAAGGATTCCAGTGTGACTTCTACAGATATCTAGGAGCAAGCCTGACTAAATGTGGAGACCTTAGAAGTCATCCAGTTTTACAGATGAAGAAAGAAAGGATCAGAGCAATTAAGTGATTTGCCTAGGATCACATAGGTATGAAGGCTCAGACTTGATTCCAGAAATTTTTGACCCAAAGCCACTGCTGTCTTCACTCTATTATATGATGAAGGCTGGGGCCAGAGCAACTCAGAAAACCACCTATTCAACTTTAGAAGAGTTAGAATCTGTCTCAGGGGAAGGAGGCATCTCATATTAATGACTAGTTGCTTTTTTGAAATGTTAGTAAAATTTAAACTTTTAATTAAATTGAATTTTAGTGAAATACTAAGTTTCTTTGCTCTATGTTATCTATTTCTGTTCTCTTCCGTGTCTTTGTCAAGCTTGGTTGTCATTGTTGGTTTTAACAAAATAAAGACATGGTCAGTGTGGTGCAGGGTATTCCAGAAATCTTTTTAGTGTGTAGTCCTTAATGATTAAAGCTTAGAACTGCAGTAAGACTTTTGAAACATGATTTGTATTACTTTCGATAAATTTTTTTCTCATTCACATTTGTAGTTTTTCTATGCTGTCATAGATAGTATTCTAGATACTTCCACATGTTGCATGCAAGTTCTGTTTCCCAGTCATCAGGACAAGTTCTTGTCAGGGTTTTTATTATGAAAATTTTTGTATACATTGGTCTTTTCTCCCTTTTACTAATAAGCATTCTTAGGTTATATCCATAGCAGTGGAAAAGCTAGATCAAAAATTATGTTCCATCAACAATTTAGTTTTATATTCGTGCGGAAACCCCTCTACATCCTCAAATCCTACTCTTCAGGTGAATCCAAGCTTCACGGAACAAATCATTTTAGAATTTGTTCTGTGAAGTTTGGATTCACTTAAAGGGCCATACTTGAGGACCTAGAAAGCCACCTGTGGCCTCAAGGCCGAAAGTTCCCCACCCTGAAGTAGAACAAGGCTATACAGTGTGGAAGAAGTTCTGACTTTTTAATGGTAAAGGTCCTAGGTTCAAATCCTGGCCCTGCCTGTTACCGAAGGGAAATTACTCTAACCTCTCTGGGCCTCATTTTCTGCACTTCCAAAATGAGATGGAGATGTTCCTCAGAGTTTTCAACTTTAAATCTGTGATCTGGTTTGGTTTGGTTTCCCTTCCTCCGTTGAATTTTATGCACAGATATTTTTGACAATTTCAGTATAATTTATCATAGTTAAAATTTTTTTTTCAGGTTTAGTTAAGAATTTTAACAGTTTTCCAAGTAGTTATTGGCAGATTGATATTTCTTTTTAAAAGTTTGTCCTTGAGCCATTTTTCTTCCATTGAGGAATAAATATTTTTGCCTTAATTATTTTAAGGTTTTTATTTGTTGCTTTCAAAACTCTAGCTGTTAGATTTTTTTTATCAGATATGTTTAATGCAAAATGTTTTTTTCTGCTTAATGTCTCTTTATTGGGGGAGTATTTCTTTTTGTAGTAAAACTCATTTTTTTATCTGTTTTATTTCCTATAGTTTATTTCCTTTGTTTCATATTTTAAAAATTCTCCTCATGCTTGAACTGTACTTTTCCCTAATTTTTACTTATTTTTTCTTTACTCATTGATCTAGTTGGAATTGATTGTAGATTAATGTGAGATATATAATAAGCTTATTTTTTTTGCCATGACATCTATTTTTCCAGGGTTTATTGTTTTGTTGTTCAGTGTTTAATAATCCTTGGGTTTGTTACGAATCATCTGTTTGCACTAATTAAGCTTTATTTTTCTAAGTTTGTCATTCTATTTCAATGCACTGTTTTTCTTTATGTATTTCTTCTTCTTCCCCTTCCCTTCTTCCTATCCTTATCCCTATTCCTGTCCCTAACTGTCTTGGTGACTATTTTCTTTCTTTTTTGAATAAAATTTTGGATGCCAATTATTTTTAAAGCTTGAGATGAATTTTCAGCAAAGGTAAAGCTCAGCTGGCTCTACTATAAGTCTTAGCACTGGAATAAAACAGTTTATAAAGATCATCAAGCCTTTTGCCCTGAAACCAAATTGTATGGAAGAAATACCAGCATTCACATTCCTCTCTGTACCAGCTTGTTCTGAGTAAAGGAATATTATTAGTAAATGTTCCCTGGCAACACACTTAGTCCACCTTGTCTCCGTCGTCAGCTCTTTCAGCTCTGTTGTCTTCAGCATGTTTCCTTGAATCTAATCATTATAAAGACAAAACCCTCTATCCCTTTGGTTTTTACCTTGGAACAAGAAAAGAAAATTAAAGACTCTTTCTAGATCTGAGTTGTAGTGTAGGTTGTCAGCATCTCTAATTACTATGCATTGTCTTTAAAGAATAAATCCTGTCTTATTTTCCACCATGTGACAATTTGTTAAAGAAATAAAAGCATGTTTAGTTCATCCATATGAACATTCATTCTTTCATTCAGCAAATCCTTAACCTTGCCAGAGGTCTTAAATTCCCAGGGTTTAACACCTAGGTCTGTTACCTTGTTTAGCATAAAGGAAATTAAATCCTAAGTATGTTTGGGCAAGGAAAATAGTTGTATATTTGTCCCCTTTAATTAATTTATTCTAAGTAATTCTTTTTTGTTTTTCTTGTTTCAATGATTCATCTTTTAAAGAACCTACCCAGTGCTGATTCAGGGGGAGACATCTGTTGGTAAAACTAGCCTAATTCGATGGCTGGCTGCTGCAAGTGGGAATCATTGTGTTCGGATTAATAACCATGAACATACAGATATTCAGGAGTATATTGGCTGCTATACATCAGATGCTTCAGGGAAGCTGGTATTTAAAGAAGGTAGGGTTGAGGTCTTCAGTTACATGTGTTATTGACATCCTTAACTCACCAAGCCTACATGTAAGGGATGTGGTCATTTCTGAATATAAAAATTTTTTAAAGTTTTCTTTTTGCAGTACCTTTCCATGAATTTTAAGGGTATCTATCTAGGAGGTCTAGGGGACCATCCATCCTTTGTCTAATTAATTTAGTGAGCATTTATTAGCTACCCTCTATATGCTAGGCATTATACTAGACAGTAGAGATATAAGTGGGAACCAAAACAGTCTTGCCCTCAAAGTGTTTATATCCCATTGCACCCTATTAACCATTACTGTGGTATAGGGGTCCGAACTGTGTCATTGCTACTAGACAACTTAATTTCAAAAGGCATTGCGTTTGACTCTCTTATTCCCAGAAGTAAGTAAGGGGGAGAAAGTTCATGCAATTGAATGATTAAAATGGATTAAGATGACAAGGTTAAGAAATGTTGAGGATGAAGCATTTTTTATGCAGTTTATTGTATAAAAGTGGCTGTTTTCTTGGCATAATAAAAACCATTTCCCTATTTGTCAAAGACTGTGCTGTTTTGTTTTTTTTATAACAGAGCTGTCCTCAAGGAGTACTTTATTTTAAAACTACCAGTGTAGCAAATTAATAAATATCTACTATAACCTTTTTTTTTGCAACATTTTATGTTAAAATAATGAGAAATGTCTTAGAAAATTATTATTTCCATCTTTTTCCTCTCAAGGTATCCTTATTGATGCTATGAGAAAAGGCTACTGGATTATTTTAGATGAATTGAATTTGGCTCCCACAGATGTGCTGGAGGCATTGAACAGGCTTCTGGATGATAACCGGGAATTACTGATAACAGAGACTCAAGAGGTTGTCAAAGCACATCCTCGATTCATGCTTTTTGCAACCCAGAACCCTCCTGGCCTGTATGGGGGCCGAAAGGTTTGTAAAGCTCATCCTCTATGGTTTCTGGTAATGATTTCATTCTATGAGTATTCTCTTTGTAGATTGAATTGTTTCTTTTTTAATTCTAAAGAATAGGGAGGGTTTCTCCCCTCTTATTCTTCCTGTCCTTGTTATGAGTAGACTGTTGCTTAGAAGATTAGACAGGCAAAAATTAACTTTATTCTTCATGCTGCTCTCCGTATCTTCTAGGTGCTTTCTCGAGCCTTCCGCAATCGTTTTGTAGAGTTGCATTTTGATGAGCTGCCTAGCACTGAGCTGGAAACAATATTGCATAAACGCTGCAGTTTGCCACCTTCTTATTGCAATAAGTTGGTTAAGGTCATGCAGGATCTACAGGTATTTAATTTTTTTTTAAACATAATCATCTTTCAGTGAACTCCCAAATTCCCTCCTATTGATCATTGATTCAGATCCCAGTCCTTAAACTCACCACATGTATAACCTTGAGGAAGTCATTTAATTTCTCTGGGCCTCAATTTTCTCATGTTTGAAATGAGGGTGTTGGACTAGATGACCTCTGAGGTACCATGCTTCTTTAAATCTGTCATCCAATAAAATTTGCAATATTCATTCCCCATAATTTCCTACCTCTCTATGGAGAGCAGGGAAATGATGATTTGTAATATATTGAAGAGTTTGTTCGAAAGTCTTTCTCGGACTTTCCCAGATTTCACATCAGAATGTATTTCAGACTGGGTAAAAGTAATCATTCATTAGATAGATACAGTAAAAAAAGAAAGATAGTCGTTGTCCTAAGGAGAACCTATTTTCATGTTTGTGTTTCATAAATGGGAGCTTAAAAGGGAGGGATGGAAGAAAGGAGTGAGAGGGGATATAGAGCTGAAGCCTGGAAAGTCAGAAGCACAGCTAGAAGGGGTGGCCCTGCTCCCAAATGGAAGAAGCAGCAGGAGGAAATCACCTCTAGAAAGGGACTGGTATAACAGAGGAATGTTCCAGAGTGGAAAGGCCAAAGGGGCCAATAAATGTTTCAAGGAGGTTCTCGAGTAAGACTGTAGCTGAGTTGTGGTGCTGTAATAAGAAGGCACTTCGAGGAAGACAGTGAAGATTTGTTCATTTGCCTGGAGTTCTAACTTGCTTCTTTAAACTTGTGTTCTAACATACTGTAAGTACTTTAAAGATCTTTGCTCTTCAGTTTTGTTTTTTAAATGTTTATTTATTTATTTAGAGTTTTCAGCATTCATTTCCACAAAATTTTGAGTTCCAGATTTTCTCCCCACCGCCCACCCCATAGTGCCTTACATTCTGATTACCCCTTCTCTCGATGAGCCCTCCCTTCTGTCTCACCCCTCCCTTCCCTTATCCCTATCTTCTCTCTTTCCTTGTAGGGCAAGATGGATTCCTATACCCCATTACCTGTATTTCTTATTTCCCAGTTGCATGCAAAAACAGTTCTCAACATTCATTTCTAATACTTTGAATTCCAGCTTCTCTCCCTTCCTCCTTCTACACCCATCCCCACTGAGAAGGCAAGCAATTCAATATAGGCTATATATGTGTGGTTTTGCCAAAGACTTCCATAATAGTCATGTTGTGTAGGACTAACTATATTTCCCTCCATCCTATCCTGCCCCCTATTTATTCTATTCTCTCTTTTGACCTTGTTCCCTCCCCAAGAGTGTTGACTTCTGATTTTACTCCCTTCTCCCATGTGCCCTCCCTTCTGTCATCCCCCCCACTCTGCTTATCCCCTTCTCCCCTACTTTTCTATAGTGTAAGATAGATTTTCATACCAAATTGAGTGTGTTCTTCTCTCCTTAAGCCAAATGTAAAGAGGGTAAGCTTCACTTTTCCCCCCTTTTCCCTTCTCTCCTTCATTGAAAGAGCTTTTTCTTGCCTCTTTTTTTCATAATTTGCCCCATTCCATTTCTCCCTTCCTCTTCCCAATATATTCCTCTCTCACCTGTTAATTTTATTTTTTTAGATATCATCCCTTCTTATTCAACTCTCCCTGTGCTCTCTGTCCGTGCCCGTGTCCATGTGTTTGTGTGTGTGTGTGTGTGTGTGTGTGTGTGTGTGTGTGTAAAATCCCTCCAACTACCCAAATATTGAGAAAAGTTTCAGGAGTTACAAATACTGTCTTTCCATGTGGGAGTATAAACAGTTCAACTTTAGAAAGTCCTTTATGATTTCTCTTTCCTGTTTACCTTTTCTCTTGATTCTTGTATTTGAAAGTCAGATTTTCTATTCAGTTCTGGTTTTTTCATCAAGAATGCTTGAAAGTCCTCTATATCATTGAATGACCATTTTTTTCCTGGAAATGTTACTCAGTTTTGCTGGGTTCGTGATTCTTGGTTTTAATCCCAGTTCCTTTGACTTTTGGAATATCATATTCCAAGCCCTCTGATCCCTTAATGTAGAAGCTGCAAGATCCTGTGTTATCCTGATAATATTTCCACAATACTTGAATTGTTTCTTTCTAACTGCTTGCAATATTTTCCCCTTGACCTGGGAACTCTGAAATTTGGCAACAATGTTCCTAGGAGTTTCTCTTTTTGGGTCTCCTTCAGGAATTGATCGGTGGATTCTTTCAATATTGATTTTGCCCTCTGAC
>CM053770.1:367661970-367702257 GCA_028658325.1 Potorous gilbertii | reverse complement strand
GATTATCAGGGCAATTTTCCTTGATAATTTCATGAAAGATGATGTCTAGGCTCTTTTTTTGATCATGGCTTTCAGGTAGTCCCATAAGTTTTAAATTATCTCTCCTGGATCTATTTTCCAGGTCAGTTGTTTTTCTAGTGAGATATTTCACATTCTCTTCCATTTTTTCATTCTTTTGGTTTTGTTTTGTGATTTCTTGGTTTCTCATAACATCATTAGCCTCCATCTGTTCCATTCTAATTTTGAGAGAACTATTTTCTTCAGTGAGCTTTTGAACCTCTTTTTCCACTTAGCTAATTCTGCTTTTGAAAGCATTCTTCTCCTCATTGGTTTGTTGGGCCTCTTTTGCCAATTGAGTTAACCTATTTTTAAAGGTTATTTTCTTCAGCATTTTTTGGGGTCTCCTGCTCTTCAGTTTTTGAGTTTATATATGTACCTTTGTATGTTACTAAAAATGTATTTTCATTAAAGTATCACTTCAGAAAACTTTCTGATCATTGTCATTGGAATTCCACACTTCTCAGTATTGTTTGATGAGCCTCTGATTCTCAATTTTTAGGATGTGGTTTGAAAATGGATAGCGACCCAGAGTGGTAAAAAATGAATTAGCATTTTCTGATTTGTTATTGAACTTTGCTTGGCAGAATGAGTTTTTGTTAAAAGTTTTGCAGTCTTGGGGGATTTTTACCTGTTCATTTTAAAAATTATATGTTCTGTGAATTTGGTATTTAATATTTTTTTTATTTGGTTACTTCGCTAGTCCTATCGTAGAGGTTCTTCCTTGTTTGCTGGAAAGCAAGGCTTCATCACTCTTCGGGATCTTTTCCGATGGGCTGAGCGGTACAAATCAGTTGAGCAGACAGAGAAAGAGTATGACTGGCTTCAGCATTTAGCAAATGATGGTATGCTTTTGTTGTCTTTTTAAGTTTGTAAAGTTGGGTAGATACCTGGTCATTTTATTTTATTTTTCTTAAATTTTTTTTTTTTTATGAAACAACATAATGCATAGAGTCACTTGACCTTGATAAGTAACTTCATGTTCATATTAACTTAAATACATAATATACAGTAACAATATTTTAGTTACTCCCTCATAAGTCTTCATGAGAATTTATTCTTTGTTCATTCTCATTCACTTTTACATAGTGGTAGCTATTTTACACTTAATTCTTTGGATTTAATTTTTTTTGCATTATTTTGTAAGGTTTCTTTTCGACCTCTATCCTTTATCCTTGTGAGTGTTAATTGCATTATAGTATGTCATTACATTAATATTGATGCTATGTTTTGGATTAAATAAATAATGCTTTACATTTTGAAAAGGAAACGGGGAGACTTGCAGTTGAATTCCACTGAAGATCTAAGTGATTCATCTAGTGTTTCACAATTATTAAGTTGGGTTGCCTTATTGGTAAAATGATGGAGTTGTACTTGGCTCCTCTAGTCCATCTTAAGCTGAGATTGCACGAAGCTTGAGTGGAGGATGTAAAGTTAGGCGACTGAAGCATTTGCTTAGTCTTACCGTAACATTTCTTCTGGTTTTATTTCCAGGTTTTATGCTTTTGGCTGGCCGAGTTAGGAAGCAGGAGGAAGTAGATGTTATTCAGGAAGTATTGAGCAAACATTTCAAAAAGAAGTGTTGTCCACAGTCCCTTTTCTCAGAAGAAAGGGTCCAAAAATTGCTGGGTAAGTTGAGAGAACATATCTTGAGTTGTCAAGAGATAAAACTGCTGCAAATTAATCTCTTTTTGATTTTGTAGACAAATTTTCTGCTCCGTTGTCCACGTTAAAGTCCAAATTCAGTCACATTGTATGGACTGAAGATATGAGGAGGTTGGCTGTTCTGACAGGAAGGGCATTAGAGTTTGGAGAACCTGTCCTACTTGTGGGAGATACTGGGTAAAAGTCTATGATTCTTTGAAAACAGATACAGCAGGGTTTGAGATAATAATGGTATATAATTGGATCACCTCTGCAGAGTTCTGAGTAATCAGAACTTATTTATTTGAAATTATCCTTTGTATTTTTTGAATGACAGACATCATGGCATGGATAGAGGGCTAGAATTGAATCCAGAAAGTATGGATTCAAGACCTACCTCTGACACATACTGGCTATATTATGTTGAACAAATCACTTAGCTTTTGAGTACCCTGGGTTCCTCTCTAAGACTGTCAGTCTCAGAGCAGTTGACAACCTGCTTTAGTTTTGAGGAGTTTCTTTACCTGTACCAGTTTCCTATGCCAGTGAAATTACTGGTCTGTATTTCTTAGGGTATTTGACTCACTTTCCTATTTTTTTAATAAGCAAGTAAATTACCCACTAATTTTATTTAGATTTTTCCCTCCTTCCCATTCTTTTATGAAAAAGAAAACTTCAGTTTTGACATAACTAAGGAATTGGTTTCTTTTAATTATGTAATTGATAAATGTCTTTTGAATTTTTTTTTTAAATCATAAGATTCATGGTAGGAATATGTGGAGAAGAGCCAAAGACTTGACCTTGTTTTCCTTGAAGTTTTTAGGGTAGTGGATGTTTTTTCCCCCATTTCTTAGAGGTCAATAAGAACAGTAGAAGAAAGACACTTTAATTAATGAAGAAGCTGCTTTTGTGAGGAAAGGGGAAAAAAAGGCCACCATAACAGTGGAACTGGTGCTGTGGGAGCATCTCATCTGTTGCTTCAGTGATGCATCTACCTGATTTCTTCTTTCAAGAAATGGCCAAATAGTGACTGTTACTTTAAGGAATCTTCCTGAGCCTGGGATTTCAGTGGGTGTTGATTAGAGACATGGAGAGGCAGCATGGAATGGTCTTGAGGTCAGGAAGATAGACCTTAGGGTTCAGGTGCTTCCTTTGATGCGTGCTGGCTATGTGATCCTAAGCAAGTCTCTTGACCCCTGTTCTCTAGAGAACAGATATCAAACACACCTTGTCTTCACCCTTCTGAATGTGCTCTGAACTATGTTAAAATATAATTGGGAAATAATTAACAAAAATAAGCAAAAATACAGCTGAACATAGATAATGTTGTTTTCTAAGTTTTTATGTAACTCACGGGATCCTCATGTGGTCTTGGGTTTTTTTGTTTGTTTGTCTTTGTTTTTTTTTTTTTTTTTTGGCGAGGCAGTCAGGGTTAATTGACTTGCCCAGGGTCACACAGCTAGTGTGTATTAAATATCTGAGGCCAGACTTGAACTCAGGTCCTCCTGACTCCAGGGTTGGTGCTCTAGCCACTGTGCTGCCTAGCTACTCCAGTGGCCTTTGTTTCTTTTTGAGTTTTCCCCTGCTTTTAGTTTCTCTATATCCTAGTGTAGAGAATTCTCTTAAAGTTGAAGAGAAAATTCCTACCTCCATTGGTGGAAGTTACCTCACCTGTGAGTTCCCTATGTCCATGAAATTACTGTGTGCTTCCCGTCCCTGTCCCTATTGTGGGTATACATTATCTGTTTTTAACCTTCTGTTTCATCGTGATAGGTGTGGGAAGACGACTATCTGCCAAATTTTTGCAGCATTAGCAAATCAGAAATTGTATTCAGTCAACTGCCACTTGCACATGGAGACATCTGATTTCCTGGGAGGTCTCCGACCAGTCAGACAGAGGTCAAAGGAGGTTTGTTCCATAGCATTATATGTCTGAGTCATATTTGTTCAGTCTAGAGTTTCCTGATTCCAGATGCCATATTGACCAAGAACTATGTCCCAGGGATACCATACCTGTGCCATTTGCAGGGGGCTTCAGGGTCAGCTTGCACTTTTAACTCTTGTTCTAGATTTTTCCACTTTCTTTGTAATATAGTTAGCATCTCATTGCTTCAGTCGTGCATGTATTTTTTTTGATCACTAAGCATTGATCACTCTTTATGTACCTAGACATCCTCTGTTTAGACTCTGGTCTTACAAAGACAAATAAATACAGTCTTTGCCCTCAAGAAGCTTACATTTTGTTTAAAATTGTGAATGTGTGTCAGTGTGTTTATATGTATATACGTTTGTGTATTTGTTCTCATGAAGTCATAGATCATTTTTATTTTTCTTCTTTTTTATCTCCTAGGAGGAATTGCACCAGTCCAGACTCTTTGAATGGAATGATGGGCCCCTCGTTTTGGCAATGAAGGAGGATGCCTTTTTTCTTTTAGATGAAATTTCACTAGCTGATGATTCAGTCTTGGAAAGACTTAACAGGTATGTGTCAGGAATAATAACAATCCTGACAATAACCTGACATTTACGTAGCTTTTGAAGGTTTGCAAATAGTTTTTAAAAGTTTTATTTTCTAATGAACAAACATCTTTTTTTTTCCCTTTCCCTCCTACACACCCCCTTACGTGGGTGGAAACAAAAGGAAAACCTTTGATATAAATAAACATAGTCAAAACAAATTCCATTATTGCTCATATCCCAAAAATTTATGCATAATTAATACACTGAGTCTATCACCTCTCTGTCAAAGAAGTGAGAACTCCTACTTTACCCATTGGAATTGTGGATAGTTATTGTGTTGTTCAAGTTCTTCAGTCTTTTGAAGTTGTTTGTTTTTATAGTGTTGTTATTATATGAAGCATTTTGCTTAGAAATTCTCATTTGATACTTGCAATGTCTCCATCACATAGGCGATACAGAGGTTTATTATTCCATTTTGAAGGAACTGGGAGTAAGGGAAGCTAAGTGATTAGCCCATAATCAATAAAGTAGTAAGGACAAAAGTATTTGATTCTAAATATCACAACTTCCAAACCTATCACTCTTTTACTACAGGGTGGCATCCTCTCAGTTTAACTAGATATAGAAGAGAATTTGTGTTAAGATTTAATCACTCTGGAAATTTTCAAGGGTAGCTGATTGTTTTCAAGATTGATATGCATGGTACAAGTCATTAAGGAAAGGGAAGTTTGGGAAAATAAGGAAACGGTAAATAAATTTTGAGTAATTCTTCTGGAGCTGAATTTTTACTGTGTAACTCATCCATGCTTTGAGGAAGAACTGGGAATATAGATAGATATTAGAGATGAACTCTAGGAGATCTGTTCTAAATCCATACCCATGCGTTGCTAAAGCATTGTTGTATCTATTTTACAAGCACATAGAATAGTGCGCTCAGAATTATAGATTTAGAGCTGTAAGAAGTCATCTAGTCTACCCCCTCATTTTACAGATGAGAAAGTTCATGGGACTGGCCAGACTTCAGCATGAGGTCACACAGGCATACATGACAGAATTAGGGGTTTCAGCCTGTGAATTCACATTCCAAATGCAGTGCTCTTTTCTCTACTTCATTGCCTGGAGTAGCAAGAGTTAAACTGTGAAATGGAACATGTGTTGGCTGTTTCCTACCTCTGCCTTCCACTAGATGGCCTAATTAAAAGGATTTTTGAGGAAGTACAACATCATTGGGTCATAGTACACCTTCACCTTAAAGCATAGGCCTTGAGCACTACTGCACTTTGCTCTCTGGCTGTCTTTGTGATTCAGAACACTTCTTTTTAATGAACAGTAGCTTAAATGGAGAGTTGAGTAAAAAGAGATTTTTTCTTTTTTTCTGCTCAGGAAGCTATGCTCTTATGAGGGTATTGTGACAAGCTTTATTTTTTGAATTTGGAATGATGCTTATTTTAAATCTGAAATCTGGTAAAGCAGTGATTGGGTACACAAGAGTTCTCTAATTTTCCCTCTTGCCTATTATTTTGTCGTTTAGTGTCCTTGAAGTGGAAAAGACCCTGGTATTGGCTGAAAAAGGTAGTCCAGAGGAAGATAATAGTGAAGTGGAACTGCTGACTGCTGGGAAAAAATTCCGTATCTTAGCAACCATGAACCCTGGAGGTGATTTTGGGAAAAAGGAGGTAAATTTCATGTCTCTTGTAGAATAATTTTCTTTGGTTACAAACATATTTCTTTAAAAAAAATTTTTTTAATTATAAGTTTGGAAATATTATTTTTAAAAAAATCAAATAGTATACCAAAGGCAACTCTTTCTTCAGATCTGTAGCCTTTACCAAAACACAGTGAAATAAATTAACAATTAAGAAAACAATGCCAAGTATTTTGTTCTGTTTCTTTTCTAGGCCTGCCAGTTTTGACTGTTTACCTTGCTTAATTTTCTTTTCTGTCTTTTGAAAAATATGTTTTATATTTATCTGTACATATAATTAATAAATTAATTACTTACACTTTAAAAATATATGTCTAATAACTTATTAATGTGGGTACTAATTCGCTGATTTTGCTCTGTGGATGTTACCATATTTCCATGTAGTAATCATAATAAAAACTTTTTTAACAGCATAATAATATTCTATACCTAATGTACCATAACCTGTTCAGATATTCTACAGTTGTTTGATGTACATAAGTTTCTAATTTTCAAAGAAACTCTTCCTTGATGTCACAAATTTCCATTTTATGGTTTATGAACATGTAGTTGGTCTTTCAATTACAAAGCATGACTAACATTGAAATTAACAGGAAAAAAATGGACTTGTTTGAACTGGGGACATGGAGCGGGGGAGACAAATAGATTACATTTCAGAGAAATGATTTCTGAGGTGGCCTATGTAGCTTTAAAATCCCAGCAAATGAACCATTTTTAAAAAGCAGATTATCTTCTCTTTGTTCCTCTACTTGCTTTCTTACTGAATATAGCATCAAAAATATACTTTAGTCTTGCAATTTGAACAAATCTGCCTTTCCCATAATTGTATGCATCTTTTAAGTAAGGTTAATAGTAATTTGTGGGGTATTTTCCTCATTTCCAAATTTACTTAACTTTTGATTAACTTGGTTTATCCAGTTAGGAGTTTGCCATGTCTGAAACTGCCAGACTTTGCTGTCTCATGGAAGAGTCAGTTTTGTTTTTAAAAAATATTCAAGTGACACCTGGATTTTGTTAGTTTTAAATTACTATAAGGGCTTCAGGATGTTGATTAACGATTCTAAGGAAGAGAGATGTGGATCCTGAATGAAGGTAATTAAGATTTCCATGCGACCCTGTGAAATGAGTAAAAGAAGTGAATGTGATTTTTTTTTGTTGTCATTTTCTTCAGTAGCAAAATAGAAAACAAGCACACAAACCCCATAAAGCCAAAACTGAGCTGAAAGGAAAGCTCCATGGAGAGCAGACTACAAAAGAAATAAATAGCAGGATGCTAAGGATGGATTTGCAATATGGCCCTTGTAGTGAAGTGGCCTGTTTGTAGCTTCTCTTGCTACAGAAATCAGAAATATCAAAGGATCTCTTCGTGACAGTGTGTGTGATCTTCTTGACCATAATCAACATGTGCCTTATGACACGACACGCGGTGTTCTTTTCATTGGGAATGACTTTGTATTTTCCTAAATGTTCATTGCTAGCATGAAAGTTGATGAACCAAGGTCATAGTTGCGGTTTATTTCCCTTGTTACTATGCATTCTTCTAAGCTATAAGGAGTGGAATGTGTGGGCAGAAATATTTTTGATTTCTACTACCAGACAAAAATATGCTTTTAGGATTGTGATTTAGTGTTGTCTTCATAGACTTTAATTGGTTTTGGTGGTGTTCTCAGTATGCATGGTATCCTGCCCAAGGGGTTAGGATCACTGGACTCAGAAGCAGTGTGTATTTAATGTTCTAACCATTTACTAAATAATTTAGTCTTGTGATTTTGGAACACTGATGGGACTGTGCCAGTCGGAGGTTCAAAAGTACTTCCAAGGTCAGAAAAGGAAAAGTATTTCTTTACTGAAATTATAGCTATTAAGTTCACACTGATTTTTCCCCCTTCTTGCAGCTGTCTCCTGCTTTGCGTAACAGATTTACTGAGATATGGTGCCCTCAAAGTAAGAGCCGCAAAGATTTAATTCAGATTGTCAAGCGCAGTGTTCATCCAGGATTATCTCTGGGTAAAGTAGAGCATCAAGGTAAGAGATGGGGAAACTGATACACAGAGTTGTGTTTCAGGGGAAAAGAGTATAAGGAAATGAAGGCAGGCATGCATTTCAGTCGAGTTGGCTAATAATCTTTTGCTACCGTATCCCATCCCACAGTTCTTCATAGTATCTCCTTCACCAGGATGCTTAAATTTCAGCTTCTTCAAGAAAGAAGTTTTAGTGTCTGTGTCATTATCTCATAATTGTACTTCTGTGACTGCTATCTTAAAGACTTAAATTTTTGGTGGAATGTGGTGGCAGTGAAATAACAATACATTTAATAATAATTTGTTTAAAGGGCAGCTATGTACCTGTGCTGTGTTATGTGCTCTGGTTACAGAGATGTAAATGAGCCAGTTCCTGCACTTGCTGAGCTTAAGATTCCATCATAGTGAAGCAGACAGGGTTTATAGCTTATTCCTGACACTTTCTGTGTGACCTTAGGCAAATCACTTCTTGGTTCTCTAGGAGTCTTTGTGAAACAAAGAATTAATGTAGCAGTTGGTGCTCTGCATTGGTATAGGGACTTTCTTCAATTGATGCTCTCTATATGAATGAAATTTCAGGTGTAGACAAAAAAAATGGTGAAAACACAGTTAATTTTTTGCTCAGAATACCCTTGAGGAAAACATTCTATAAAATGTGCAGTTAATGTATTCATTAAAATAAATTATGTACTACTTCTCACCTAATTTAGTTGATTTCATTTTAAAATAAAATGAAATATAATTAAAGCCATTTTGGATTATTATAATAACATTGTATCTTTCTCCCCAGATCTTAAGGTATTATTTATATAATATTATCCATAATTATTAAGAGTTATTTTTTTAAAATACCTTCCATTGATTTTAAGCTGTTTTATTAAATTTATACTTCTTAGCAAATGTTGTGCAGTTCAGATCATGTGTCTGAATCTTGTCGTTTTCCCCTTTTGTTCTGATTCTTCTTTAACAACATACTAACATGGAAAAAATATCCAATTACTGTCTTAGATTTTGTATTTACTAGTAATGATATCCCCACCAACTGATGCCTCAGTTAACACATCTTCTAGGAATACATACACACACACACACACACACACACACTCTCTCTCTCTCTCTCTCTCTCTCTCTCTCTCTCTCTCTCTCTCGACCATATGCTGTTGGCTGTGTGTTTAAATTAACCTTCAGAAGGAGAAAGCATGGTAGAATTGTGAAAGCAGAAAAATTGAGATTATACTATTTCTATTCTAACTGGATTGAGACCTATGCTGGGTATATCCAGTCCTCCCTCTAAACTATATTAATTGTAATGAATACCACAGTAGAAGGAACCCGGTGTATTCATTGTTTCCAGAGAGTTCATGAGTATGTCTGATATTCTTCTGGAATGAAGAATTTAGCCTTGGGATTTGCTGTTGTGCTAATCAGCTTGTCTTTATGGAGATTACTTGTTCAGTATTTTCAAAGTTATGTGAGATTGGTCTTCCCTGGGGCGTTATTAAGAACTGTAGGGGAATAATGGTGTGGTAAGAGAAAGGGAGACTTTTCTTCTCATAATAGTTTTCCCTTTGGCACCTTTAAAAAGCAACATCTCTCTTCTGTATTAAATGGCTTAGCAAGGGAGTGGCTTTTGCTCATTTGTTTTCAACCTTTTGTTTTATCCATCTAACTAATTATCCCATATGTTATCGCTCTAACTAACTATCCCATTTACTAACATGAATTCTTCTACTGTTTGTAAGTGTTATGGTCATGTTATCAAGTCACAAATGAAAATATCAGGAACTAAAATAAAATGCAAATGAACTGCATTCATTTTCCATACTCTGAATTGTACTCCAGATTTTGAAAAGTGGAAAATAAATTTTAAAAGTCAGTTTAAAAATCCCACACTGTCAGAGACACAGACTTAAAATTTAGAGGGAAAATGTGGGACATCTTGTAGGACCATTATAGTCCCCTACTTCTGGAGCTGAATTAGATCATCTCTTTCGACTCCCTCCCTCATTTTGTAGATGAGAAAACTGAAGCCAAGAGAGATGAAGTGACTTGCCCAAGATCTCTTGGACAGCAACCAGCAGAACTAGGATTTGAAGCCTAGGACTTCTAATTTTACTAAATCTAGCACTTTTTTGACTGTACTACATTATCCTATTACTTCCTGAGTCACTTCAAATTGAGGACTAAATCAAAAAGTACTTTGTAAAATTCTTCAACACTAGAGTCATTGCCATACTTGAGTCAAATTTCTGTTTCATTCATTGAGTCCCTTAAGAACATCCTGCTTTGGGACAATGTATCTTGTCTGGGAGTTAACACTCCTCAGAGCTGCTTGTAGAGTTTGTTCTTAAAACTTCCTCCTCTTGTGTTTTAGGGGCAGACATAGCTGAGCTCATGATGGACTTTGTAGACTGGCTAACCAGTCAGGAGTTTGGCCGAAGATGTGTCATCAGCATCAGAGATATCCTGTCCTGGGTCAATTTCATGAACGTTACTAAGGCAGAAAATACTGTCAAGGAGGGAGAAGAAGCCATTTCTGCTGTGACGTCTTTTGTCCATGCTGCATGCTTGGTGTATGTGGATGGAATAGGTTCAGGTAAGGTGGTAATGAGAGCCATTATACAAGTTTATATATATATTTTATTATACAAGTTTTATATAATACAATTTTATTATTGTTTATATTATTATACAAGTTTATATATATATTTTCTGTTTTCTGGTCTTTAACTGCAAATGCAGCTAACTTATATTTAATTTAGATGTATTTTAGTTGGTTATAATTTATTAAAGTTGAACATGTATAGAAATTGTTGTGCTATTATTCGCAAGGATCACTCATATTCATTTGATTTAGTTTTCACATCAAACATTCTTTACATTCAGCTTCATCATTATCATTGAACAAAAGCAGAAGTAAATTGACCTTCAGTCAAAATAAGCTCTTTTTTCTTTAATAGTAGTTTATTCCCAGTTACATGTAAAAGATAGTTTTCAGCATTCATTTTTGTAAAATTTTGAGTTTTAAATTCCTCTCTTGCCTTGCCCTCCTGGAGAGAGGAAGTAATGTGATATAGGTTATACACTTCCATAGACTCTTAATCTCAGTGGGTTATAGATAACATAGAACATCTAGTGATCGGAATACTTTCTTTAGACTCTTTTTTACATTTAAAACTATGTATATGCCGTAGCATGCCTAGAAAGGGCAGAGTTTGTTTATATAGCTGTGCTATAAATCTTGCTAACTAGCCATAAGACATGGTAGATTTTCAGATTGATTAATCTTTTAGGTTTTTATTTTATTTCATTTTAATTTAATTTATTTTTATTTTTATTTTATTTATTGCTTTATCTTTTAGGTCCAACTTCCTGTGGGTTTGATATCACACCCCTGGCTCGCAGAGAATGTCTGCAATTCTTGATCAAGAAACTTTCTGAGGTAGTCCAGCTTACAGACTCTATGAAGAACAAACTGAGGATTTATGACAAAACCAAAGATAAGGAATTTATTTGCATGGACAACTTTTGTGGTATCCACCCCTTTTTTATACCAAGGGGTAAGAATGACTTTATTTTAAATCCCGTCAATGAAAATTATAAACTCCTTATGTCTTAAACCAGTTGGCTGTTATTTTCATGGATGTGGATCTTAGATACTATTCTGACTGTATTAGCTGCCCCAGTTAAAATCCCTGTTCTGGCATCTTTATATTTTCAGTGGTTTCCATTCTGTAGTGTAACTTTACAAGAAAAAATGAAACTAATGAATGTTGAGGAGAGGGACTGGACCTGTGAGTTCATTGTAACAGGTAATTTCTGGGTAAAGAAACTCCTACCAGTACTACTCAGCACTTTCTTTGCAGCTTAGAGCCTTAGAAAGCTGCCTGAAGGACCACTGAAAGGTTAACCAATTTGCTCAGTCACACAGCTAATATGAGCCACAGAGGTGGTTCTTGGAAATTGGTCTTCTAGCTTCAAGACAAGTTTTCTACACTGCTTCTCCAATGCATATTAAACTACCAAATTCTCTTCTGATCTCTGTTTCATTAACATACATCAATTTTTACACAGTTGTAGTCAGTATATACATGTTGTCTAGTGGACTTGTTTCATTTACCTTTATTTCATAAAAGTACTCCTGTGTATTGGTATGGTCCACATGGCTGTAATATTTAATAGTTTACATTCGGTCATATGAGTGTACCATATTTTTCTGAGTCATTGCCTCGTGTGTTTGGATGGCTTCTGAATTTTTGCTATTCTACATAGTGTCATTGAACCTTTTTTGTAAGTATAGCTTTTCCTCCCCTTTTGATTCATTTATTTGGCATATATTCCCCAAAATTGATTTATTGGTTCAAAGATTATTTGTACTTCTTTTTCTTTCTTTTTTTTTTAAATTTTAACAGAATAAGCATTATTTCAGCTCTTTATATACTTGTCATTATAATGTCTTAGGAATATTAAATCATTTTGTAGTTCCTGTATCTCTGTGCATGTATAATTTTGAGAGTGGTTTATTTCTAAATGGTTTATGGCTTGTTAAAATAAGGTGGTTTTGGTTTTTTAAAGAATTAAAATGATTTTATTATAAGTACGTCAAGGTAGCAACACATTGAACGACTGATCACTGAAGAATGTGTTTTAAAACAGGTCTTAACTTACACTTAGTTCATTTATAAGTCAGTTTGAAATGCAAAATGTGTTTTTTCTGCAGAAACAAAGTGTTAATAAATCATGGCTAGGTTTGTAGCCCCCAAAAGTGAATTTTCACTACTTTTGCAGCTGAGTTACAGAGAATTTTCTGTTTTGTTCAGGACATCTGTAAAGTATGGTGTTTGCAGTATAAAAAGAGTAGGGATGATTACTCTGGGAAAAAAAGACTTTGTGGGGAATAAGATTGTTGTCCTGGAATGGCTGTCATTAAAAGGCAAGGCTAGACTCTTTTTGCTTGACTTCAGAAGCCAGAGCTATGGACATTGGATTGTCTAAAAGAACATGTTGGCTTGATGTAAGATAAAATACCTTATTAGTTGGAACTATTATAGATTGGAATGAGCTGCAATATCTGGTAGAGAGTATTCCCCTTTCAAACAGAAGCTGGTTGAGCTCTCGTTAAAAATGTGATAAATTTCTTTTCTTGAGTGGGTTGGGCTGGATGATTGCTGTGTTTCCTTCCTACTTGAGATACTGTAATTCTCTTACATAAGTAGGAATAACAGAACAGGCATTCTCAGTATTAGTTCATTACATACTATCTGAAAAAAACCTATTTCAAGTATCAGCTTAGGGTCCCAAAAGCATCTCCCTTTGCCACAGCCTTGGTTGGAAGAAGGTACATTTTTCTTTTACTTTCTTGTATATTGATGTAAATTAACATTTTTCTTGGGAATATGTGGTGTAGCAGCTGCTGAGCACAGTCAATCGTTGGCTGTCAGTGCCAAACCCTCCCAAAGTTTTTGAGTGGTTTGCTGTGGCAGGTAGGCTGGGAAAGGTTGGTTATCGAAGCTTCTTGGATTGAACTGATGCTTCAGGTCTTAGTGATAGAGTGTTGTGGTAGAAGCTGGTTGGACACATCCCCAGAAATACATGGCTTGACTGTGAAAGTAGGAGAGACTATTTAAGGGTGAAAGCATAATGCTGCACCATTATGGTCATCATTACAATATATAATTAAATATTGCATTAGAACTTTGTCTTCCTGTTTGATTAAAAAAAAATAGAGACATGCACATCAGGATACAAGAATTCTTGTCCTCATTCTCTCATTTCTCTACTGTCTTCCATAAATGAGACTCTCTGAATCCTAAATTTCCTCAGTTATCAAATGCCTAGATTGAACTGGGATGTTCTTTAGTTCCCTTCTAGTTCTTAATATTTTTTGAATCTCTGTTATGTATGGTTTGATCAGGGAAAACTGTCTTCTGCTCAAAATGTGAAGAATTTGTAAGGGACATTACCTTTCTCACCTGATTGTTGGATATACCTCATTCCCTTCTCCTTTCCCTCATCCCATGTTTTCTGGAAATAATTCTCTGGCCTTTAAGGTCTTGTCGCTGAAGGAAAGGTTTTCATTCTTTGTATCCTTAGCACTTTGGACAGTCCTGGCACATTGTAGACCCTTAATAAATGCTTGTTTATAGATTCTTTCCAAATGCTGAAAGTTGCCACCAAAACCTGCCTTCTCCCATCCAGTTAGCTTTAGGGGCTTTGAGCAAGAGGATTCTTTGTTTTTACAGCCCAAGGCTGCAGTGAGCACAGGAGGATCATTCCTGATATATATAGAGAGAATCTTAGGTACATTTTTCTCATATGAACAGTAGCTCTGTTCTGTTATGGTGTTAGTAATGCCATCCAGCTGCTCTATGAATAAATGAGCCTCTTTACCCAGAATTAGTATGGCACTGAAAAAGTACCAGACTCAGCTCTGATTCACAATTCTACTTATTAGCCATGTAACTGCTGACAAGTCATTTAACCCTTTTGAGTTTCAGTTTCCTAAACTATAAAATGGAGATAGTAATATTTGTATTGCCTTCTTTATAGGGTTATTGTGAGGAATGTGCATTGTAAATTGGAAAGTTCTGTCAGTTAATTCATTAAGCCCTTAATTCGTACCAGGCACTGGCTTACCTTTGAGATACAGAGAAAGGCAAAAATCATAGTCCCTTCCCTTAAGGAGTTCACATTCTGAGGGGAGAGAGGACATGTAAACAACTATGTACGTATAGTATACATACAGTGTAAATGGGAAGTAGTCTCACATGGAATGCAGCCATCTTTCAAAGCTGAGTCTTGAACTTGAAGGAGGACATTCCAGACATGATGGATAGCCTGTGAAAAGGCAGAATCTCTTGTTGGAGGAACAGCAAGAAGACCCTTGTTGTTGAGTTTTAGAGTACATGGAAAGAAACAAGATGGAGGACCCCCTGGAAAAGTGGAAAGGGGATTTTATGTTGGTTATTGGAGTTAGGGAGTCCCTGGCATTTAGCTGGGGGTGGGGTGGAGTTTGGCAACTGAACAGAGGATAGACTGGAGTAAGGAGAGAGGTGGACTTGGGAGACTTTCCAGGAGGCCATTTGTCCAGGCAGTCGAGGCTTTGAGGCCCTTCCTAGGGTAGCAGTCCATGAGTGAAGAGAAGGGGGTAAAGAAGGGAGATGATCCAAAGGTAGAACTAATACTTTTTGTCAACAGATGTTGAATGAATGTCACTAGTTACTATTTATTAACTGTTATTAATATTATACTGACTTCCTTGGAAAATGAGAGTCAAATTCCAAACTCCACCCCACTAGTTACTATTTATTAACTGTAGATTTCATAACTGGATTTTATGTGTGCATACATATGTATGTATCCATATGCGCAGGTGGAGGTGGTCTCTGAAAGTTGACAGGCATTTCATAGACTTAAAAAGAATTCAGAAAACACCAGCTTAGGGAATACTATTGTCATTATAATGTCATTATAAATTACTATAAGTATATATTACATAAGTAATTAGTTGATAACTAATAGTAGGTTACTAATCATAAACTAGTTAAATAATTATACTGAAATAATTATTAAGTACTGAATGTTAAACTGCATGGATATTATCAGGATCACCACATTTATTTCAAAGTCCTCTGATTTGTACGTTTTTTCTTTGTTCTTAGGACCTGTTTTGCAAAGGCAGGATGTTTCAGACTATGCACTCAATGCAGGCACTACAGCTATGAATGCCCAAAGGATCTTAAGGGCCACAAAACTGAATAAACCCATTCTCTTGGAGGGTTCTCCAGGGGTGGGCAAGACCAGTTTGGTGTCAGCTTTAGCAAAAGCTTCAGGGAACAACCTTGTGAGAATCAACCTGTCTGAACAAACGGTAAGCACCAGTTTTTCTTGGGCTGGACAGATGTTGCTATGATAATATCTGTTCATAAACAGAGAAGGTAAAACCACTTCCTTCTTCAGACATAAATAGGTTGAAAAGGATATCCATTCCCTTCTGTAACTATTTATATAAATAATGTGGTTAATGACTTTGCTTTCTGACTGATACTGTTACTTAAGAATTCTAAATCTCTTCTTTAAACGTGGGAAAGCTTTGTGGGCTTTGTGACTACTGGTAGATAGGTGTATGATGATGTGTAGTTATAAAGGTGTGGTTTTAGAGTAAATGACTTGGAGTACTTTCCTTCATAGAGACTACCTCCAAATGGAGAGAATGGGGCCTAGGTAGCAAAAGTTCCTTATTCTAGAACTTGCCATGAATCACCAGTGGTTGTATTGTGGATGTTAGATGTCTATCTTACATTCGTTGTTCAAAACTGCTGTTCTACATATGCCTCATTTTTCTGTCTTAGAAGTAGTGATAATTCCTAATTACACTGTGTAGGAGAGTCTTTTGGGGAGGGACTCTGGGTCTCTCTACTCCAAATTGTATTCCACATTGCTGCCTGAAAAGGTTTTCATTATGATGTTTACAGATGTGGCAAAGTGGATATAGTGTTGGATTTGGAGCCAGGAAAACCTGGGTTTGTGTTCCTCCTATGGCACTAGCTGTGTGACTTTGGGGAAGTCCTCTTTGAATTTCATTTTCTTTATCTGCAAAATCTGGATAACAATAATTTTAGTATTTCAAAGCTCAAATGAAATCTTTGAAAACTTTAAAATGGTGTATTGGTTCTTGTTCTGAAAGGCACAGACAATCCTTTTTAAGTACTAACTTCTACAGTAGTGAAACAAAAGTAGGTCAAAATTTAATTGCTGTGTACTTAACAGTTCAGCATATAAGTGAAAGGTACCTGGGATGCTCACAGATGGAAGCAAAGTAGTCACTGCCTGTGCCTGTCAAGGGCTCTACCTTCTCTAGCAATGTGTCTATATTAGTAGTGGAGGAAAGGGATGGGTGTAGTGGCGATGCTGCTTTATTATTACAAATGAAACTTAAATGTTTGGATGGGGATATTTCCATGGCTTGTCTAGCCAGGCTGTGTTCTCAGTTACATACTTCCTTTGTGTTTTCCTCCTAAAATGTACTTACCTGTAACCTTCTGTGATAGCAGTTTGTTTTCCATTGTTGATTGTCTTGATTTTTTTTTTTAATGCTTATGATACTGAGTTTAGTATAAGGAGAACTGGATCTGGGTGTCTGTTGTTGAATGCTGGAATAGCAGTGTACCTAGTTGTCTTTTCATCACCTTTTGGTGGCAATATGTCATACTTGTCAATCCTGCTGATTTCTGATTTTATAAGTGTTGATTTTGCCTTGGTTTCTACTGCCACGGCTCATAGCGGGCAAAGGTGAGATACAACATGCTGCTGGGTAAAATTAACATGTGCATTACTGAGCATAGCGAACTATCTGCTACCAACTAGAATAATGAGGAGCCATCTTTCTATAAGGTATATCCTTATAATGCCGTGCATATCTTGAATTCTATCACTTGTAATATAGGAAAAGGCAAAAATACTACCATTTGTCATCATTAGTCATCTTTATGAATTAAAACTTAGGATTAAGTAATTGGTATTGGACTTGGAGTTAGTGAAAAGGAAAAAGGCCTGGATCACCATAGCCAAATTTGGTCGTAAAATATCCATTTTAGCCATTGTGCCCTCAATTAAGAGCAAATTAATTGCATTCTCTTGCCATATAATTTATTTTTCCCATTTTTTCTGAAGGATATCACAGACCTGTTTGGGTCAAATTTACCGGTTGAAGGCGGGAAAGGAGGAGAATTTGCATGGCGTGATGGCCCCTTACTGGCAGCACTGAAGGCAGGTCATTGGATTGTGTTAGATGAGGTGAGTTGTTTGCATGTGCTCATGCGTGTATTTTTTATATTTCTCAGATGAATTTGCATCATTCAAGCAGTCTTCTTATGCTTTACAGGGAAGACTGTTAGGAGGCAAGCATTTCTTCAGCACCTACTAAGTGCTGACCATTCTGTTCTCAACTAAGTACTTTACAAGTATTTTGGAGATACTTTTAAGTTAGACCTCTTTGTATAGGAAAAATCTTTACTTAGTTGTATCAGATAGAAAGAATGTGCCAAAAAAAATATATCAGCATTTATAGTTTCAAAACTAAAAAGCTAATTGAGGAAAATATTTGGTATAGTGCTTATTAGAAACATGATACATGACATTCTTAAATGATTTCTTTTTTAGAGTAGCCAATATTGCATTTCTCCAGTTACTTCATTTGATGCACTTAAAACAATCTAATTCAGTTTTCTCTGCCACATCCAGTTCTGTCTTGGTAAAAATGTTTACCAACTGACTTCAGAAAATATCCATCCATATACATATAGACACACATAATGTATATATATATACCTATATACGTGACACTTAAGTTTAATCTGCATTATTAACATTTTCTCTGTCACCTTCTTAAGTCTAGTGTGACAATCAACAAAACAATAAACCAAGTGCTTATTTGTAGCGTTTGTCAACTTCCAAAGTATAAATACTCACAATGAAAATTTAACAGTTCCCACTAGCCCATTTGACTTGGCTGAATCTCACCCCCTGTCCTTAACTCACTTTAGGGCAATATCCACTGCTCTCTGTCCCATAGTAGATCAGCACTACCTACCTGTATTTTGCTTCCCTGATGCGTGGTTGCCACCCTGTGGCCAAAATGGACCACTGCAAGCTTTCCACACAATCTGTTCAATGGGGAAATCAAATAACTTGAACTTTGCTTAGATAAATATGCCTCAAGGGCAGAGATTTTTTCCCGTTTTGTCTTTGCAGTTTCTAGTACAGTGACTTAGAAATTGTAAGTATTCAATAAATTCTTGGTGAATAAATTGATTCTTACCTCACCCCTTTATTTTAAGATGTGAAAATTGAGACCTACCTAAAGATTTTATGATTTGTTTTTCATTATTTTGCTTGATCATGATTTTCAAGAAGGCATATTTTGTGTGTGTGTGCGCGTGCATGCGTGTGCGCATATGTGTGTGTATGTGTGTATGTGTGTTTCTTTTTCACATCATCAATGAACAGAATGTTTTGTAGTTGTAGGGGTTGGAGAATTCAGGCCATCTTACCATGGCCCTAATCTAGTAGAAGATTTCTTCCAGAATGTGGTATATGATGATAGTGTAAAAGCAGTAGAAAGTTTTCATTCATTCTAAACCTTGCCAAATATAGAACTCACTTAACTTGCTAAGAGATCTGTGTTCTCTTCCCCCTCTTCTTCCTTTTCTTCACCTCTGACCAAAATAGTTGAACCTGGCTTCTCAGTCAGTATTAGAAGGCCTGAATGCCTGTTTTGATCATCGAGCAGAAGTCTATGTTCCTGAAATAGGCATGAGCTTTAAAGTTCAGCACAAGAAGACGAAAATCTTTGGCTGTCAGAATCCTTATCGACAAGGAGGAGGAAGGAAGGGTTTGCCTCGGTCCTTCCTTAATAGATTCACTCAGGCAAGTGTTACAAAACTCATAGCTGGGATTTTGGGCCTATCTGTAATCCAGCTGTTAAAAGGGTCACCTGGGATCATGGGGAGAGAACTGACTTTGTGACCCAGCTCAGTGGTTATATGTCTTTATGTCTTTACCTGGACAGGCAAAGGGGGCCTGTCTTCTGACTTTGGGCACTGAGAAGGCCATAGTGTGGTTCATAAACCCAGATTACTATTTTGTCATTTTACATGTCTGAGAGATTTAAGTGATGAAGTTAATATCAGCTTTCTTGATTTTTCCTCAGAATATATAATAAACTCAAGATAATTATCAGGCCAGATTCATCCAGTTTATGAATTATCACAAAGCAGTCTGTTGTAGTGAATAGAGAGGGCTGGGTTCAAATGTTTCTTGTGAGTCATATTGACTGTGCAACCTTAGGAAAGTCTCTTAACCTTTTGGCATCCCAAGAAGCTCTTAACATTATAGAAGAATTATCCATCTGCACTGGCAGAGGAACCTCACCATGGAGTTCCCTACAATAATGAAATCAGAGGGTTTTTAGGGGGATGAGAATGAGGGGGGGGAGAGGAGGCAGTGGAGCAAGTGAGTGAGGTAGTGAGATCTATCACTAACAGTCTAATTTGCCACCTGCTTTCTATCCCAATGTTTTAGGATTTGGCTAATATGTTTTCTCTATAGTAATTGTAGATTTTAACTACCTGTACTACATCTGTTGATTATAATGAATTAACCAAAGCTGACTAGGCAGCTATCCCTTGTGTAGTGGACATATTTTTAAAGAACATTGTGAAGAAAATGATTAAGCTATATCTTCCTTCTAAGTCTGGATTTTTCCTCAAAATAATGGAGGGTAATGAAAGGAAGACTCCTTTTACAACTGAGAATCACAAGGGGATTTGTTATTCTAGGACATAGTAGAAGAAAGGAAATTTCTATAACAGGAAAGTTGTCTTTTTTTCCTATGAATCCCAAGTTATTAAAAAAAGTTGTTTTACAGAGGAAGAAATTGTAATTATGTTCCATAGTGCTTTTTGCAGTTTGGTCTGGTGGAATTATGACGTTTAACTAAAATTGTTCATAAGCTTTTTTTTCCCCTTTCAGGTCTATGTGGATCCACTTTCAGCTTCTGACATGGAGTTCATTGCAAATACCTTATTTCCTGCCATTGAAAAAAGCATTGTTGCAAAAATGGTTGCTTTTAACAACAGAGTAAGACCACATTTAAGTATTTTGTTTTCAGTTTTTCTAGCATGACTTGGGCTTGAGGTGAACTTCACCTCAAGCATTATGGTAGCTTTTTATTCAGTGTGTATTGAGTTTAAATTGCTGATTGTCTAGAGTTAGCACTTTATGTGAAGATGGTAAATCAGTTTGGGCTATTATACCTTCCCTGCTTCTTTCACTTAAGGCAAAGGTGGAGTATTAAAATAATTATTACATTGTGTATATGCTTAGTTGTGCTACCAAACACTTCTTAGTTTTTTTCTTGGCATTTGAAAAACAAATCAGGAAAGGAGGAAAATGAATAAAAAACTTATTTTTTGATTTTTAGTTTTGCACTTCATCAGGATCTTTAGTTTCCTCTTCTCTTGAATTCTTTTAAGAATATACATGTAATGCCTGGGAGTGAGACAAAGTCTCCAAGAAAGGTGTTTCTTTTCTTAGGTTGATCAGGAAGTGACTTTTGAGAAGAATTGGGGTCAGAAAGGAGGACCCTGGGAATTTAATCTTCGGGACCTCTTCCGCTGGTGTCAGCTGATCCTTGTTGACCAGTCTCCAGGATGTTACAATCCCGGACAACATGTGTATTTGGTTTATGGAGAAAGAATGAGATCCAGAGAAGACAAAGAGAAGGTGAGTGTTACATTTCTTATCATAGAGGCATTTAAGAGCAAGTTGAGCTGGATAGAGTGCTAGGCCTGTAGTTAGGAAGACTTGTCTTCCCTGAGTTACAGTCTAGCCTTAGACATTTACAAGCTGTGTGATCCTGGGCAAGTCACTTAATTGTGTTTGCCTCAGTTTTTTCATTTTTAAAATGAGTTGCAGAAGGAAATGGCAAACCACTCCATAATGAGTGGAAGACCAGTGCTTTAGGAGTATCTGTTTCATAGCATTCGGAGAATGGATTGGTGATGGGAGACAAATGTTCTTAAGTAAAGCGATATGAAATAAGTTCAAATGAAGGGAGAAAGGAGCTAAAATGGGTTTAAAAAATTTTTTGAATATAAAATTAGAAGTGGTGTAAGACACCTTGTAACTGGTGAATTATCCTCATTCGTATTTAGGGATTTCTTCCTTTGCAGTGGAAATTTGTTAAGAATATCTGAGCTGAAAGACCTCATGTAATCCAAAGGTTAAGTGATTTACCTGATGTCGCTAGTTTAGGGTTGGGTAACCTGTGGCCTTGAGGCTGCTTGTGGCCCTATAGGACAGTCCTCAAACATGGCCCTGGAAAGGGCCTCACTTGAAGACCATCCTAAAGGGCTACTTGTGGCTTTGAAGCCACAGGTTTCCCAGCCTTGAACTAGTTTTGTTGTTGAGACATTCCTGGAATCTAGATCTCCTTACTCCAATATAGTCTAATATACTTACTTTATTACTACTATTTTGGGATTAGTATAAAATATTTACATTTTTGATTGTCTTCTGTTTTATCAATAAAATACATCCTTTAAAGTAGTTCGTAAGTTTTAGATGTGATTTTATTACATTTAGATTTTGTAGTTTATTCCAGTGGAAGATATTTCTTGTGATCTTTTAAAAAAGAAAATCAGATTTTTCAACAGAATTAATCTTGGAGCAAATTTTACTGACTTGCATCTTTTCTTTTGAATGCTGGATGATGACATTAATTTTCAATGAGATTCATTTTCCAGGGATTGATAATAACAATAGCAGATAGCAGTTACGTAGAACTTTAAAGTTTGTAAAATATTTCTGCTTATATTACTTTATTTGGTCTTCACACAACAGTCTTTTGAGGTAGGTGCTATTGTTAACTCCCTCCTCTCCCTTTAATTAATTAATTAATTAATTGGTTGATTTCAACAGTCATTTCTATGACATTTTGAGTTCCAAATTTTCTTCCAGTCTCTCCCCTCCCCCTCTTGCATTCAGATTGCCCTTTCCACCAATATGCCCTTCCTTCTAACATCTCTCCCTTCCCTTACCCCATCTTCTCTCTTGTCCTGTAGGGCAAGGTAAATTTCTATACCCTGTTATCTGTATTTCCTATTTCCTAGTTGTACACACAAAACAATTCTCAACATTTGTTCCTAAAACTTTGAATTCCAACTTCTCTTCCTTCCTCCCTCCCCATCCATCACTGCTGAGAAGGTAAGCAATTCAATATAGGTTATATATGTGTTGTTTTGCAAATGACTTCCATAAGTAGTCATGTTGTATAGGAATAACTCTATTTTCCTCCATCTTATACTGTCCCCATTTCTTCTGTTCTCTCTTTTGACCTTGTTCCTGCCCAAGAGTGTTGACTTCTAATAACTCCCTCCTCCCATTTGCCCTCCCTTCCAATATCCCCCCCTACCCTGCTTATCCCCTTCTCCCCTACTTTTCTATAGTGTAG
This sequence comes from Potorous gilbertii, assembly GCA_028658325.1. NCBI lineage: Eukaryota > Metazoa > Chordata > Mammalia > Diprotodontia > Potoroidae > Potorous > Potorous gilbertii. The sequence continues at coordinate 367,679,357 of CM053770.1, read as the reverse complement.
GATAAATTTTCATACCAAATTGAGTGTGCATGTTATTCCTTCCTTGAGCCAAATGTGATCTGAGTAAGCTTCACATTTTCCCTCTCACCTCCCCGCTTTTCCCCTCCATTGGAAAAGCTTTTCTTGCCTCTTCTATGGGAGATAATCTGCCCAGTTCCATTTCTCCCTTTCTCTTCCCGGTATATTCCTCGCACATGTGCAGGCGTGTGTGTGTGTTCCCTTCAACTACACAGATACTCTAACTCCCCTTTTACAAATGAGGAAACAGAAGATGACAGGAGATCAGTGATCTCACAGCTAGTTACTTAATTTCAGAAACATCATCTGAACTCAGCTCTTTCTCCTTCCCACTCTGGTGATCTCTCCATGATGACACTTAGCTGCCTCATAAATACATTTGGAACGCATGAGCATTTTGATCATAACAGTTTCTATTCCCTTCCATCACTTGTTGTGGACCATCTGAAATTATACCAGCAGCTCAAATTCCTTCTGTCATAGGGAAGGAACTATGGTGATTTTGTTTTCGGAATTTATTTCTTATGTGTTTTCACCAAAGCTCTGAGGTGATTTGGTCATAGCTGCTGTGTTCTTAAACCCAACCTTTATTTCTCATTGTAGACATAGTTTTGGAAAATTGATGAGCTTGATACCTGCATTCTCAAATCACTAAAAGAAAGACTTGATAGTTGTTCATGTAGAGCAGAAATGCTTAGAATAGAGCTTGTTAATTAGAAACCTACTGAGAAATTTCTGTTTTGTTCCTTTTTCACTCATCTTTAGGTCATTTCTATATTCAAGGAAGTTTTTGGTCCTAATACTGCCCCATACATGGGTACAAGACAGTTCCACATCACTCCTTATGAAGTTCAGGTGAGGGAAACATAATGTTTACTCAGCAGCCCTTTGTTAATCTGATTTTCTTCTCTCTTTTTACATATTCACCTTTAATTTCCTTTTTTTTTTAAGATTGGCTATTCAGTTCTTTCCCGTGGCAACTATGTTCCTCAACAATCCCAGAGACCTTTGTCTCTCCTACACCAGTCCTTGAAATTCCTTGAGCCTGTCATGAAGTGTGTACAAATGAACTGGATGGTCATCCTTGTGGGTCCCACCGCTGTTGGGAAGACCAGTTTGGTCCAGCTCTTGGCCCACCTGACAGGACACACATTAAAGATCATGGCCATGAATAGTGCTATGGATACCACTGAACTGTTGGGTGGATTTGAGCAGGTAACTACTGTCTTCTTTCTTAATTAAGTATTTAAAGAACTCTTCCATCTTATTTATTGAAGCCTTTTTATATTTTACAATGCATTCATTTCCAAGCATTAACCTGCCCCCTCTTATTATCATAGAACCTTACTGTAAAACAGATAAACACAGCATACAGGAGAGCTGCTAGTGCAGGTTCAGTCTTGGTTTGGTCAGACAGGAAAGATGCTAAGAAGGGTTCATAATCTTACTTTAGTTTTCTCAAAAAAGTTGCTGATAATGAGAGCACAAGCTCTACAACATACCCGAATCACGCTTCTCACAGGGGCTGGGGAGAAGAGGGGGCAACTACTCCTACGTCCCAGTGGAGTCAATTGAGACAGGCACAACTTGTGCTTCCCCTAAGTCCCCTCAAGCCTTAGTGGTGGCCAGTTGAGGCAAGTACAGATGCCCCCCAAGCCATGGTGGAGGCCGATCAAGGCACACAGCATTCCCTACTTGTGCATCCAACTCTAAGGTTTCCCATTCACCGTCCAGTGACTACCTGCTTTATAGACCAACAGACAAAGAAGACATTGCCAGCAGTAGCCTCATCCCTGTATCTCACTGTGCAGCCACAATGGATGGTTATATTATTTATCGTTATATAACGCTGTGAAAGCGTGGTGAAGATACTTTGAACTATAACTGGGGGAACTGATATCTAATACCTAGGAACAGGAGATTGTTATGACTATAGATCCTGGGAAACTGAACTCTAAGAAATAAAAACAAAAATTCACTTTACACACACTAAAATCCACCTTACATGCATTTACTTCATAAACAACAGAATTGGCAGATGAAGGAAAGTTGAAAAAAAAAAGGACAAAAAACAAAGCAAAACTGACAAGCACATTTGACAGTATATATGACATTTTCATATCCATTTCTCTGTCTCTCCAATGAATAAAGAGGGTTTCCTTTTTTCTGGGCATAAGCATGGTTGTTACATTCAGTATTTAGGTTCCCTTCTGCCCCTTTCAGTTACATTGTTATATTCAATATGTATATTGTTTTCCTGGTTCTGCTTACTTCATTTTGTATCAATCCATATATATTTTTTAAAACATTTGTTAAACACTTACTATATGCTAGGTGCTATGCTAAGTGATTTACAAATGTTTCATTTGATCTTCAAAATATCCCTGTGAGAAGCACCCATTTTAAAGTCAAAGAAACTGAGACAAGTAAAGGTCACATAGCTAGAGTGTTGGAAGCCAGATTTCAACTCAGCCCTTCAGCCGCTGCCTCCATATGATAGAGATTTTATATTTAATTTTGTACTCCTGTATTCTTCCTGTTTGTCTCCTCTAATATATTCTTTAAAATGGTGCTTGTTGCTGTCCTACTGGGGTGCTAGTGATTATGAGAGTTGCCTGTACTATTTTAACCACCTGTTACAGGTTGACATCATACGGCCATGGCGACAGCTGCTTAAAAAGGTGGAGTCTACCGTGAGTGTTCTTCTCAGAGACAGCCTTCTTCTCAATCCTGAGGATGCAGAGGTAGTACTTCGTGCCTGGAGCAATTTCTTCCTCACCCATAAGCCCAGGTCTCTTGGAGAAGTTGGGAAGATTATCACTGTCGAGATTGTGAACAAGCTAGAAGCAGTATTGCTGCTTATCCAACGGCTGAATAATAAAATCAATTCCTTCTCCAAGCCAGGTAGGTGCATGCTGTGTAGATAACAAGCTTCTGAAGGAAGCTGCTAGAGGCTGCCTCTCTCCTTGGTGCCTGCACCCTTGGGGGCTTTTCTACAAAGCCATTATTCATGCATTAATTGTTGTCATTAAAATCCAAGAGTTAATGTTGAGTCTGAAAAAAAAGTCAAAAATGGTTGTTTGAGGCAATGAATTAGCAATTCTGATTTTATATGCAGCTAGCAAAGGGTTAATTTTCCTAGCCTTGTAGATGGCTAATACGTACCAGCAGTTTGTGTAACTTTTGGGTTTTTTGACTTGACTTGAAGGATGCTTGTCTATAGTCTGATGGTCTATAATTAAGCCTCATTTATTCTCTTGGTTTATTGATCAGAAGATGTATCTCTGTTCTTTGTCACTAGCAGCCTGGTACTTCAAATTTTTATTTTGATGCACAAACCTCTGGTAGGAATGAGTTCACTCACCACTTTAGCCACGAAGAAGACAACCATTGCATGTAGCCCATGTGCCCATTTTATATAAATTCTCCCTCTCTCATCCTTTTCCTAACCCTTTTCCCTTCCTCCTTCTTACCCTTTTCTCCCCCTTTTCCTTTGTCTTTCCCTGCCCCCTTCTTTTCCTCCCCACCCCTCTTTCCCTTTCCTTCTCCCTCATATTTCTCTTGCTACCTATTCCCTTTTCCCCCTCTTCCCTTTTCTATTCTTCCCCTTCACTCTTCCTCTCCACTTCACCATTTTCAAACTAAACCAATATGCTCCCTTTGCCAAAGAATGGAGCCTTTGGCATTCATAAAGCAATCTCCATCTGCCAGCTTCTTCCTGCTTAGTATGAAGTCTTGTTAAATGATGTGGTCCTTTTAGAGAAAAGTTTAACTCTGCAAATAGGAAGTGCCATTCATGCCACATGGGCTGATTGATTGAATTTCAATCTTGGAAATGATGTCATCAGTGATTAGTTTTATAGTGTATCAGCAACAGCTTTTGAATTGAGCGTTTCTTGATTTATGTCTGTAGTCAGGATTTGGAGTCTTTCTCTTTGTTCTTATGATTGAGGCAAGTGTCATTTAAAATATAAGGAAGGAAAGATGGGAATTGTGAGCCTGCTGCTGGCATGGAAACAGTAATTGGCTTATGTGGCTCAGGGCATGCTTCCAGGAAGAAGACAGATGCTTATATGCACTCTTATTAATTACTGTATTTTTGTACAGCATTCAGAGGGTGGTGGAGACATATGGAGATGTATAAAATGGTATACTAGGATGCTTAGAGCACCACCCCAAACTTAGGTATTTGGATGACACAAATAATTGGCCTGGTATAAGCAAGGACTATAAAAGAACAGGCTAGCTTATAACAGTAATTATTTCAGAGCAAAGACACCAATGAATAATTAATTTTTTTTTGTTCATCAAGACCTCTCTTTATTTCCCTTTACCTATGGTGATGATGATGATGCTTGCAAGAGTACCTACTGCATGCCTATATAATGCAGCTTAACCTGCAGCTCTGAGGAGGCACTGGATGCCTTGTGCTCTTTATGTGTCTAGGAGATTACTGGCATAACTACACATCAGTAAAAATTTTTAGTTATGGATGAAACAAAGAAATCTTCATCCTCTAGCTGCCTCCAACATAGAGGAGTATTGTCCTCCAGTATCTCTTAACTCCTCTTGGCTTATAATTCTGTCTTTTCTAGGCTAGAGACTTACAATATGAAATCCTGTCAGCCTAAATCCAGCCTAAAGACATACACTTTGAATTCTGGCTGTTGGATCTGCTTCTTCTCTGGGAATTTGGCCTCTTGTACCTTACCAGAGAAGAAAACCATGTAGTGTGTACAGATCTTACCTTGCATTGGCCAATTGATGACCAAATGTTTAAGGTAGACTCTCAAACTTGATTCTTGATACCAACTGCTCCATTTTTTAGATTGAATGTGAATTTTTCATGAGGTAGTCAATTTAAAGGAATCCTTATATAGTGTAATCAGCTTCACTATGCTCTCCACTTAGCATTTTCATCTAAGAACTGTACAACATCTAATATGAAATGTTCTTCTGCTCCTTTTTAGCTTGAGAACGTGAAGTGTAAGGAAATTAAAAAATTTGCATCAGTAATAGATTCCCAGTTAATCCAAAGAAGTATATCTCCTAGGAAATAATTACTTAGCATTTTAAGTCTCAATGAAAATTTTTTAACTTTTAAAAAATTGATAGAAATTGTAGCTCTCTTCCTAAATAAAATATTGCTGTTTTGATTTGTTTATTTGCTAATGTGGTGATTGGATGTTGCCATTTGAACTTGAGCATTATAAATCAAATACTGCCTGTGACATTTCAGAATTTTCCAGGCTTGTGGAAGAGTTCCGAAGTTTTAGGTTGAAACTTATGCAAACTATGGATGGTCGGAATCATGGCACATTTGAGTGGGTGGACAGCATGTTAGTTCAAGCCTTACAATCTGGAGACTGGCTTCTGATGGACAATGTTAACTTCTGCAAGTAAGAGGGCATTCAATACTCTTTGGGATTTCTTGGTTGGAGGATAGACTTTGAGTGAAAATAGGGCACCTAACTCAGAAATTAGAAGCTTTGATTAGTTATGTTTCCTTTCAGATGAAACTTGTTATTGTGCTTAATAAAAAGTTATTTGTTAACTTTTTACAGTGTATTTTACATGATGTTTTGAGTTCAGCTAAACCTCTGCAGAATTTTGTACAACTTAACTTGGGTTACAGCTGGTGCCTTAATTCCTGGAGTAAAAAAATAATGGTTATTAATTTCTTAATGACATTTGAGTTGGTCTGTGTCTTTTATCTGTGCTGTTACTTAGTATAATAGAAAGACTATTGTGCTTGGATTCAGATATCTTGGTTCAAGTCCCAACTTTGCCAGTTTACTTGTTGTGTGAAATGTGTCCAGATCTTTTGAGTTGATTTTGATTGTTGGAGGTTGAGTGGAGAGTTTTCATCTTAATTTCACTTGAGAATACCAACCTGCTGTTCAATGAAATTTTTTGCCCCATAGCCCTTCAGTGCTGGATCGCTTGAATGCTCTGCTTGAACCTGGGGGTGTTCTCACCATTAGTGAGAGAGGAGTGATCGATGGATCTACTCCCACCATTGTTCCACATCCCAACTTCAGGTATTTTACTTTTTGTTATCCCCCTAAGAATCTTGTGGCACTAACACCCTCCCCCCCCCACCCTGCAGTAAGAGAGGTATCCAGCAAGAATCCTTAGAGTATCCTTTTAGAGCCAAGCTAAAGAGATCATATGATGAATATTGATTATCATTGTTATGCCTGGGTGCATTATCAACTCTTTTATTAGAGTTGATGATGCAAATAAGAAAAAATGCAAATTCAAGTCAAATATGAGGTCCATGTTAATCAGTGGTCATTTTTGCTAGTCTTTGGAAGTTTATAGTACTGAGGCATTGGGTTCCCAAGGTGAAAGGGAATTTTGTTGTGTATCTGAGCAAGTGGCTGTTGTAAAGATTAAGAATAATCCTTCTAGATATAGGAACTACACAAGGCAATTCTGGATTTTGGACTCATTCATCGCTTTCCCTAACAATCTAGGTGAGTGACTTTAATGACGATATTAAACCAGCTTGAAATCTGTCCAGTTAAGGACAAAATTAAAGCTGTTGATCTCTTAATTATCCTTCTCAAGGACTGTGATACGCCTTGATTAGATCAACAAAGATGATGGACCTTAAAGAGTCTGCCTTCATTTTGCGTGGCCACTATAATAGTTATGGTGTGATTTTATGTTTTTCTTTCTCTCCTTCACCAAACTTTGTTTAACAGGCTTTTCCTTTCAATGGATCCTATTCATGGAGAAATATCCAGAGCTATGAGGAACCGAGGAATTGAGATTTACATTCCAGGAGAAAGGGATGAGAGTAGTCCAGATCCGTTGGATTTGAAATTGCTGCTTCATAGCATAGGTTTGGTTGGAGACAATTTATGTGACACCCTAATAACCATGCACACAGAAACCAGAGAAGTCATTGCAGGTAAGTTGTATTATTAATTCCTGTGTTAGACAAGCATCTACACTTCATAAATCACAAAGAGAATTTCAAGGAATGGCGTGACTTACTGGTTTGAATCAAGAGAAAGGGAGTTTTGTTTTTTTCTTTTACTATTTTGTGTAATATATCAATTTTGTACTTTTACATTCTTCTTTGTGGAAACAGTGACATTCTTGTCATCCTGAGTATATACTTGGAAATTTTCTGGAGGGTAAAGGTCCGCAAGTGGGGCTTTTTGTATTCTTTTAGAGGCTGTGAACCTCTGTCCTGTGCCAAAGTTCAGATACATGCCTTTCTGAGGATGAAAGAAAAGCAAATCCGTTATTAAAACTTTTCCAGAAATGAGATAGCTGCTTTGAATCAAGGGCATCTGAATGAGAACGGGAGAGTGGGATATTGATTAGATGTTTGAGCAGAGTTGAAAGGAATCATCCTTTTTAAAAATTTTCTTTTCAAGTTTGTGGCAAAACCTTTTGTAAAACAGTTGCTCACAAATGATTATTTTTTTTTTTTTAAGGTTCTCCAACATCGTCTTTATCTATCTTTTTTCACACGGCCACACTTATTGTCCAACGTCTGCTGCGGGGCTTGAGTGTAGCCAGAGCCTTTTATGGAGCATGCTGGGAAGTATATGTCTGTCCCCAGCAGTCACCAGCAAACCGACAGGTAAATATTTTGAAGACTTAATGTGAGTTATAATATCGAATGAACGAATTCAGCAGCCTGCTGACAAGGTACCACAGACACTCTTAAGTGAATAACATATAGTGCTGCATAGTAGTAAAAGGTTTTTCATTTTTTTTTTTGTTTCTTACCACATTATAAAGACTAAAGCAAAGCATTAAGGAGACAGTGGACAGAGTGCTAGATTTAAAATAAAGGGACCTGGGCTTGAATCACACCAGTATCACTTAATCCTGTGACCTTGGGTTAATCACTTAACCACACTGGGCCTCAATTTTGTGATCTATAAAATGAAAGGGCTATACTTGATGGCATCATAGGTCCCTTTCAGCATTAATCTTACGGTCCTTTGGTCTTATCCCTTCCATATTCTGAGAAAGACAATAAATAGGTTCAGTGGACCTTGACAATAGAATCAGATGCAATGTATCATTCATCTTGGGTAATAGGAATGCATGCAATGTATCATTCATCTTTGGGTAATAGGAAAATTGCCATTATTCTTAGGAAGGAATTTATTCCACTGACGGAATGAATAAGCAGGATCTAAATTGTGTAGTTGTAGATTGGTAACTCTGTCTCGATACTGTTATACAGCTGTAGTCTAGATACGAGCTATGGAGACAGTCATTTGTAGCTCAAGAAAATTGCATTGATCAGTATAAGGTGTTGTGAGTATTCTAACTGATCTCTTGGCTGTTGTTTATAAACTTTAATTACTTAGTGAATAGATTTCCAGCTTCATCATTAGAAGTTTGACATATTGAATGTGTGACCTTGGGCAAGTTAGCTAAAACCACTCAGTACCCTCGACATTTCTTTAAGGCTATAAGTTGAAGAGCAATTCTCAATCTGAATTGGTGTTTAAAGGGTCCTCATTGGTAGTTCCTTACATTAATAAAATCACACTTCCAGATCACCCCAAAACTTTGAGTGCTATTTCTCTCCCCCCATCTCCCTTCTCATCAGCTTGTGCAGGAAATATTGGAGCGATGTGTTTCTTCTCTGAAGTCACCAGAAAAATGGGGTAGCTCACTTCTTGCCATGGGTGTGTGGCCAGACTCTCTGCCCTCAGCCCTGTTTGCTACTGAAGATTCCCACCTTTCCACAGTCCGAAGTGATGGACAGATCCTGGTGTACTGCCTCAATAGGCTGAGCCTGAAAACCAGCAAATGGGAAAGGTGAGTAAGAGAGTTGTTTGTGTTGATCCATGATGGAGGGACAGGTAGTATAGTGTGGTCGAAGAAGCACTAGATCTGAAGTTGAGAGAATCCAGGTTCAAATCTCATTTCTGTCACTTGCTACCTGTGTGTCCTTGAACAAATCATTTAATTCCCTGAGGTCTTGGTTTCTTTTTATTGTAAAAGGAGATTGGACTAGGTAGCTTTTGAGGGCCTTTCACATTCTAGATGTTCCTATCCATTGTAGTGCTAGGTTTGTTCTTGAGTAATAGGGGATGTGTTCCTAGTATCTTAAAGTAATAGATTGTATGACCAAGAACTGTCTAGTCATGGTTGGTCTTCTCTAGGGTTCAGATGTATCAAATCTCAGGTGAACAGCTATATTTTTTGGTTTATAGTGGTTTATCCAACCCATTTTTGGAGTAAAATACAGGCGGTATGATTTTTTGTTTTATTTCTGTTGAACAGAAGTTATTGAAAATAGTGTTGTTTTGCTGCATCAGCCACGATATTATATCTCTTTTAACTGTCATGGTTGTAATTGAGGTTGTAAATCTGATTTGCCCCTTGAAATCTTTACTCCTAAAAAATTCCTGTGTTTTCCATTGTACAACTTTTTGTATTCATGCCCTTGCCTTGTTGAATTATGAAATAAATTATTTTTTCTTACTAATTCTTGTCCTTTCTCATGAATTCCAGGATACTTCCTCTTACTTTGCAAGACTTGGAGAAAATAATTCAGTCCTCTAACTCTGAGAGTCTAAACTTCAGTGCAGTTGAGATGGATACTTCTTGGTTAGATGAAATGAATGTCTTGGCTTCTTCTATTAAATTGCTTGTTGAAAGAGCAACCAATCAGGACTGGGTTCTTCGAGTTAGGTGGCTTTACCATCTGGCCAAGAATATACCACAAGGTCTTGGTAGGTAGCAAGATCTCTGTATGCCAGTGTGAATATGTTTATCATTCTTAGTTTACTTTTTGAACATCAGAAAGTGTTAACACTGAGGAGCAAGCATAGTGTTTTTGATGATATAACTCAAGGTATTTTGTTGCATTCTTATCTGTTGTCCTCAAGGTTTTTCAGTTGACAGAGAGCCTTTGTTTAGTATATGATAATTTTCGAATAAGAAAATTTCTATTAAAACCTATTAGAATATCATTGTGGTGTAGAAGTGAAGGTAACCCTGGATTCTTGGGAGACTGTACTAGCAGAGCAAAAGCACTAGCTGACACCCTTCCCACCTCCATGCTAGAAATGCTTCAGGTATAGATGTGGTAGGTCTGTTGGTTGTCTAAATCTAGGCTTCCCTTAGTTCAGAGAGACTTATCACCAAATAGGTCTCCATGTCATAAATTTTGAACCAAAGACAATTTTTTAAAACCCTGCAAATTATAGTGCCTATGGTCTGCATCTTTGAAATCACAGATCCTTTAAGTGTTGAAGTCTCTGCCTACCTCCTGCCCTCCAACCACCCCTTTCCAACTTGAGATATTCCCAGTTAATTCTGAAGCTGTATGAACCTTCTTGGCCTAACTCTACAGGGATGACTATGTAGTAATTACTGCCTTATACATGTGCGTTATTAGCATTAATTTAGTCATTAAAAATAATAGATGGAATAGTAGAATAATAGAAATAATAGGAATGATGTCCTTGATCACACATTTATTTTCCTCTCAGTGTCGGTACATGGGAACCTTATTCAGAAAAGGATTGTAGAATATGAGCACCATTTACTTTTAGCCTTAAAGGTTTCCTTAGTTTTCTTGTGGTAGGACAATATACAAAGTCATTTCTGTGAGTTGATAGAAAAGTAAGATGAAAATGCATTAGCAGAGGTAGCAGATAATGAGGAACATGGAAATCTGTTGATGGAAATTATTGCTTGAAATTACATTAGGTTTATATTCATTTTCTCTATATTGAGTGATAATGACTGGAATAGCTGAATATATGTGTTCATACCTGGTTGACTCTATGCAGAAACTGATTGCATGCTTTCTGTCAGATGTGATCAATTCCTAAGCCTTTTTTTCTTTCTTCTACCTGTAGAGTGTGTAAAGACTTACCTAGAATCTGGTGCTACATCCTTGACAAACTTTTACTCTAATCCCCTCTCTGCTGAGATCAGTAATGTTATCAAGATAATGCAACCAAATGTGACAGGTATTTAATTTCACCTATGGGGGCAGAGGGGTTGGGCACTGACTCTTCCATTGAATTGCAAGAAATGAAAACCTGGTAGAGTTTGAATTGGATCTTGAGCTCTGCGTATTGAAATTTCAGTTTTTCTATGAAATGATTCGTTTTTCTTTGGTTTCTGAAAGAGAATGTTAGATATTGTTTTAAAAAGAGTTCTGTCGTTGATACTAAGCTATAGTTTGTTAAATTCTACTCTTATTAGCTCTATACAATCTACATACAGTTTTCTTGCATTGAAAGTGCCCAGTTCCCAGACTGGTAAAGCTGAGAGCTAATTTACCCAGTGACAAGAAGATAACAGATGCCACTGTTAACAGAAAACATGACAGAAAGTGGGGCTCTTTGGTAGGTTCCTGGATTTTTCAGACCATTTAGTATTAACAATGCGGACCTATTAAAATGTCCATCAAAAGAAATCACGACATGGTGCAAGTGCATAGTTTCAGCAATTTGAGACAAAATGTACATTTGCAAACGAAATAGTGAGAAGACTTTCCTGGCTTTTTTTTTAAGGCTTTTGAAGTATATTGTTGTTTTTGTTTTTTAAAATGTTTGTTTTTGCTTTCATTTCCATTTTGACCATAAACATTTTTCCTGTGGCTCCCCTATCCATTGTTGCTTCTTGTGATCTGGATAAAACAATAGAAAATGTGGATAAATGAAATCCCTTTTGGGTAAAGGATGCTACTTCAATACTGTTTGTTCTTTTGTGGCAATACTATAGATGAATCTGTGATTTCATTGGACCCCCGATGGAACATTCAGGCTTTGGATATTATAAGAAACTCAATGGCCTTTGATACAGAGTCCAGTAAGACCGAGAAGATCCTTATGTGTTTGGAATCTGTAGCAAACAGGTAGGTGAAGACAGCAGCTCCACATACTTGTACCCATTTTCTCAGGCTGAATGTTGTAACTTCTTCAAGCATAGTTAATATAGACATACTTTTTTCAGTGAAATAAGGAAACCCACCTTTATTGTAGTATGTAGATCTCAGCCTACGTGCCATTGTCATCTTTGCCATTGTACTCATATGATTTTTGATTGTTGAAAAGGCTTAAAATATCCCCTGTACATACACATACACACACATATATTTAGTAGTTCTTTCAAGATGAGTCAAATACAGATTCATATGGATCCATGTAGGCTTTATGTTGAACACCTCTGTTTTGTAGTGTAGTCTTTGTTCAAAATTTAGCAGTAGTTTTTCACTTCTTTTTTCCTAAATACATGAGACATATCAGCACATGGCATATATGTATTTTATATATAAGTTTTTGTATTACTCTTATACAAAGATGATTTTGCTGACCACCTGTCATTTGGATACGTGTGTTACAGATTTTTTAACAGCAACGTTGTACTATTTTGGAAAAGCACAGCTCCCTCATTTTACAGATGAGCAAGTGGGGCCTATAAGTAGGTTAAGTGACTTCACCAAAGTCCCACAGGTTAACAGACACATAATTTGAACCCAGTGCCTCTGATTTCAAAACCAGTAAGGACTCTATACCTGTACCACAGTGATATGCTACTCAGAACATACTCAGTGACCCATGTGTTTTTGGGATAGAATGGGTTTGTAGATAATAATTTAGAGTTGTAAATTTGCCATAAGCAGATTCAAATTATGATTTTTTTCCCTCATTTTAATATAGGACAAATCTATATCTGGACCGGGAAAAAAGAGTTTTTACTGAGGCTAACTTGGCTTCCCCTGGAGGCAAGAAATCAAAGAATAGTGCATTAAGAATGTCCTTAGAATTCCAAAAAGGTGAGACTATTTAGCTTTGTTATTATTGTAAAATTTTACTGTGCTTCTTGTTTGCTAAATCATAATGTTAGGATTCAGCATCTTTTTCTAGTTAATCTGAATACTTAATTTTGAACATTCCAGAAAGCTCTAATTCTGGTATTTTTGTAAGAGAAAGTCTCCCATAGCTTACATTTCATAAAACTGAGATTTATTTTAAAATATTAATAAATTATGGAAAAAAAATTTCCTCCATTTGATTTTAAAAGATCCTATTCAGGCAACCAGGGTTCTGTGTACCTTGTAGAATGTTTAAGGAACTGTTCTAGTGACCAGTTAGTCATCTTTATTAGAAACCTTCAAGTTAGCCCCTGGTTCACCATTTTAATTTTAAAAGAAAGTGGGAACCACTTGTCTTAGGAATATGTTCTCCAAGAGCTTGTCATCTTTATTAAAAAAAGTACCTACAAATGCCCCACTGATTATTTTTACTTCAGCCCCAAGATTGTATCCAGCATTTCTATTATTTTTTAAACTTCATTCTGCTTTTCATTAGTGTTTGACTCAGGAATTACAGGAGGCCAGGATTTAGTTGCTACAGTATAAGACTCTGTCCCTATATTTTATTAAACATATGTGGGATTGTTTTTGTTTTTGTGTCCTCAAGATCCAGAGAATTATCAGAGCTTACCCCATGAAATTGTGGTTCATCTTGCTGCCTTCTTTGAATTTTGTGATTCATTGATAATGTTCTCAGTGCAGTCTTCCCAGGTGGAGTTATCTGATACTAACCTGATCAAGGTGAGTAGAATTAAGTGTGTCGCTTCTTCCTTTTCCCTCTACATCACTGGTAGATGAAAAGTTAGAAGGAGCATAGTCTCTTCTCAGTATAAAAGAAAAAAGAAAAATTAGAATTGCTCAAAATGGAATAAATGGCTTCAGTTATGATTAATAGGGATGTTACTTAAGGTGTACAAGTGGAAGCTAGTTGATTAGCTTCACTATATCAGTTAATTATACCAGTTACACCACTATACCAGCCAATGACCAGTTAATGTCACTTTCACTATAGTGAAAGTATTTATCGATTGGGAAAGGACCAGATTTAACAAACCTTTATTGGTTGTCTTTTATGTACAAGGCACTACGCTAGATAACCACAGTTTCAACTCTTATTATGCCTTTTGTCTTACTATGACATATGTGTCTCTCCGGAACTGGATTCAATTCTATATTGGTTGCATATCATATAAGATCTAAAGTTCTTCATGTTTTAAAAATTTAAATCAAGCCTTGCTTTATCCTGTTTATTGTAATCCACTTCTTCACTAAGTGCAGGAGAAAATGGCCTTAATTCTTCACATTTGCCAGATGACCTTGGACTATCTCATCAGGATTCTTAAGTGTATTTGAAAATGGCATCTTTATCTTATTGTTTAAACAATGGTCATCTTGAACGTTGCCTTCATGAATCACGAACTAAGTAGTCTTTTTGGGCAATGCTAAGTACAGGGTGAGATAGTCTGTTTCCTAGGTGAGGATCCTGGGGCTTCAGAGCAAAATGTGGTCCTCTAGGTCCTCACGTGCATCCCTTTGACTGAATCTAGACTTCACAGAACAAATCCCCTTAATAAAAGGATTTATTCTCTAAAACTTGGGATGTAGTCAAAAGGCTGCTCCCAAGGACCTAAGAGGCCACCTGTGACTACTAGGCCCCAGGCTTCCCACCCCTAGTCTATTGTGATGGGAAAGATAAGGTCAGGCTTGATTCTTGGTCATTTAGGTGGCTAGGGGTAGACCTAGAACATAATAGATACTGGCTTCTAGTCTGTACTTTTAGCCAGCTGAGTCACATACCTCACTAGATTTTAGTAAGATGTAGAAAGGAAAAGTAAAGTTGGAAGTGGGGTACTTTTGGACTAGACTTGTTTTAACATTGATAGAGGTAAGGAAATATTCTCTACCTATGTAGATTAGCACCTGTTGTACAATTAATACTCCTGGAGTTGCCCTGGTCCCCGAGAACTTAAGTGAGCGAGCATTTGTTTTTGTTAAAAGCAGAGGCAAGGGTTAAATCCAAATCTTCTTGACTGATGCTAGCTCCATCTTTTACTCTATCCTGAAGATAAGAACAGGCAGAACTTATTGTCTAAATCGAGTTCATTGGAACTCTTCATTTGTATAATTCTAGAATGAAAGTGAGGCCCAGAGAAGTGAAATAATTTGTCTGAGGTCTTATAGCTAATAAATGTCAGAGGCAAGATTAGAACCTCTTGATTCCCGCCACTATGATTAAGTTATTATGCTCAGGATAACGGTAGTTTTCCATACTCCGGTGCTTAGCACATCAAATAATGCTTATTGAGTAACTGACACTTAAATAGCTTGCTTAGGGCTGTTACTTTGGAAGTCATGGATCTACTGTTGTACTGTTCCTAAAAAATATTTGTGTGTTCTACTATTTCTAAAAAATATTTCATATTGTGGGTTTTGTGTAAGAAGAGATTTCTGTGATCCATCTTGTTTTGTTTTTTTAGATCTTGTATTCTGTGCTATGGCGTGATCGGTTCTGGACAGTGTCCGATATGGTCAAAGTGGATTCACAAGGCTTGGCCCTGCTCTCTCTTCACTGGCATTGGGTTTCAAAGCATTTTGTTAGTGGTGTTTCCCAGCTCCTGATTGGTCATGAGGAGAAGTAAGTCCCTTTCTTTTGGTACACTTATCTCACTCTCCCTTGTACATGGTGGTGGTGGTTTTGGTGGTGTAGTAGGAGCAACGGTAATAAGGGTGGTATTAATAAACACAACAACCACTAAGTGAAGAGAAAGATGAGTTAAATGAAGACATTTTCAGCTCTGTATAAAACTAGCAGCTTCTTTTACCACCCAGGTTTTCTCTATGTTTTATTCCTGTCACCCCTTTTTCTTATTCTCTAAAGATGTTACAAAGAAGTGCTATCTGTCTCAGAACACATTCAGAACTGCCTTGGTAGCCCAATGGGGGGTTTTACCAGTATAAAGAAGGTACAGAAGGCCCTGGGAAGACCTCTTCCTTTCAAGGTACACAAATTGTTGTTAGTAGCAGTAGAGACTAGATAGGCGTTCCTGTTTTCTTTAACCCTTAATTCACTTAAGTTTTTTTGGGCCCCAGTTTCTTCATCTGTAAAATGAAGGTATTGGATTAGGTGATCTTCTAATATTTCTTCCAGTGCTAAATCTAAGTCACGATTTTCTGAAGTAAATATAACCATTCCATTCTTTGCCAGTGAAGCTTTAATGTATATTCATGTATTGTAGACCAAACAATTTAGTTCTTTATAAAAGTTAGGGCTTTAATTTAGCAATTTATAAGGTGACTGTGGTATAATTATTTCTTTTAATATGGTGAATCTTTTCAGAGCTACAGAGGTGAATAAATCAATCAGAAAACATTTATTAAGGTTCTACAATGTGCCAAGAACTGGCATACAGAGACAAATGTGAAATAGTCCCTACCCTTAATGAGTTTTTAAGTCCTGAATATTTAGTCACTGTTACCTGGGCACAATGGGTAATTGAACCAAGGAAATTTTTCCTTGGTTAAACCCATGAAATAGATCAATATTGCTCTTCTGATAGTAAATAGTTCTGATTTTGGTTTGTTGTAGGATAAGCTGGTGGTGGAGTGTTTTGAGCAATTGAATGTGCTTGGCAAATCACTTAGCATCCTGGAATTGAAACCTGCCCTTGGGGAAAGTGGTAGGAGGGATGAGATCAGTCGTTTGAGAGTGGCTGCTGATGAGTATACATTGAAGAGGCATTTACTGCAGGCTTGGGGGTTGATTCTCAGAGCCAATTGTTTGGAAGATGTCAACCCAGGTAGGGCATTATTTTGGTGTTTGGATGAAAACGTTTGTGGTACGTGGATGTCACCTTGGACCCTATGCTCTGGAGGTTAATGAAATATATATGCCTCTTTTGTCCAGATGCTTTGAAGAACCTTGTGAATGCACAGTGTTTGCAGCTGAAAACCAAAGGTGTTTCAGTTGGTTGCCCAGAAAAGAAGCATATGGAAAATGCAATTACGTGCCAGCCTAATGCAGCTTCCTTGATTCCGCTTACTAGGAAGGTTCAGTTATGGCCAGGTATGGAGTACCTGGCTATACTCTGGCAGTACAGGGTGACAACGGATTTTCTATCTCATGCTTTTCTGGGAAGGTAAGTCTTGGACATGCTTAAATTCCTTTGGGGCATTTTATTGTCTGTGTGCTGCTGAGCCTTGTTCCTTGAAATGTGTGCTCCACTTTAAAATAAGGACAAGTTTGGCATAGAGGGAAGTAGCAAGGAAAGTACAAGGTCACGAGCCAAAGAAAGAAAAGCTTTGAAGATTAACTAGAGATTTATAACTTTCTGCTTAACTAAGTTTCAAAAATCCACTTGGTTCTTTGAGGCCAACTTGTTAGTTTTTTAAAATGACTATACTCAGTGATTTGTGTGGATGTATATACCACCTTATATCCAGTAACTTATATCTTTTCTTCTGTGCCCTCTCCCCCTACTCCTCCTCCCTTTGTTTTTAATCAGGAATTGCAATAACCAACAAAGACGGGTAGACTATGACTTAAATT
>CM053770.1:367598121-367661470 GCA_028658325.1 Potorous gilbertii | reverse complement strand
GAGTGATTCTTAAAATTTTTTTTATCAATTTGATCTCAGAAACACATAGTGTAGAGTATCGTGGCTTGAAGACTGGATGACAGTCTCTTCATCTTCAAAATGTAATTCAAAAGGGCTGCTAAAGAGTAGAGCTGATTTCCATGATTAAAGTTGGCCATAGAGGCTATTTTATTTTCACTACTGGTGGTGTGGTTGTATAGTTGGTCATTCACTTTTGTTCTGGTTTTGAGAGCTCATTCATACATTCAGATCAGTTGAAAAAATCCACTAGACCATCTTCTGCCATGAACAGCAAATTCTTCATTCTCTTGGCTGGTAGGAGTGTGACTGACATAGCACTTCCTTAATGTGTGATAAGAGAATTTTAGCATTAGGTGCCATATATCTGTTTAGTATGTGCCTCTCTTAGAGGGGAATAGTCCTTCCCTAACCTTTCCTAATCACCTGCCTAATATTATGGTGATGTTGATGAAGGGCAAGCATCATAGTTGTACAGAAACATAAACAGATTATGTGAATTCAACTAGATCACCTCGGGAACAATAGAGAAAACTTTGGGATAGGGTCCTAAAAGGTCTCAGCTCTGTTTAGAAGACTAAATGTGACAGCCAGAATCTTTTCTAAGCTTTCTGGGAGCTAGGAAGACGTAACTTCATGTTTTCCTCCCTTTTCCTTCTGTAGGGATCGATGGAAGAAATGACTTCTTTGTGGTCTGAGCTCATTAATTCTGCTCTTATTTTCCTCTGGAGCAATACCGTCACTACAGATCCAGAGTACTGGTTAACTTGGAAACCTGTCCTTGATGTGGAAGGAAAGGAAATTCCTCAACCTCTGGATCCATCTTTAAAGGTTTGTTTTCATAGTCATTAGATTTGTCCTTATCCATAGTGGAAAAGGTAAAGACTTCTGCCAGCGCTTTTGAAGAACACAGCTCTATAGGTTTGTTTGTTCCAGAGGCAAAAGATTGCATCATCAATTCAGGTTAATTAAATACCAATAATAAGCTTTCCTAATTCAAGTTGAAGAGTCTGTTAATCTTTTATTTAATATTTTCTTTGTGGTTAGTTTTAAGGGCACTGGTGTAGAGTTAAGAATACAGAGTTTTGAAAACATGTGGTTTGGAATATGGGCTCTGTTGATTATTTGTTTTGTGACCCTGTGCGAGTCATTAAACTCCAGTTTTCTCATTTAAATAATATTCAACAAACATTTATTAAACCTCTACTGTGTTCCAGGTACTTGACTACAGATAAAAGAGCCAATTACTATTCCCAAGGAGCTTAGATTTTAATGAGGGTGACATATTTATATAGAATAAGTATAGACAAAGTAAAAACAAAACAATGAAATAATAGGTCATTTAGGAGAGAAGATACCACCAGTAAGAGAAGTATCACCAGTGTGGGAAGCAAGAAAGAGTTCATGGGGATGATATTTGGACTAGCTACCTTATAGTGTCCTGACAGAGACACTTCATAAACCTTAAAGAACAGTGTAGACGTTAGCTGTTGTTAGCAAATGTGAGTTGTCTTAACTGAAAATAAGTAATGTTGACCTAACATAATGCAGGATGGTAATCAGAGCCTCGCGATGCTTTTCCCATTGTTCTTACTATGGAACTTTGCTTATCTTTATCTTACATTTCCTTTTCGTTATTGAGATAACTTTCGTCTAAAAATTAATGTCCAGACCTGTAGCTTTCTGATTTGTCAAGTCAGTAAGCATTGGTTAAGTGCTTACTAGGGGCCACGAACTGCACTATACTAAGGTCTGAGGATACAAACAGAAGCAGAGAGAATGTTGGTCTCTGCCCTCATAGAGCTTTCGTTGTGATGGAGGAAGACAACACAAACAAGGAGCCTGAAAAGCGGGGAGGAAGAAGCAGGGAGTTAAGGGAAATTCCAGGGGAGTCATGAATACCGTATGGAGAGGAATCAAGACTTGATTGGCCTGTTGGTTTCCCTCAAAACAAGAGTTTCTGGAAGGAACCAGCCTAAGGGGTGGAGAGTGATATGTCCATTGTGAGAAACTCTAGGAAGAATGATTTCCCGGCTAGCAAGCCCTTCAGAAAGCTGCTTCCTCTTTTCTGTTGTTTTTTGGATGCTGAAGACTTTTGTTGCTTGCTTTTATATATTTTCTCATGACTTTTCTGTTTTAAGAACTGAAGTGTAAAAATGAATTAGTTTAGAAATACTTTCATCTATAAAGTGACATTTGTGACCTTGATATGACCAAGAAAATAGTGACTAACATTCTCTGATACCCAAGAAGTTTAATTGGAAGATTTCCCTTTAATTGAGATCCTGGCCATACCTGTTTTCAGAATTGCTGATTATCAAAGTACATCTGGAAACATGCATTCTTTTGTGGAATTTGAGCTTGTCTGAAAACAGTGATTTTGTACCATTAATTCCTATCTTTCAGGGACCAGCCATTTTAAATAGAGCAGTTTTTTCAAAGTGCTTCTTTGAAGTCCTCACACGCAGCTATAGGTCACGCCCCTGGGACATCAGTGGCCTTTCTGTCCTCTCTTCTTCCTATGTCACCCTTGGAGAATGGGCAGAGAGAGCCCAGCAGCTTAAGGATATCAGCACCATTCTTTGGACCAACATGCCTGTTGTTAACATGGCAGAGTTGAGGTATTTCCTCCTTCCTTAAATTTTTACTGATAGACTTTCCATATTTACTTAGAGCAGGCCTCTCTGAACTCTTGATTATATCTCTTCACACAGCACTTTTGCATAGAGATGACTCAGTTAGGAGTCTGGTTTATTGAAATAAAGCAGAAATAAAGTGAAGGAAAATACACACACATACACACACACATACATCCTTTTGCATCTTACATGCTGTTGTTCACAAGGGGGAATGGGGCACGAGGGGATGAGTATAAGTGAAGAATATAAACTTGTTTCCCATATAGGGGAAAAACTCAGTGCTAAGTTCTTCATACATTTGCAGCCATCTTTCTCTAGGCAAGATAGCAGTTTTTTGTGGGGGAGGATGGGGAGGGGAGAATGGTCTTTAAGTGAAATTTTCTGTTCCTCTCTCAGAAGCACAGATTCTCACCTCCAGTGGGTGATGCTGTACAGGACCCTTTTGGCTCTGGCAGAGCTGGTCCCAGAGCCCTGGAAGCAGGAATACATACAGCAGTGCAACAGGCTGCCATCCAAAGACAGAGTGGCTTTCCAGCATGTGTGCAGGACTCTGGGAGACATGATTGGGCAGGAGGTGCTGCCAGAAGAGCTTCTTGGGTTCTTGCTGACTTGCGTGAGGCACCTGTTTGGGGAAGGAGAGACCAGGAAGGACATAGCTGAAGCAGCTGAGCGAGGAAGCTTGTGGGTGTACTTGGGCTTGTCACAGGTCCAAGCGTGGCTTCCTCAGACACAGTTTGATCCTGCAATCAAGAGGGAATACAAGCTCAAGTATGCCAGGGAAGAGGTACAGGAATTTGGGTGTTGGAAGGGTGAGGCCTCCATGGGAGGAGGTCTTCTGAGAGGGGAAGGGGAATATGGATGTGGCATTTGGACTCTATAGTTGCCAACACAGCTCTTGCTACTGTCTTACATTCATCTTAGAGAGGAAAAGTTTACTCACCTGTGAGGCAAATGAGTGTGTCTGGAACATTATTCTCCAGTTTTTTTTGGTCCTTTATTATAAGTTTCTTTTTTAGGATTCTGGAAATAGCTTTCTTTCTTGAAGTTACTGTTTCCCACAAACTCAAATCCAGAGACCAATGGCATCTATTTCATATTTTATCTTATGGAAGAATGCCACATTCTTATTTTAAAAAAAAAGTTATCAATTCAGTTTAGTACTGTGTATAAAGCACCCTTTCTCAAAACAGTCACCCACAGAGAGCCTGCTTTTTAGATAATCAGAATATTTGCCATATGTACCTTTTACCTCCTAATATGCATTGTGCCACTTTGCTTGTTTAGCTGCATCAGCTTGAGTGTGAGTGGAAGACTCGCAACCTTTTGTCACAGCTGCACACAGGAAGAGACCTTGAAGATGAAATTGCCATCAATTATTCTCATCCTCACATCAGGTAATATAGCTGACTGGTAGTTTCAAGTGTGATTATAGTGATTTGGGGGAAACATAACATGCAAAGTCTTCTTTTTGGTTTATTTAAGAGTAGTAATAGCTGTTTTTACACCTTTGGGCAATTATTAGTGATCATAAGCATAGTATATTTAGTTTCTTGGAGAATGTTTAGATCAGGATGCATTCAGCAGGAGACTTTTAGATACAATACCTAAGTAGCAAAGACAGCATGTGCAGGGTAGTTGACAGTGTGCTGCTTTTGGTGGAGATAGGAAGCCCTTGGGTTAAATCTCACCTTCAACTCAAAATGCAGAATAATCTATGCCTTCTTGAACATAGGCATTATGGGATTTTTTTTTGTTGGCTACGCATATTTGTTACAAGAGTTTTTTTTTTCTAATTTTTTTTTGTGGAGGAGGGGGTGTGTGTTGGACAAATTTATGATAGAATAGCCAAGAAAAAGAAGAGATTTATTAAAATATTTTTATTTAAATGCGTAGAATAGAAAGAATGATAGGTAAGTGAAAGCCCTGAAAGTTATGTGTGAATTAATTACATATTAAGGAGAAGAGGCTATATATAATACAGTTTTGTGGTTTCATATATAGATAATCCTCTTTTCTCCATTGGGCATGTGCTCATTCTGCTTGATACTTAAGAGCCAGAGGGTTTCGATTTCTCAACGATGAGATGGTAATGGTAGTAGACCTGCCTCTCAAGGTAGTTGTGAGGGTAAAATGGTACGATGTCTGTTAAGTGCTTTGCAAACTTTAGTGCTAGATAAATTCAATAGTCATTATTATCGGCTTGTACTTACTGTTAAAACAGCACTTGAGCTACAGCATCTTTCCGGTGTTTTACTAGAGGAGCCCTGGTACGTATTCTGTCTCACGTACCTCCCTAGCCCATCTCATCTTTCAAAATCATAAACAGGATATCTGAAAATAGACTTTAGTATGAGCTTGATAAGAGCCACAACTAATAGTAAACATAGAATTCAGTTCTGCGCTTAATTTGGATTTCCATTACAGCCAGCTATAGACCTGATGCCTCAAGAGCTGTTATGTCTATTTGTTTACATATTTTGACTATCTTGGAATTTATGTCCTTCCTCTGTTAGTTTATTTTGTTTTGTACATTTACTTTTAGAATACTACGCCAGAGGATACAGCAGTTAAAGGAACAGATAAGCAGCCTGTTAGAAAAGCAGGCCTTCAGGCCTAAAGTTCCCTCTTATGAATCAATGGTCCAGGAAATTCACCACTATGTCACCAGCATTGCTCGGATCTCTTCAGTTCAGGATCTGCTCACCCGTCTTCTGCAAAGCCTTCGAGTAGATGCATCTAAGTCATTCCAGGCAACACAGAATTTACTGAAGGAGGAGGCTGCTTGGCAGAAGTCCCACCACCAGTTTAGAAAACGACTGATGGAAGAATATGCCCTGTACCCAGATGTCTTGGCTCCATTACAGGCTGCTATTTTGCAGATGCAGCATGGCATGAGACTAGTTGCCTCTGAAGTTTATGCCACGCTCCATAGTGGTTTGGTCTCTCCAGACAAGTTGAGTTCTCTGGTCACTTCACTGCTGGCCTTCCCTTCTGTGGGTTCTGCTTTTCCCACCTATTTTTCTCATGCAGATGCTCTGTGCTCTGTAAAGGTGATTGAAGTGCTCCGGGGACTTAAGAAGATATCTATGAAACATTCTGTTGGGCATGGATTAGAAGGCAAGGACCAGAGACCCTGTCCAACCCAAGAGCAGCTGCTGATGAATGCTTTGCTTTACCTTCGATCCCATGTACTTTGTAAAGGAGAAATGGACCAGAAAACTTTGATGCTTTTTAGGCATATATGTCAGGTAAAGATAGTTCTACCTAAATGTTTGTGGCCCTCTTCATCATATTTTTGAGGAAAACAAGGAGCGAAAAAAAAGGGAGATGAAGGATGTTATTAGTGTTCTATGATTATTAAACAAGATACAGTGGAGAGTAGAAAAGAATTTTAATAAGTCACTTAAATTCTTATGAGTTACATCACGCTAAATGCCATCTGGAGATTAAACACAGTCCTTAAGTCATGGGGTTTTCTTTTACATTATCACTTTGTTGATCCCCTGAAGTTAAAATCAAACTGAATATGAACCACAGGCCAAAAATCTGAGCTAGCTAATTACATAGTTTCATGGAAGTTCACTAGGTTCAGCTAGTAAGTATTAATTGTGTCTCCTATACATAAAACCCTATTTAAGGTTCGATAGCTTCTCTCAAGGCATTAGCATTCTGCTTAATGTATTATATCATTCTAGATTTGAAGCTGAAGCCACCTCAGACTGGTTTGTAAGACCCAACCGTGATATTTTTACTGTAAGCATTTGTAGCCTGAAAATCAGCCAGAAATGCCACAAATTAGGATTCAATTTATTGTTTTGAGGATTTTCTAAACTTGAAAATGATGGAGAAAATTTTGGTAATGCAAATGAAACTTAAAAGAGCGGCATGTGCACATTTTTCCCTGCAGGGAGTCGATTGTTAAAACATTGACTTGCTCATCCTTGACTAGTTGGGACTTGATTGTATCAAATTCAAATGCTGCAGACAGACCAATGGTTGGGTTTTTTAAAATCCTCTTTGAATCCGCTCTGCAAATCTAATGGACTTTTCTCAATCCTCACTGGTCTTGATTTCTGTGCAACCTTTGACATTATCAGACACCTTCTTTTAGATAGGTTTTCCTTTCTAGGTTTTCCCAACACCATTTTCTCCCAGTTTTGTTTTATGATTCTTACAATTACTTCTCAATTACTTTTACTCTTTTTTCATCAAAGTCATGCCCATTAACCTTTCTTGTTCCCCATGGCTCTGTATTGGCTCCTCACCTAACTTTCTTGCTTAGTAATCACATCATTTCCTTGGATTCAGTTGTCATTTCTAAGTAGATGATTCCCAGAACTCTTCCCAGCCCTAGGATCTCTTCTGAGCTCTACCAGCTTCTTTTTGGACATCTCTTAACCCTATGTTACCTAGACATCACTTACTCAATGTATCCTCACAAAACCACCTCTCCTTTTCAGTACTTTGCTGTTTCTGTTGAGGGCACTACCATCTTCCCGAAAGTCCAAATTCACAGCTTTGGTCTTATCCTCAACTCCTTGTACTTATCCCACATATTCAATCTGTTGTCATGTTGTATAATTTCTCTGTTCACAACAACTCATAAGTACATCCTCTTCTGTACTCTAAACAGCTGCCAGCCTGGTAAAAGCCCTCATCACTTCATGCCTAGGTTTACTGCAGTAGCATTCTGTTTGGTTGTCCTGCTTCAAGTCTCTTCCCGCTCCCTTCTTCCCCTCAGCTGCCAAAGTGTTTATCTAACCATACTATATCCCTGCTTAATACTCCAGAAGCTCCCTTTTATCTTCCATGTCAAATATAAAGTTCTGTTGTCATTAGAATAGAGAAAAGAAACAAAAGACATATCATAAACTTAAATATTGGAACTTAAATACAAAGTAAGAAAGAAAATAAAAGCATGTCATGCATAGCAGAACATGAGAAGATTCAAAATATACAGCTATAAATTTACATTTCGAGAAAGCCTGTATGATAAATACTACATGTTTTGTTGAGAACTGGCCATCTTTTCTTCCTTGTAAGTTTTCTTTTGTTGTCTGCTGTGCACTTTTTTACTTTGCCCTTTTTTTCTCCTCCTTCCCCTCCCCCCAGGCTGCAGTTAAGTTTGGATGTTTCTCTATTGCTACAGACATATGTACACATACACATATATACCTACATATATAGACATATTTTCCCAAACAAATTTTACTCCTGATCTTTGTTTTTATGTTTGTACATATCTCATTTCCCAACCCTCCTGCCTCCTCTAGTTTACTTCTGCCCACTATGTTGCCCTCCTGTTACTTGCCTCCAGGGATCCTTCCACTGTCCTCCCATTCCCATAGATCCAAAAATCCTTCTATATAGTCCACTATAACCTATCCCCTTACCCTCCCCTCTAAACATCCCCCCTCCCTGTCCTCCCACTGTTTGTTTTCTTCTGAATTTAGAAGACTTATAGTCATATGTGTGTGTAGGTATGTAACGTTCCCTCTGAAACCCATTCCCAATGAAAGTACCAACCCTCCTCACCCATATAATTTTTCCTCTTGCATCTCATTTGTATAAAATAATTATTTTTTGCTGTTCCTAAATCATTTCAGTTTTTAAGTTCATATCATACTCAAGTTTACCCCGATCTTTCTTATGAGCTACCCAGTTATTAATAAGAATCTTAGACATATGCTTTATTTTACATATACAAAAAGTAAACCACGTATCCTTATTGAAATAAAATATGAATTTTAACCAGTATTTTGTATGTACCTTATAGTTCTCTTGGTTCTTGTATGTCAAATCCTCTAAGTTCAGGTTCTTTATTTTAACAGAATCTTGAAAGTCTGACTGATCAAATATCCATTTTTTTCATTCAGGATTATGTTTAACTTTGCTAGGTATAATAATTTTTGGCTGGAGCCCCTAGTTCTTTTGCAGTTTTATATATTGCATCCTAAGACCTTTCGTCCTTTAATGTCACCACTGCTGGTCTTGTGTGATTCTATTGTTTTATTCTTGTTGCTTTTAATATTTTATCCTTAAGCTGGGAGTTTCAGGATTTGAGTATGATATATACCTATCAGTTTTCCTCATAGGATCTCTTTTAAGTGGTGATCAATGGATTTTTTTTCCTATTTCTATTTCCCACCCCACCCCCTTGTTCTAATGCCTTAAGACAATTTATTTAATTATTTCTTGTATTATTGCATCAAGATCCTTTTCATATCATAACTTTGTTAATCTGATTATTTTTACGTTTTCTTGATCTATTTTCCAAATCTGTTGTTTTTCTTATGTTTTACTTTCTCTTCTGTTTTTCCCCTATTCATACTTTGTTTAATTATTTCTTGATCTCTTATAATTTTACAGGC
Organism: Potorous gilbertii; assembly: GCA_028658325.1. Lineage (NCBI taxonomy): Eukaryota > Metazoa > Chordata > Mammalia > Diprotodontia > Potoroidae > Potorous > Potorous gilbertii. The sequence continues at coordinate 367,652,442 of CM053770.1, read as the reverse complement.
TGTCATTTTCTTCTTTAAGTTTTTGGATCTCCTTTTCTAATTGGTTGACTTCCCTTTCATAATCTTTTTGTATTTCTTGGATTATTCGATTTTTTTTTGTAAATAGTTTTGCCTCCATCTCAGTCATTTGATTGTTAAAGTCTTTTTTAAGATCGTCTGTGGATTCTTTTTGGGCAGGTGACCATCTGACATCACTCTTTGGGGGTTTCTTTACTTCATTGTCCTCTCTGAAGATGAACTCAGGTCATCTGTTTTCTATGATTGGATTCTTTCTCCTTTGCCTGTGTATTTTTTGTGGTAATAGCGTAATATTTGTAATCACCTCTAGTGCTGGGATATGGGGAATGGTGCTTCTTGCCCCAGATCTTCAGTACTCCCCTCTAACCTGGAACCAATACCAAACCTCCAATTCCCTGTATGTGTCTACAGCCCCACTTTCTGCCCCACTGCTTCTGCACTCACCAGGCAGGTGCTTGTTCCTTTTCACCCCTACTGCCCTTCACAGCACAGGTGGATCACAACAGAAGTTCCTCAATCTTCCCGGGCTCAGATTCCTAACTCCACTCATTGTCCTAGGGGAGAAGTTCCTATGGCTGAGGCCAGGCAGCCTCTCAAACCAAACAACCCCAGGGCTTTCCACTTACTGTTAAAGTGGACCCTAAGGTGTTTACTCTTCATCAGGACCAAACCTTCTCCTGGGATTGTTCTTCTGATCTTCTCAAATTGTACCAAGAAGACCCTTATCATGCCTCTATTCTTATTTATTTTTACCTGTATTTTTCGGCCTAAGGTACTATTTTATCTCTTTTGTAGAAGAAAATCTTGAGAACTCAGAATTTTCTGAACTGCTCCACCATCTCCCAACACTATACTCTCTTGCACATGCTTCATGATCTAGCAACATTGACCTTGTGGTAACTCAGCCATAACCTTCCCCCACCTTATGCCTTATCTTTCCACTGACTCACCCCCAGACCTAGAATGCTCTCCCCTCTGAACTCTCCTTTAGATTCCTTGGCATTCTTCATTATTCAGCTGAGATCCTTTAGAATTGTGTTCCAAACCTTTCTGAGTTTACTTTCCATTTTTACACTCTTTATATCTTGTACATAAACTTCTTTGTGTGTTGTGTCCCCTATTTTGAGCATAAGCTCCTTGAGAACAGGAACTGTATTTTTGCTTGCCTTTGTATTTCCATTGCTTAGCAGCATAGTGCCTGGCACATAATAAGTGCTTTGTAAATATTTGCTGACTTATTTGATTGAGCCTTTGCTTTGATTTTATTCCATGCTTACTCTAGGTTTTCTGAGGAGTATAGAAGAAGGTAAGCATTTATCTTCTTTGGTTCAGTGAGAGTGTTTGGGGAAAGGCAGCAAAACTTCTTTCTGTGTTTTTGGCTTTCCAGGAAATCATAAATGAGTGGGATGAACAAGAGCGCCGTGCCCAGGTAAAGGCTGAGCAGGAAAACAGCCTGTATAGATACAAGAACAAGAGTCATGGAACAGGACTGAGTGAGGAGGAAGAAGAGGAAAGAGAATTCAGAAAACGATTTCCACTCCATGAAAAGGTAGAATCCTCGAATTTTGAGGGGGACCATGGAAATGGGTTTGAGAATGGCTCCTCTTTACCACATGTACTGCATCCCTACTACGTCCCTCCCTTGTTAAGACACCTAATGAGTTCTTTGTGATAAGTACTCGGTAAACTTTCGAGAGTGGACTGCTCCAGTGCTTGCAGTATTTCAGGCAGCATAGCCCAGTGAAAGAGCAGTGAAGGTTGAGTCAAGAAGACCTTACTTTGAATCATACCTCAGACAACTACATAGCAGTGTAATGCTGAGCTTTGGTTTTTCTCATCTGTGAGATGGGGATAATAGTACCTGCGTCGTGAGATTGTTGTGAGGATCAAATGAGGTAATGTATTTAAACCTTAAAATGATATATAAATCCCCAGTTTCTGTTTTACAGTACTGGAACCCCTACCTCCCAACCTCTCTACCCCCTTTTGGGGGAATAAAACTTGAGGCCCAGAGAGTTTTGATGACTTGTTTAGAACCATTCATCCTAATGTGATAGGATTTTTGACTTGGATATAAAAGAGATCTTACAAGTAATCTAGTCCAACTTATTAATTTTATAGATGGGGGAACTGAGATAAAGAGGCACAGACATAGTAAGTGGCAGAGCTACTTATTATGTAATTATTGTATCTCTAATATATAATTAAAATTTAGGTCCATTGACTTCACTTTACCCTGTATCAAAATCACCAATGTGGTCCAGCCATAAGACTGACCATAACTTTTCCCTGTTAAACTCGAGTGACTTCCTGTTGCCTTCAGGGTCAACTACAAGATGCTTTGTTTAGCATTTAAATCTCTTCATTACCTAACCCCCTCCTGCCTTTCAAACCTTCTTACATCTCATTGCCCTGGATTTTGATCCAGTGACACTGACCTCCTGACTGTTCTTGTTCTCTTAGTGTTACCCCATGTCTGGAATGCTCTCCCTCTTCATTTCTGTCTTCTGGTTTCCCTGGCTTCCTTCAAGTTCCAGTTAATGTCCCACCTTCTTCAGGAAACCTTCTCTAACACTTCTGAATTCCAGAGCCATTCCTTTTCATTATTTATCCAATATGTAGATTAATATGTATATATTTTGTTTGCGTATTATTTCTCCCATTAGCCTTTAAGCTCCTTGAGGGAAGGGACCATCTTTTGCCTCTTTTTGTATCCCCAGTGCTTAGCACAGCACCTGGCATACATTTGGCACTTAATAAATGTTTCTTGATTGATTAGCATGTTGCATCCCCAAACTAGTATTTTTCCAGGCACTGTGCTAGTTACTGGGAATAAAACTACTTTTAAGAAGCTTACCTTCTAATGGCAAGCACACAACTATTCTATTATTTTATGCCTTTATCCTGTTTCTTCTCGCTCACTAATATTAATAGTTGTCTTACTCTGACCCATAGGACTTTGCAGATATTATAGCCCAGCCAACTCTAGAGGAGCAAATGGAGACTGAAGATGAGCCAGTGGAGAGAGCAGACGAGGATGTAATTTTCTTCTCCCCAAGCTCGATGCAGGCTGTGATGTTGGTCCATCAACAGTTGTGCTTAAACTTTGCACGATCCCTCTGGTACCAACAAGACCTACCATTACACCAGCCTGAACATTACTTCAGCTTATTTCTGGCTTGCTATCAGACTGGTGCATCACTCGTGACACACTTTTACTCCTGGATGGGTATGTTATTGTATTTTTATTTATTGTATACTTGACAGTTGATAGAGAGTAAACTAAAATGGGAAATTAAACTAAAAGTTTTATGTAATACTGTTTTCACTTAAACATTTCTTAGTGAGTATTTTATTTTCCTAAGGAAATGAAATTACTTAGGTCTAAATTTATTGCATTTTTAAAACTTGGAATGTTAAGGGGTTTTTAATACCTGAATACTTTGGGGAAGAACTTAAGAGAACATGCAGGTTGTTTTTGTGTCCGGTGATAATTTCATTCCCGTAAGGCTTCTAACTCGTATGTTGCACTCTTGTTGCACAACAACATTATGTTGAATGTACAAAGACATCATAAAAACTTATGAAACTCTATTTAAGGGTAAATGACTGGGTATTGAGGAATTTGTGGATTCTTGGTATATTCATGTATAACTTCCCCAGTATCTCCTTCCCTCTACCCCATTCATACTCCCTAAACTAGAAAAGGAATTTTCCTTTCTTGTCAGTCAGAGTAACTATAAAAAGTGACAGGTTAATATGTCCACGGTGTAAATGATGAATGGTCTGTGTGTCTCCATATTACAGAACCTGGGAGTTTGGAACCATCTTTTAGACATGCCGGTAACCACCCTAGTCCCAAATCTGGCATGTTCTGAAGAAAAATTTGCCAGTAGTAGTTTTTTTCACCTGATGGCAGCTTTGCTGTTTGTCCATCATGCTTTTGGTTACAAGACCAAAAACTCTTGGACCAAGAAGATACTCTGTCCTAGTGGTCATCAGTCTTATTCTTGTTATTTGGCATTGCAGGCACAGAGGTGAATGACAGGCTTCTGGGCAGCCAGCTCTTGGGCAGTACTCTCTTCTACAACACTCTTTTTGAAGAGGCAGCCTCAGACCTGACTTTGAAACCTGATGGACCATATGATTTTTATCAGCATCCCAACATAAAGGAAGTCAGACAGTGCCAACCTGTGCTGCATGACTTCACTGAAGAAGTAAATCGACTTTTACAGGACTGGCCAGAGCACCCAGCCCTCATGCAGGTAAGTCTATCAGATCTGTCAGTGGCAATCACATATTGCAAGCACATGCATATAGATATTTTACGTCAAAAAATTGTATTTCAGTTGCTGTAGTTCATGCAATATATGCTTGCCTTTGTCAAAAGTGGTCATTTTCTTTTTTGGGTTGGGAGAAGTCTTATATTTGGCTCTAAACTCTCTGCTCTGGTTTCTGACCTCATTATTCAACTGAGATAGTGTGTTCTCTGTCTTTAAATGATCTCTTACTTGCCAAGTCTAATGAGCTTTTATTAATCCTGTTCTTTCTTGACTTCTGAAATATTTGATACTGTTGACTATCTTATCCTTCTATATACTTTTTTTACTTGGGCTTTTTGGGAATGCACTCTCACATTTCTCCCATGACTCTTCCTCAGTCTGGATCTTCATCAATGTCTTCCCCATTAACTGAGTGTTTCCCAAAAGCTCTGTTTTAGGGCTTCACCTTCATCTTTTTTCTCACTACCTTCCCTCACTGATACTGATCTCACCAGCACCCATGGGTTCAATTATCTTTATACTGATGATGTCCGGGTGTATATAGCCATCCCTGGTATTTCTCTTGAGCTCTCTAGTCCTATATCATCAGCTGACATTACGTACTTGATGTCCCATAGACTTCTCAAATGCAACATGCCCAAAACAACTCCTTCTGTCTCCCCCTTTCCTCCCTTCTCTTTCCACCTGCCTTTTTTCCTCTTCTCCCCTCCCTTCTTTTCCTTCCACTCTCCCCTTCTCACTTTTTCTGAACTTCTCTATCATTATTATTGAGAGCATCAATCCACGGTCACTCAGGTTCATTATCTTGCTGTTATCCTCGATTCATATATTTAATTATGTGAATAATTAACTGTTCTTGTTTCTCTGACTTTGACTTCTCTGGTGTACCTCTCCTTCTGTCTGCTCACCGTCATCACTTGTTTTTGGTCCCTATCAACCCTTGCTTAGAGTATTGTAATAGCTTCCTACCTATCTTCCCTACCTTGGCTATTTTTACTTCAGTCCATTCTTCACATAGCTGCCAAAGTGATTTTTTACTAAAGCATAGGTCTGACCATGTTCTTCTTTACGTGTAATTTTACTGTTTGAATTCCAAAGATAAATACAGCATTTGTGCCTGTCATGTAAAAGCTTACATTCTAACAGGTAAATATAAATATTTGAAAATGGTAAGTGCATAAGAGAACTATGGTATAAAATCTAATAAAAGGAGAGATCTTTGGAAAACTTTAATGCAGGAGGTGACATTTAAATTAGGCTTTGAAGGATGAGGTAAGATTTCAACAACTGGAAAAGAGGTAATGTCCTAGGGATGTTCCATAGGGAATAGTTGGAAAAAAGATAGGGAGGTGGGAAAGTATGGAATGACAATTAGTCTAATTTGTCTGGAACAGAACGCTTGAGTGTGACTGTTGTGAAATAAGTCTCAAGGTCACTGCAGATGTCCCAGTGCTGCCGGCTCATTATGCCTGTCAGTAAATATACACATATTCACACATGCCCTATATTTTTATTTGAGCCTATCAGAATAAAACCTTTTTTCAAAATAATACCATTGTAACTTTGAGATTCTTTAACTGACTTAAATGGTATTGCCATGGAAGACTTGATGCAATTCATCGTATCCCATAAATATGGATTGTAGAGCAGAATGTGCCCAGCTCAGTCAGGGCTAGCCTGTTGCCTTCACTTAACTCCTAGTTCTTCTATTCCTTGCTGATTTTAATGCATGAGAGAACTTATTTTTAAAGCAGGAAACATAAATGGCTTTTTGATTTCAGGTTCTAAGTGTGTTGTCAAGCATGGGCAGAAGATTGTGCTGATGATCACTGTCTGAGACTTAATCGTTTTTCTTCATTATCTAGCTTATGGTTGTGATGGACAGAATCCGAAGCTTCCCACTCTCTAGTCCCCTTTCCAAATTTCTGAATGGCTTAGAGATTCTTTTGGCAAAGTCACAGGTAAGGTGGAGAACCAGCGTCACTTCTGTGCCATGATATAAAGTAGTGGAGTGGGACTTTATAGTGGTTAAATTGTCATGATGTTTTTGTGAGGGGAGAGAGTTGGCATAGGTGGCAAGGATCAGAACTGTAATTTTCCCTGTGACTGGCATAGGGAATTTCCCAGGAGCAAACCCCTTCCATCAGTTTAGATCAGCAACTGTTCTGCAATTTATAAGCTTAGTGAACTGTCAGGGACACTTAGAGGTAAAGTGACTTGTCTAGGGTCACCTAGCCAGTATGTGTTAAATACAGGACTTTGAACAATATGTCTCTGACTCTGAAGCCAAGTCTCTTCTTAGGTTACACTATTTCATCAATAATAATTGCTCCTTATTTATTGGTATTAATAATTTATGATAGATCTTATACACAGTACAATTATTATATGCTTTTCTTATTTAACGATGTGTAGAAAACATTGCTAATTATTATTAATAATTTTCTAGGTCTTGTTACACTGGCATAGCCTTTGAGAACCCAGGTCACGACCTCCATGCCATGTGAAGTACTGGAGTAGGATTTTATAGAAGTTAAATAATCCCACTCTTTTATAGATCAAAACCACAAAACATGATTTGTCCAAACTCATACTGTTAGTGAGTGCTGGAACCAGATCTTGGACTCGCCTCTTTTTTTCTCTAAGCTCATTACTCCTTCCCGACTCCTCTTTATTTGACTTCAACTAAGCGCAGTTTTTGCCTTTTTAAGACTTGATTCTTGATTGACTCAGAAAAGAGTCATCCTGTTAAGAGAATTCAAATTCACTTGGAGTTTATAAATATACATTGAGGCTCAGTTTGTTTTAGCATGTTGTCCGGGAGAGGCCCCTTTCCAGTAGTTCATTTAGGACCATTTTTCCATTACCACAGACCTCATCAGTCCACAGCTAGCTGTTTTTATAAATGGGTGCTGAATTTTTTAAAACGACAAGTTGAAAATTATTGGTAGGTAGGATCAGTGCAAATTCATCACCACTATACTGCAGTCATAGTTTAAAAGCTGTTCTCTGTTAGCAACTATCTCTCTTTGTACAAGGGGATGATAAAAGATAGTTAATACATTAAGGAAGGAACCAGTCAAATGAGGAGGAGCCATTTGGGGCTTGTATTCTCCTATCAAAAATCACTTAGCTGATAAAGGGGTACTTTTGTTTCCTTTAGGATTGGGAAGAGAATGCTAGTCGAGCTCTGTCCTTACGTAAACACCTTGATTTGATCAGTCATCTGATCATCCAGTGGCGTAAATTGGAGCTTAAGTAAGTAGTATTAAATGTGCACCTCCTAACTTTCTTCCCCACTCCTCCCCCACCTAATGTTCTTATCAGTTGTGACAAATTCAAATAGAGTTGGGGCCATTAATCAATACCTAGAGATTCATGTGGTCTACATGTTCATTTAGTATTAAATATTAGATATTATATATGTTTTATTCTGCACACACAATTGAACCATAGGATTCTGCAGTTGTTTGAGTAGGTTTTTTCCAAGAAGATTGTATTTTGAAATGGGTATTTCATTTAGAATGCATGAGTTTTGACATATTATTGATTTTGTATAAACTAATTTGAATCCCCCAACAGATCTGGGATTTCTCCCAAACACATTCACTTGGAAAAAGAACATTGTAGCTATTGGTCCTATAGTCCAAAGTGTGTTTCCTGACTGCCAACATGGGTCTCTTTTCTCATGTTTCAGCTGCTGGTCCATGAGTCTAGATAATACCATGAAACGACACACAGAAAAATCCACCAGACACTGGTTTTCTATCTACCAGATGCTTGAGAAACATATGCAAGAGCAAACAGAAAGGAAGGAAGGTAATGATCTTTTTTTCTTTACACTTCGTGAATTCCTTTAGAGTAGGGGCTCTTAACATAGGTTATGTGAATTCATTTTAAAAAATAAACCACTGCATTATCCTGAACTACTCACTCATCCTCATCTGCCAGTTGCCAAATGAATGTGAATTCATTTTAAAAAATAAACCACTGCATTATCCTGAACTACTCACTCATCCTCATCTGCCAGTTTGTCTCTTACATCATCTCTTGCACCTGACCCTTTCTCTTTATTTACATACTCACACCTTAATTCAGGCCCTTATCATTTTTTGCCTCAAGTCTCTTTCTATTCCAGTTCATCCTATACTTAAGGTGATTTTTCTTAAGTGCAGATCTGATTATATTATTCCTTAAGTCAATTCCAGTGGATCTTTGTTTGTTCTAGGACCAGATATAAGCTTCTGTTTAGCTTTTAAAGCCCTTTATAACCTGTCCCCAAACTATCTTTTCCTGTTACTATATGTTACCTTCCTTCCCTCCAGTAATGCTGCAAGTTCAGCCAAACTTAGTCTCTCTGTTCCTCACATGTGATACTTATCTCTCTGTCTTTGCTGTGGCTGTCTCTTGTGCCTGGAATGTAGTTCCACCTCACTTCTGCCTCATAAAATCTTTCTCTTCCTTCAAGGCAGAGCTCATGTTCTACATAAAGTCTTTCCTGTTCCTCTCTCTCCCAGTTGCTGATGTCCTGACATCACCTCTCTATCTTTTCTCTTTTTCTTCCCAAACTATTTTGTATTTATTTGTTTTTATTCTCTTTATGCTTATGTATTGATTTGTCTCCCAGATTAGAATATCAACATCTTATGACAAGGGATTCCTTCATTATTTGTATTTATGTCACCAGTGTCTGCCTATTCCGTGCCTTGGACTTTGTTGGTGCTTAATAAATGCTTTATGGTTGATTAGATGAATGGTAGATACCTGGAGCTTTTCCCAGTGTGCTAGATTTAGAAGATACTGAAGTGCATTGACAGCCCTTTAGCCCTTCAGCAGGTAGAAACGAATTTACTTCCTACCTAGCAGGAATGTTAGTTAAAATTGACTGAGGTTAGGCTCCTTCCTCATTCCACCTCCCTCAAGTGAGGGAAGGTTTCCTACCAGTTTTCCAGGGTGTAGTTTAGTGGTACTTGTCCACATTCAAAAATTCCTTTTTAGAGCTTGGATTATTCTTATCATCATCTTCCCCATTTTACAGAAGAGTAGGCAGATTTTTAGCAGGCTTGCCCAAAGTTCACACTGGAAGAGGTAGATAGGTCTAATAACCAGATTCTCTAGTCATGTAACCCAGTACTCTTTCCATTGGGCTACAAAAAGTCTAAGATCTCTTGTCAGAGAATACATTTGTCTGTTTAATGCAATTAATCTGTCACTAAGAATTGGTGAAGTACTTTCTTCATATGCTGGACACTGTGCTAGGTGCTGGGGAGCAAAGGGGATGACAGAGGCAATGAATGAAACAATCTCTACACTCTGGGAACTTTGTTAAGTGAGACAAAGCAACAAGTACATAAAAAATTTTGAGTTAGAAGGTAATTTATTTTGTACTCATACAATGCCAATTCTCAATTCAGCATCAGAAACCTTTATAACTAAAATGCTCCCTCTCTCATCTCCTTATCTACATTGTCCCCGTGAAATTGCATTTGGTGTCAGATGTGCCAGAAATACATATTCCTATTTAAATTCTTCCTAGAATGTGATAGGCGTATGGCATTGACAATGTTGGTCAGCACTTTACAAGCTTTCATTGAAGGAGCATCCCTAGGAGAATTCCACATACGACTTCAGATGCTGCTAGTTTTCCATTGTCATGTCTTATTGATGCCACAGGTGGAAGGAAAAGGTAAGAGTTTGATTCTCTTAAAAAATACATGTTATTTCTATTTTGCATTAGAATGACAGCAAGATGAGTGGATAAAAAGCTGTCCTGGAACCCAGGAAGACCTAGGTGGTCGTGTAACCTTGGAACCAGTCACCTAATATCTAAGTGTTCTAGGCAGCTCTTAGGTGGGGTCAGCAACCAGGCTAATCTGTAGACTGACTCTTCTCTCTACCACTTCGTCCTTCTAACCCTACTTCCTCTCTTTCTAAAAGTGTTTTTTACATTTTTAAATGGAGCTTTATTGTATTCTGTAGTTTATTAAACCCCTGGTCTAAGAAAAGGTGATGCCCTGCATTGGTAGAAGGAATTTCCACACCTATGAGGTCTTTGTACCAGTGAATTCACACGTTCAGTTATGTTATGTATAGCTTTTTCCATATAATGTATTAGTAAGCATGCTCAAGGGGAAGGGGGGGGAGTATAAATGACATTTCTTGGTCTGGTTTATGGGGTATACCGTACTTAGTTCTTTATTTAATGTACATCTAGTAACTTACTCTAGATAGTGTTCACAGTGAAATTGATTGTAGATTAAGGAGTGGTCTCAATTCACTTGACTCAGTAAATTGGTAAGTAAAGGGGTCAAATTCCTTTTTGGCAGCTTATTTTCAATCCTTATGTAAAGATCACACAATCTTTGCCAACTTCTAACTTTAAGGGATTATTTAAAAGATCCTTTTATGATACAACTTTGGATTCTGCTTTTTAAGGAGAGGGGCAGTATCCCCTCCCAAAGTAACTTGAAGAATCCAAAGGCTCGTGCTGGAGTCTAAGGGAAAAGTCCCTTCATTGATCCATGGTGACTGTTAAGCTTTAGCAAGGTCATCAGTTGTTGTTCAGTGTCATCAGCCACATTGTCCTTAAATCAGCTGACATAAAGAACAATGAGACAGTGATGTTCACTGAAGAAACAGAATATCAAGGAGTTGGCAACGTCTGCATCAGAGAAATTTGGGATTTTTTGGTGCTCCCAGTTTAAGGCCCATGGGTTATGGTGCTATGAGGGAAAACCTCCTTTTAGAAAAAGTTGTTACTGTTTTTCTCTTTTATTTCTTTCAGATTCACTTTGCAGTGTTCTTTGGAATTTGTACCATTATTATAAACAGTTCTCAGACAGAGTCCAGGCCCGCATTGAGGAACTTCGATCCCCACTAGAAAAAGAGCTAAAGGTGGGTGACTTGAGTGACTCATGACAAAAACACTTTAACAAATGCAGTTACTTTAGGTTATTCCTAAATTTTAAAAATCATCAAATAATCATGAGGATTCTATTGAAGGGCAGTAATTTGGGGAAGGAGAGGTGACTACTGTGAAGCAAGATAAAATGTGGGTTTTTAAGGTTCGTAGCGCCCAGTTTTATGTCATTTATCCTAGAGTTACATGTTGTCATTGCCTTTCATCTCCATCCGTTATCATCTTATTTTCCTTTTAAACTTGGGTCATCAAAGAGCTATTTGGTCATATTGTTTCTGTTTAAAACTTAGAGAATTGTAGATTTAGGATCTGATGGTACCTTAGTGGTAATCATCTTGCTCAACTCCCTTATTTTCAGTAAGAATAAATTAAGGCCTAGAAAGGCCACACAGGTAGTAAATAACAGAGCCAGGATGTAAATTGATGTACTGTGACTCTTGATTAAATACTTTTTCCACTGAATCAGATACCCTCCTTGATACAGGTTTTGAGCCACTTTGCTGATGAAGCAAGGTGATGATAGGAACTGACCAGTTCTGTGGCTGCAGTGGTAAACTCTGTGGGGTATATAGGTCCTAGGTATCAGGACATGGGAGTATTCAAGTGGGTCATTGATTTTAATTGCCTTATACAAGTGCTAGAAGAATGTAGGATCCTTGAGAACTGGGAATCCTTTCATTTGTGGAAGATTGCACTTCCTCCAATTTCCCTGAAGCTTATTTGAGTTGCCAGAACTCAGTCCTGCGTTTTGCAGATGGACCCTGGACCTGTTTCTGGGTTGTATAAGCATCATGAAACTGGTGCTGTGGAGAGAGGGATTGAGTTTGGAGTTGGAGGACTTGGGTTTGAATGTGGTCTCTTCCGCCTTACTACCTGTGCGACCTTGGCAAGTCATTCTTTTTGAACCTCAGTTTTCTTATCTATAAAATGAAGATGTTGGACTAGGTGACCTATGAGGATTAGACTAGATGGTCTGTGAGGTCATTTCCATCTCTTAAGTCTGTGAACTTAAAAATAAACTTTATGTCTGGTTTTGTAAACAAAGTCTTTGATTTCTGTTCATATTACAGGAATTTGTTAAGATCTCCAAATGGAATGATGTTAGCTTCTGGGCTATAAAACAGTCGGTGGAAAAGACACACAGGTAGTAATAAAACACTTTCTATCTGAAGTTTGATTTCAGTTTTTGTAATGGGCAGCAAGTATATAACCATAATATACTTGTGACAGTGGTAGAACAGCATCTATCACTGGACTTCTGAAAGTCCCTCGATTCTGTCTTTGGATGTACAGCATGCCTTAAGTGCTTACTACAGTGATTCGAATTTATGGCATTAACCATTTGGGCAGTCTACTGGCTCTTTGAGACACCTTGGAATAATGTTTTTAAATGCATAAAAGAACACATATAAGATTATGATGGAAACTAATTTTATTGAAGTAGTTATCAGAAATACAAAATACATAGACATATTCATATACCCCCAAGGTAAGAACCTCTGACATAGTATTTGCCTTTGGAGAGTAAAAGAAAAACTTTATTATAGAATAGTAAGAAATGAAATGTATAAGAGGGCAAGTATGTGGGCTTGATAAAAGTTTTAAACATTTTTCCCCCTTGAAACATGTTTACCTATCTCCAATTGCTGTTATTGGTTGTGGTCAGGACCCTCTTTAAGTTCATGAAGAAATTTGAAGCTGTCTTGAGCGAACCTTGCAGGCCTTCTTTGATGGAAAATACTCACAGAGAGCAACTAGACTGTCTGCAGAAGCAACCGGCAGCAGATGAGGAGAAAACTCCAATTCAGAATCTGAACAGCATGCTGATTGAAACTCTCTTAACCAGACCAGGCAGAACCCAGGTATGTACTCAAGTTTCTTCTGGGAAATTTTCTGTTCACATCTTGTTCTTTGGAATGACAGACTCCTCCTACCTATGGGCCTATCCTGGCAATCCAAACAGGGCAGTTAGATCTTTTGAAGTGTTGTTAAGGAGTTTTCAGGCTTTGGTTGTTGGCCCAACTAAAGCACTTGACCTGGCAGAGCAGTGAGGCATAGCTGCTGGAAAACACAGTGTTGGCATAGAAACCTGAGTCTGCCTGGCACTTTAGCTTGTGGAGAACCCTGCCATCCTTGGTGTTGTTTACACCATTGTCTTTGACCCACCCCATCTAGCTGTCCTAGAAGGTCATCTTGTTTCAGATTGAAGGGACTAGTGATAGCTTGGGGATAGAGAGAAAGAGCCTCCCTCACCTTCAGGGCTCAGCTCATGCACCACCCTTGTACTGGAAAGCCTCTTCCATTCCCTGCACTGAGTGTTTTCTCTCCCTCCTTTCAAATTACCATCTGTTTACATGCTAGAAAATCACTCTTCTCAGGAAACTCTTGGATGTGGGGGCACTTTCTTATTTTGTGTTTCCAATGTTTAGCACAGTGCTATACCCAGGGTGCACTTTAGCAAATGGTTGTTGGGTTGGGCTATATAATTTCCTCAGTCCCCTGTACCTTCTCCACACAATTATAAAGAGAGCCAGAAGATCGCCACCAAAGAGGAGATCGACAGCCTTTTTGTTAGATATTTCCATATACTTGGGAGGTCTGGGGGAAGGGGAAAATTCAAAATTGTTTTACTTGTTACATCACCTTGGCTGATTTCCCCAAGTATCTAGCCTAGTGGGTAGCATTGGAGACTCTAGAGCTTTCTTTTCTTTCTTTAAAAAAAAATAGCACATTTTTGTTTTTATACCATTCATTTCCTTATGGTCCCCTCTCTTCTCTCTCCCTCACTCCCATTGAAACTTGTCATGTAAAAAGAAAAACATTTAGGCAAAACCAAGAAGCATAGCAACCTTATCTAACAGTGTTTGTGACATTCTATACCTAGAACAGAGAGGTGTATTTTTCATCCGTTCTCTAAATCATATCAATTAATGAGATTTTGACTTCATCTTTGGTTCTCTCACCCTCTCCCACCCTTCCCCACTCCCCCAGTTTACATTTATTTATTTTTATATGTTCTTTTCCTGCCTCTGCTTACTTTTCTCTGCTCAAATTCACGAAAGTCTTCCATATTCAGAGCTTTATTTTTCAGTGGATTCACTAATGTCATTCTTTAACAGGTTACCCCCTTTCCATAACCTGTTTGTTATCTTTGAGCTAAGGAGAGAATCTGATTCCCATCCATTTTAGAATTAAAAGACTCTACTTTCAAGAAAATTCTGTGTCTCAGATTTAGAGACCTCGTGCTTGAAAGTGGTTTTCAGAAAAGCAAGGGGTAACATTTCGGTTAAGCACATAAATTCACTAAGTACCTGCTATTTGCCTAGCTTTCAAAAACAACCCCCACCTCACAACAAAACATCAGCTTAGCTATTTATAGTGTGTTGTGAATGCACTCTAGGAAGTCATTCATTTGATCCCTTTATGGATCACTTTATTTCAGAGGCCATGAGGCATTTAGAAAACTAAAAGAATTTTGAATTTGTAGTCAGAGGACCTGAGATTGATCCTGCCTCTTCTGCTTGCTGCCTGTGTGAGCTTGGCAAGCCCTTTGGCAGGGATAAGAACAACAGCAGACATACTGAGTTAGTGTTTGGGCAGCACGTCAAGGTTTACAGGTGCTTTGTATATGTTGTTTCATCGGATCCTCACAACAGTCCTGTGACATAGGCACTGTTATTATCCCTATTTTGCAGATGAGGAGACAGAGGTGTAGGTGATTAAATGACTTGCTCCAGGGTTACACAGCCAGTGTCTGAGGCCAGATCACAACTAAAGTCTTACTGACTCCCCAAGTCCAACATTTAGGTAGTTCACCGTCTAGCCAGACCTCATCTGCACACCTTCCAAAGTCTCAAAATCCAATCATTTCAACGCTGAGAATAGTATCATGTATTTCTTTTTTAGCGTTTACGGAGAAAAAAGTGCTACCATCCAAATTTTTTTTTTACACATGTTAATCATTGTGCCAGTACCTATGTTTACAGTTGTGAGAATTGGGTGGGGACTGTCTGAGGAGCACCCACTGCTATGTCTCTGACTTTCTAGGTCAAGGGGCACACACTTTGATTTTCTTACTTGTTTTTTTTTTCATACTTAATAACTCATTTATAACCCTGAGATGTCAGAGATGATGGTGGTATTTAATACTTTGAGCATTTAAGATGTGAGTTTGACAGCACATTATTGCCAGCTAGTTATGATCTGCTTGATGGAAGTTATTCCTGCCTTTGTTTTGCAGACTGTGCTTCCAGACACATGCCAAGACATCATACCTTTCCTCTCCGAGGGGTTGCTGCAGAGCCGTTTGCCAAAGCTCACCAAACGAATGAAGAAGATATGTATTACAGTCATAAAGCAGAGTCCATTGCCTGGCCTTGTGGAGAACCTTGATCAGTTTACAGGTATGTAAGTGGGTACCCACAGTAGTAAGGTGGATTTTATGGGCAGGAAATTCAGAAAGGTGTTTAGGGTTTGTTTGCTGCAGGACGGATTCTGCTTCTTTTTGGTCTTCTTTATATAGGCTCTGGTCAAAGCTATTGATTAATTTTTAGCAGTTAAACAATTTAAAGGGAGGGGGAGAAAGCAGGGACCAGTATGAAAGTGAAACAAGTGTTAGTTTTGGAATTTATTTGTTTAGAAGAACAACAAATGCACCATTATCTAAAATTTAACAGAAGGATACCCTGCTTGGTGGTGGTGAATCAGCTTTTGTCCTTTTCAGGCAGGACTTTTTAATGATAAGTAGAGCTCTGGGCTCTCAGGGAACACTTCTCCTCTCCCTTCCCCTTTTCAAATGTTTAGTGTCCTTTCTTTTCAGTGTTACTGTCACTTACCAGTGACTTCCCCACTCCCCCTCACAACAGTGAATGTATGTGTACATGCACACACACGCGTGAACACATTGACTGTGTCTTGAAATGTATGCTTCATTCCACTTCTGTTCTCCATATATCTCTGACACTCTGACAGAAAGTTTCATATGTCTCTCCCAAGTATTTTGTTCTTCTGGTTCTTCATACGTCTCTGCACGTTAGTTCATACAAATAAATACTGCTTCTGTGACTCTTTTAATATTCACTTCTCCTTAGCTCAAGCAACCTTAAGCTTTCAGGTATGTTTTCTTTCTCTGTATCTACAGGTGATATCATTTCCTCTGTATGTGAACTACAGACCTTAAGTGTGGAACCAAAAACAGATAAGGAAAAACAGAAATCAGAAGTAAAACACATTCTTTTGCAGAAGCAACGGGCTTTATCAGAGCTCTTCAAGTATCTGATGAAAGTTGGTGAGTCTTCATTAAAAGAAAAATGTATTTCTCTAATACATGTTGTCCTTTTTGTCAGATTGTAAATGAAACAGTATGAATTATATTTCCTGACTGTGTGTATAAAAAATCGGTACACACAAATATATGTGTACATATACAACTGAATAAGAAAGGCAGTGTTGTGGTGTAGTGGACAGAGGACTGGCTTTGGAATTGTTAAGGATTGGGTTATGGTCTTAACTCTGAGGTATATTATTGTCTAGGTCACTCTGGGCAAGTCATTTGATCTCTCAGTGCCCCAGGTCCTCTTTAAGACTATAAATTGCAGAGCAGTTGCTGATCTGCATTAGTAGAGTTAGGTTCCTCACCAGAAAATTCTTTTACCCTTGAAGATTTAGATCTGTAAATACCCTCCCTACTCCCTGACCACCCCCCCACCCCCCCCAAGGCCAAACTCTTCACATTTCTCCCAAAGAAAGAAAAGAGACTGAATGATTGGAAGGGGGTTGCTAATTGTCTGTAAATCACGGAACGGTAATATTGTTTTATTCTTTATTACTCAATTTCCATTTTCTGTGGGAGGCTTTATAGTTTCCTTTTACTTAAAATAGTATTGAAGCATGAACTGCTGGGGAACTAGATTAAGGATGTTTGATTTTTATTTTCTTAAACTCATAATAAAAACTTCTTTTCTAAGGCTTGTCCTATCGCAAAGGCCTTACTTGGGCTCGTTCCAAAGACCTTCAAAATATCCTTCATCTACACCCATTAGATCTTCACAGTGCACTGTCTATCGTTGGCAATACACAGGAATCAGATGGAAGGTTTGTGTTTTGGGTAAAATTTAACTCTATACCTGGACATGAGTTCTGTACAAATGGGCAAGTTGTTTTCTCAGGGATTCTTCCCACCCTCACCCTCCACTTCTTTCCCTACTGGTTCTATATTTCTCTCAGATTTGGTATACACAAAAATCTTCAAAACCCTGAATACCTTTGTAGAACTATTCATCTCTTAAGATGCTTTGTTTTATAATACAAACCTTCTGTATAGCTTTAAACTTCCTTCTTTATTTTTGAGCCAGGTTTTGAAATTTGTTAACCTTTGAAATGGTAATAACTGGAACTCAGAACATAAGCAAGATAGTGAGCTTAACTGCGACTTCCGCTTTGGTTTCCGTGATTATATCCTACAATATGCTGAGCACACAGGAGGTGTTTATTTATTGAGTGATAATGAGTAAATGAATTCAGACAATTGTCTTTTAGATATAACTGGACTTGGTTTATTTGCCTTGGAACCTAACCCAAGACCTGTGGCTATAGGTTTAGGGACATAAACTGTACCTCTTTTCTTCTAGGCTGCTTGCGGAAATCTCTTCCTCCTGGGATGGGTGTCAGAAATATTTTTATCGATCACTTGCTCGCCACTTAAGACTTCAAGCAGCTTTTTTGGCACCTTCAAAGGTAAAAGTTAATAGCTAGAGTGAAAAGTAAAGGTAGAGTTTCAATCTCCCAGAGGTAGACTTAACAAAGATGTTTTTCAAAGCTTTCTCATCATGTACTGAAAGTGGAGGCAGCTGTAATCAGAAAATCCTTCTGTGAGTCATGCTGACATCATAACTATCTTAAACTTCAGCTTATTTATAATATTGGTTTAGGTATAGACCACCTCAAAGTTGGTTGTCTTTGAAATGGAGGGATGGAAATGTACATATATGCATGCAGAAATGATTAAAATTGCCATATTGAATACAGTGTCTTTGTTGAAAAATTTATTTTCAGAATTTTTTCCATTTAAGTCAGTATATTTTGTTTATTGCTTTTATTATCTTTACCACTTTGCTTATTGTCTTATTTATTAAGAATAAGACTGTTCATCATCCTTTTATTAAGAATGTTATTGTTTACATGTATCTGTGAGACACACACATTATCTGGCTTTGTACAAGCCAGATAATGGGTGAAGCACCATCAGAAATACCTGCTGGATACTGTGCCAAAGTCTAGAGAATACAAAGGTAGAAGGGCACTCCTTAAGGAATTTACATGATAGCAGGGGAGACAAATCCATTCTTTAATATTCTGACAGTTATTTGGTCTTGAACTTTTTATGTAGGTTTTAGTTTGCAAATTGCTTTCACTCTCTCAGCATTTGTGTGAGGCACTTGGTGCAATCAGCAGTCAGTCAGTAGTCGTTGAGTAAGGGCCCGATATGTGGGCTACAGAGACAAGAATATTATATTCCCCTCCCTCATGTTTACATGTTCTCAGAGGAGATGTGTCCATATAGAAATGTAGCCACTTCTAGCTAAACATAAGTAGATTGTTCCACAGATGTCCCTTTCTCTCTCCTCTTGAGTAGTAACCTGCCTCCCTGTGGCTCTTCTGGGCTTCAGTGCTGGAGTGGCTATAGTGCCTGCAGCTGCAGCTAGCAAGGATCTTGCCACCTTCCAGCAAGTTTACTCAAAGCCAGAACAGTCTGTATATGTTAAATACAAAGCCATTTTCGAGGAAAGGTGCAAGTAACTAGGGGGAATCAGGAAAAATTTCACATTGATGATTGTACTTGAACTGAGTTTGGAAGGAAAAAGAGATTCCAAGAGGTTGAATTGAAGGGAGATGTGTATTCTAAGCATGAAGAAAAGCCAGTTTCAAAAGCATAAAGACAGGCAATGGGGATGTCTTGTGCAAGAAAGAACAGAAATGACCTGTGTGCCAACCAGTGCAGTGTGTCAGGAGAATTCATTATTTCACATGGAATAGTTTGATGCGGTAGAAAGGGCTTTGGATTTGGAGTCAGAGAGAGAACTAGGGTTCAGTTTTCATCTCTAGCCTTAGATTAAGTCAATCAACCTTTTCAGGTCTCATTTTTCTCATCTTGAAAATGAGTGTTGAATGAAATAATCTTTTAAAATTCTTTCCAACACTAAATCTCATCATCTTCAAGTCAAACCATATGCCCTACAGCATGTTTCTTGGTTCAAAAATCAAGGCCTGACATTTCCCATACCTGTCAAATCTTCTTGCAAGAGACTAGCATGGTAAAGGGTTCCAGGGTTAATACCTTCTCTATTGTAATTCTCTTCCTCTGTCCTGTTCCACCTTCCACCTCCCCCTTGCAGGAGATTGGAGTGAGCATCATTGACCGATGTAAAGGATTCTCGGCACACCTTATGAAGATACTGATCCACCAGAGGAGCTCCCTGACTGCCCTGACAGAACAGTGGATTATTCTCAGGTACAGATTGCCCAATGAGGATGATGCTGAGTTTTCCTTTTTAGACCGAGTGAATAGGACTGTGTATTTAAGCCACAGATTAAATCAACTCAGATTTATGTGGGCTGATTACAGAAATGAAACTTACCCTAAATGAAGGCTTGACAGTTAATTGTCTGGGGAAGGTGAGCATTGGGTATTGCATTCTAGTTCTGTGATTATGCTTGCTTTAAGTGGATATTCTTTTTTCCCTTGTGAAAAGTTTTGTGGTCATGTTAGAGACTAATTTACATAGAAGGAGGCCTGCTTAGGGCTGTTCTGAATTGAGCGTGAAATGATAACATAAAGGAATTAGATTGAAGACTTTTCCTTTACTAAATGTTGTGGTGGCTATCATTTTATAGTCTTAGGGTAGCCAAACCGAATTGTATTTTAGAAGTCAGGCTTACTGAGCCTACTTTTGTTTATTGGTAACAGTAGCAAAAATAATTCACATTTATATAGAGCCTTCTGGTTTTAAAAATATTTTCCCCACAACAACCTGGTGTGGTAGTAAGCTTTATTGCCTCCATCTAACAGTTGGAGAAGTAAAGTAAGAGAGATGTGAAGTGACTTGGCCATGTCTACATCAAAGCAAGCCTGTATCTTTGTGATAACAGGAAGCAACTGGCTTCTCTTTTGATTCAAGGTTCTTATCAGTTTACAGTTTTAGGGAAGTTCGCAATAAATTGTATATTCTTGACTCTGAGGTTGTCTTTGTTGTAGAGTAATTATTTTGATTCAGCCATAACTCCTCACCATCTGTTATGTTTACTTTAGCAGAGTGCCCTAAGTACTTTTTTAAATTAGAAATTCTTAGAATATTTTTTATTTTTTTCATTTCATAAGAAAAGAACTCAGACACTTTTCTTAATGATCAAAATGTATAGGATCAAGTGAGAAGGCATTTAGTTTTGAATGCTCATGTGTAGGTTTCTAGCATATGCTGTCCAACTTTAATGCTTTTATTAAATGGAACAGCCTCCATCCCAGATCAGATAGGATCATCCTTTTGCAAAATGTGCTATATACTTAGTCTGCATTGATAAATATTTGTCAAATTGAAGCTTGAAAAACCTTTTTAATATGTTTGTTTGGTGGGTTTTTTTCTCTTAGGAACCTTCTCAGTTGTGTGCAGGAGATCTATTCTAGACTGCCTGGTTCTCATGGCTATCATGTGGCTTTCCCACCTCAAGATGGTGTTCAGCAGTGGACAGAAAAGCTACAGCATCTGTCCATGCAAAGCATGATTGTGCTGGAGCAGCTTTCCTGGTTTCTTCAGTGCTGTCCAAAGGAGCAGTCTCTAAGCAGTGTAGATGACAAAAGCATAGGAGATGGGCTTTCTACTCTCCATTCTGGGAAAACCTTCACTTCAGAAGTGGGAGAGGCTTCTGGTACAATACGTAACATGATCCCAATAGAACTGAGCTACCCATCTCCTGTGTCTGGAGATTACCTGCCCCCTGGTTGTCGAATGCGAAAATCAGAACAGTTATGGCAGCAGTCGGTGGCAAGCGTGACTGAGATGCTAACAGTCATTAAAACTGTGAAAGCTGATGTGGACAAAATCAGGCAGCAGGCTTGTGAAACTCTCTTTCATTCTTGGTGAGTGGATGGGGATATATCGCCATTACTCACAGTGCAACTGAAATCTGTCATTCATAGGAAAAGAACTGGGATTTACAAATATGCAATTGCTTTTCTTTGAACTCTTTCAATTGGGCTGCTGGATTAATTGTAGGGTATGAATTATAAAAGCATATGCATTAAATGTCATGTGTCCAGCCACAAAATATTAACTAAAATGGGCTTTTTCTGTTATATGTGTAAGAAGAATTCAGTGTTTCTTTCCTGTCCCTTTCAACTTTTGCGACATTTCTATATTGTTGCAGGAAACATTTTGAAGTGTGCTCTGCTGGGTTGAGTTGCATGTCCAAAGTCTCAGCTCAGTTGCAGGGCCTAGAGTCCTTGTTCGTTCTTCCAGGGACAGAGGCTGAGCAAACTGCACAGCAAATCTCATTAGTTAGGAGTCTGGAATATATTAGAGGGGAAATCAATAAAGCCATGGCCGACTTCACTGCCTGGAAGACACATCTCCTTACTTCATCCAAACAAGGTGAAAAGGACAATTTTTCTACTTGATTTCTGAGATTTAGGGGACAGAGTGGGAAGCCTAAAGCAGTAAAGATCTACTACTTTTGTTCTATAAATGTTCCAAGTCTAGATTAATGTTAATTCAAATCTAGATTAAATCTGAAGAAAAACTGTAATTTGGAGGGAAAGAGTTTAAAGTAACCAGGAAAAATTTGCAAAGACCTTGTGGCCTTGTTTCTCATCTTCCCAGCCTGTCTGCTAGAACACACTGCCTGGTAATTGTTGTCAGCATTTAATATTCTTGACAACAAGCATGTAAGTCATGGTAGTGTGAAATAACAGGACTGCAGGAGTCTGTTAGAAATCTTGCCTTTTTCAGACTGAAAGTCTTAGTACAGATATGTGGACAAAGGTCATGTGTTGTTTATCAGGCATCTTATATTACTGTACATATTCTCATGACATTCTTGCCCTTCCAGAAGAGTTTCTGTATATTGATTATTATAAGGATTTCCCGGGTCACCAAGTCAAATGATTCATTATCCTTTATTTCACAAGGCAACTATATGTCCGATGAAGGATTTGTGGAGGATTTCTCAACACAGATGGAGGTTGCCATCCAGGCAATCCTCTTTGCTACCCAGAGTTTGGCAGAGAGAAATGATCAAAAGATACAAAGAGGCAAAGAACAAGAAACTTCCCAAGAGGAGAGTGGTAAGTTTCATATGAGACCAAGATTACTTGTGTGTTGTCTGAAAATTTGTTTAAAAAATATTTGGTGAAAAATCTCAAACCACTTTGATCCTTATTAGTTTAATGCTCATTGACTTCTTACCTCAGTGTCTCTAAGACTTTGTACGGCATGGGTTTTGGTATGTATATGACTTTCTGCCGTTAATGATATTTTTCTCTACCACCACCAAAGACACAACAGACTCGATGGAGAGAGTACAGTCTGGACATCTAACAAAACTCCTAGAAGATGACTTCTGGGCTGATGTGAACTCTCTACATGTGCAAAAAATAATCTCGGCCATTTCTGAGCTCTTAGAGAGGCTGAAATCTTACGGTGAAGACTGTACAACAGAGAAGCACAAGGTAAGTTGGCTCTTTAAAAGCTCATATATTTATAGACTGTTCTAAGGGAACAAATCTTCTGACTCCTTCTTCTCTAGTCTGACTACCTTTAGCATCTTCTAGGTAGCACAGCTGAGAAATTGCCCTGTACATGATAGGTTTTTGATAGTTGTGATATGTGTTACTTGGACTATTTGGAAATGGATGCCTGAATAATAAAGGTAAGAAAGTATAGTTTTGAATACCAGAAAGCCAGTTAATCTTCATTTGGGTTTTAGTCATGTAATATTTGACTTCCATTGTGTGCGTGGGTGGAATTGATGTGACCAAGAGGTAAGTTACTCAACCTCTTAGTGCCCCAGGGAACTCTGTGAGACTAGAACTTGCAGAATAGGGGCCAGTCTACATTGCTGGAAGATTTTCTTTGGGAGTTCCATATACTGATGAAATCACAGGTCTGGACCAAAAAAATACCCCCAAACACCAAAATATTATATTCAACAAGTGTATATTAAGTAAATTTATTAATAATAAGCAATTATTACTAAACTAATAGTTAATAATACTGGGGTACTTTAATAATAGTCAAAAGTGGAAAGTCATTCTACAGTAGCATGAACTACGAGAAGTTGATTTTCCCAATAACAATCTGGCATTTGTTTTGCAAAATTTCATGTTTTATTTTGCCACAGAAAGTGCAACATGGGAGTATTTTACAGAGGGTTGTCCTTAAAGTTAGGATTGCCTGGATCCAGGTGCTTTCTTTGACACATATTGACACATTGTGTGATCCCAGGCAGCTATCTTAAGATATAAGTTGGAGAAATCTCATCAGTTTTGGTACAGGGATTTCCTCACTGGAGAGTTCCTTGTTAGGTTGGGACAAACAAAATTCTACATTGTTTTTGTGAATACAAGCTTCCCTATAAATTGACTATACTTGGACAAGTAAACTTTGTACAGATAACTGAGAATTGGAATTGTGAACCATGGCTTTCAGTTTGTCAAACAAGGCACTTGTCACTGAAGAGTTTTCTTTTGTTTGTTTGAACAAACAGTTCTTCAATCAAGCCTGTTCCTTGTTGGTACGCCTCATGCCCATGCTTTCCAGGTATTTAGATCTCGTCCTGTTTCACCTAACAGTGTCCTTGGCAACTCACCGAAGCACTGGGAAATTGCTCTCTGTGCTCACTCATGTCTTCTCTGAACTTGGTCAGAAGGTAAGTCCAATTTGGAGACCACTTAACGCCAAAGAATACCCAAATTTTCAAATAACTTAAATTTAGAAGTAGTTTTTCATTGGATAGATTCCTACAAAATAACTGGAAGAATTATATAACTAAGGAGGCTATTGATCCTGTCAAATGATTTTCCCAAGAATCTTTTCTGTTTTGAGTGTATTATGTTAAAGCCATTAGAATTGATGCATAGGTAGGCACTCCTAGAAACTGGAGACCACATTGGAATTAATGCTTTTTTGCTTATGTCCTGACTTACCTTGAACTTAAGTGTATTTTATAGTGCAGATCAGAATTCATCCACATTTTCTTATCCTGTATGATTATTGCCAATGTCCTTCCATAAATCCTTCTACCCTCACAGTGAAGGCCTTCCTCTTAAGTCGATACTAGTGGAGCTCTTGGATGGGTCCATCTCCTTCCTGGAATTCTGTTACTGAACCACCAGCCACCTTCTTTGCTATATTTTCTTAGTGATACCCTTTATTATTTTGTAGTCTGTTAATATCCACTACTAATACATCTTTAGGTGACCTACAATTTTAATGCTTTGGTAATTGTGGCATTCCATGGTTCACAGCCATGTAGCATCACCAGAAGAGTACTGATGTTATAGAGACGGACCTTTGTTTCAGTGAGAAGAGAGTTGTTAAAAAGCTCTGTACAATTCTCAAAATGCAGTCCAGCTGGTGCTCCTTCCTTTGTTTAGTTCCGGGCCCAGTTCTTTGTCTGTTTGCAGTATCTGCATTGTTCATGTGCCTTTTTTTCCATCTCTTCAAAATCTTTATGAGAATGATTTGCATTTATATCAAGGGCATCATTGAAGACATAAGAAGGGAACAAGCAGGCTTTCACAAATGATAAGTTACAGCAGATAGCAGCTTTACTGTCACACAGTTGATGGGCAGGTTTCAAGAATACCAGATTGCACTGTCCATATTGTTTGTTGACTATATATTTCAAAAGAAAAAAAAAATTGAACAAAATGGTACCTTAAAGAGCTCTTCACCAAGCAAGATTTTTCCCCCATTCATTGTCATAATCTTGCAAATTCTTTGAAGATATGCAACAATAGAGATAACTGTGCAATCTTCTGTATTAATATTAGGGCCTGATGTTAATCATGAGGCATGAAACAAAGAGGTGCCTACTTCCCCATGCTGTTTATTTCCATGGATAATTAATTGTCCTGTGGAGAGTCCAAATTGAAAGATTTCCTTTTAGATGATGATGAGTTCTTCCTAATGCTGCTGCTTACAGATAACATTGTGCTACTTATAGCAAACTCCTGACATTGCAGAGCTTCCTTCATGAGATCCATAGTCACCCCAAAGATTTAAGTCTAACCGCAGAGGGAAAAGCAAGTGGACAAAGAATTTTTTTGTCAACACTATAGTTTGAAATTGTGTGGACCGAACATAGGTCTAGTGAATCATCACATAGAACATAACATTTCAAAATGGAAAACCTGTATTCCATTGAATTATAGATCCCAGTTTTGGAAAAAAAATATTCCAGAAATTGGTTGTTATCATCAAAAGCAATAAATCTGATGTCATCTCAGTACAAATATGGCTAGATTAAATTGGAGTCTTTGTTGATATAATAGGACCTTTCATTACAGAATGCTGCTTATTAAGACTTCATTCATGTAAGATTTTTCATGACTGACTATGTGCCAATGAGAATGTATGTAAGGCTCTGAATTGCTTAGTCAGGGTAGATCAATGTTTTGTTTAAGATGTCATTATTGCTTCATTTATGTTGAGTATAGTTAAGAAGTGTTGGATCTTTATTATGTGGGTGGTAAATTTTTTTCCTTCTTGTGAATTATTGAGGTGACATATACTATACTTGGAAGGATGCAATTATAGTATGGATACCTCTTGCCCATCAGTCTGTCAATTAGCAAGCATTAATTGTCTGTTATATATTGGGAACTGTGCTAGATGTTGAGGATAAAATGCAATAAATTAAATACTCCCTACTCACAGGAAGCTTATATTCTAAGAAGAAACAAGGACCTACATAGGTATATGGAGAATCTATGTAAAGTAGTTTGAAAGGGAGGGTGCTAAGAGCTGAGATCAGGAAAGTTTATGAATAAAAGATAGTGCTTGAGCTGTGTCTTATTATAAGAAAAGGATTCTCTGAGATGGAGGTGAGAAAGAATTACATTCCAGGGCTGGGCAACAGCCAGTATAAAGGCTGGGAGATGGAGTGTTACAAGTGAAATACAGAGAGGTCACCTTGTCTGGATCTCAGAGTGTGGGAGAGGGAGTAATACGCAATGAAGTTGAAAGTTAACGTGTCATTAGGTTGTGTAGGACTATAAAAGCCAACATGGAGTTATATTTTTGCTACCACAAAAACTGCTGTGTGAGTATTTGGGTACAGACAGGGTCTGCCTTTCTGTGTCTGTCTTCCTTTAGGGTTTAGATATGTGCTCAATAGGTCAATGGGCATAAAAAATTTTTTATGGATTTTTGTAGCATAATTTAAATTGTTTCATAGAATGGTTGGATCAGATCACAGCTCCACAAAGATTTTATTACTATGTATCTTCTCATAACTTTTGATTGTTTATTAATATTTGCCAGTTTTCAAAAATGTGAAGTAAAATTTGAGCTTAGAATCAGTAGGTACTATTTGAGAAAGTGTCACCCTTTTAGAACTACTTCAGTGAGCCAAAAGTGTTGACTTAACAGGTCTCTGTGGGAATTAATTTCATTAATCCACATAACAAATTTTTGATGGCCAGTAGATTTTCATTAAGTGAAAACTTAACACAGATATTCCTTTTCATTTTTTAAGTTAATTATCATTTAGTAGTTTCACTGAAGTTTTGAAATGGCTATAAAATGAATAATTTGGAGGCAGTCAGTGACAGAAAATAAACAACTTTTTTTCTGGTTCTTTACTGAAAGGAAATAATTGCTCAGTCTCTTCACTACTACCTCTGTTTCTTGAAAGGGATTTTGCCTCCCCAAAGAACTGATGGAAGAGTCTGCAGGGGAAGGAGCATCAGAATTCCATGACTATGAAGGAGGTGGAATTGGAGAGGGTGAAGGCTTGAAGGATGTGAGTGACCAAATAGAAAATGAAGAACAGGTATGTGGTGAGCCCTCTTTCCTCTCTGTGTTTCCTTCTAATCTCTCAGGCTACTAATCACTTTACTGTAGATTACTATCTATCCATTTGAAGAAAAGCAAATGAGTTTTTTGTTGTTTATCAATTTTGGGAATCTCAGTGGTTTTGGAGGTTCTTTAAGGAGCAGGGTTTTCTTGGTTTTGATTCTTTAAATTACGGAAAAAACTCTACCAATCTAGAAGAAGTTATGTTTATATATTATTTATATAACCATTATTTGTATTATTTATCTTATATTTTATTATAATATATTTATATTATAATATATTTACATTTACATTATGTTGTTTGCATTATATTATATATTTTGTTATTATAATGTATATTATATTATTTTATATTTATTATAACCTTTTTGTTATAATCTACATCTAACAGGACAGAAGTGTTCTCTTGCCTTGTAGACTTCTGTTACTAAAAGCTCTTTGCTAAAGAAACTTTTTTTTAAAAATATTTTTGAGTTTTCCTTCTTGGAATGATGACTTCAGTGTGAAAAAATGTTTTCATATACTTTGAACTAAACTCTTTTATTTTTAAAACTCCACTTCAGCAAATAACTGAATTGGTAGATATTTAGTAATACATAAACCATGTATATGTGTTTACCAAGAGTAACAGAGGTATGCAAAGATACTCAAATTACTTTTTTTACAAACTGACTAGGCTGTGAGAGTGTGATATAAATGGATTGTATGCAAGGCCAATATTAGGAAGACCTAGGTTTGAATCTTAGTTTTATTACTTATTAGTTAATTGATTAAAGACAAGCTAATTAGCCTCTTAATACCACTGGCAACTTTCTGAGACTATAAGTCACACACAAGGGGTTTCCTAAAGTGCTAAAATCACAGGTCTGTTGCCATCCACCTCTACCCCCTCCAAATCCAACAGCTGGTGAATTGTAGGCCAAAATGTAGCCTTTCATGTATTTATAAGGATTGAGCTAAGAATAGATTTCATTTTTCAAATAAAATTTTTATTATATTGGAACATGTAAAAAAAATTTTTAGCTCCAGCATAAAAAAACTGGCAGCAACCTGATTTGTCCTTGAAACAGTAGTTTGACAACTGCTACTCTAATCATAATTGTCAGGCAAAAATGTGTTTTGTGTGATTGAATTTGGGAGTTAAATTTCAAATAATGGTGAAGCAAAATTAAATAATGGTAAGTTATTCCTCAATGTCTTTGACAATGTTATTCACTATAGATAGAGGACAGTCATCAAAAGGGTCAAGAAAAGGAGAAAGAGGATGCAGACTCAAAACCTGATATTAAAGGAGAAGATAATGCCATTGAAATGTCAGAAGACTTTGATGGGAAAATGCATGATGGGGAACCAGAAAAACAAGGTTTGGAGTTTTTGGCTAATATGGACTATGTAACCTATTTTGGGAAAAAAGATAAAGTACAGTCCAAGAAACTCCATGTTTCATTAATCTAATCTGTTAAAACAATTTGGTTCATAGCAACATATTGATGGTTTGAATTATAATTGTTTTCAGAGCATTTAATGTAAGCATGTGTATCCCTCTCTTAACATTAAGTCAAAAATTTCTAGCTGATTTCAAAGATGCCACCTTTCCCTATGACCTCATACCCTTGCTTACAAGGTGGCTTCTTTAGTTTCACAGGGCCTCTGCTGTAGTTGTGCCTGCCCAAAACCATACACAGGTCAACATTGATGGCAAAACACAGTGTATTGAGTACAAATTATAGTGGGGTTAAGTATTGAGCAAAAGAAAGTGGTAAGTTGGGCAGGGGGTGGGAAAGGGATCCAGCTCTGGCAGAAATGAAAGTTACTGTTTAGTTTATAGCCTCATATCATAGCATTGTAGCTAAAAGGAGATTTAGGAGGTTGTCATTTAATACCAATGTTTCATCTTACAAAAGTTACCCTATTAATAGCAGGCAGAGTTAGAACTTGTACCCAAGTTTTCTGATTAATTTCACTTATCTCTCTGCCATGCCTGCCAATGGTCTGTTCCAAGGTTTTGTTTGGATGGAGCCAGTTGTTTGGCTGTTAGGTAGACACCAACTATAAATCCTTGTTCATCCACCATAGAGAGGTTTTAGCTTTTATGTGAACGGGATCTGTGTCTTCCTGCCTGCATTTTCCTGTGTGTCGGGATCTGTCTTATTAAGTTGAATGCGCCTCCCCTTTTTAGAAGAGGATGATGAGAAATCTGATAATGAAAATGAAGAACTGGATAAACAGATGGGAGATCTCAATGGAGAAGAAGCCGAAAAACTAGATGAAAGACTCTGGGGTGATGAGGAGGAGGAGGAGGAGGAAGATGAAGATGACAGTAAGGCAGAAGAAAATGGACCAGGAATGGATGAGGTAATTTTGTTTAAGGGGGCAAAAACAACCCAGTAAAATCTTAGCTTATTAAATCTACTCTAGGTCATATGAGAGATAATTTTTTGGAACTATTATTTTCTTTCTTATAAACCCTTTTTCCCCCTGTCTTTCTATGCCTTTTTCATTTCTCTTTGCTTTTTCTTCTTTGCTGACTGCCTCCAAGATTTGTTAGTTTCATTGGCTACATTCAGTGTTAGTGAGATTGTTCTGTGGGTAAAGCCATGGATTATGAATTAAAATTAGGAGAAAGGGAGAATTAAAAGGCTTCTTTTGGCAAAAATAGTTTAAGGCTAAGAGTCTTGTCAGTGACCACAGAATTTCTCCAATTGTTTTGGTTATTCCAAATGTACAAAATGATGGAGCTGGGAAGATCTTAGAGCTCTTTGGTCTTTGCAGTGATAGAGAGTAGTTTCAAATTTATTGCCTGAGCATGGCACTTTGTGCGTTGTTTATAGATGCCTCTTGGTACTGATGTTTGGATCTACCTTGAATGTTATTCTTCCAGGCATTCATGGTTCTCTATGGGCTGTACATTTCTATATTGTAAGGTTGAAGAGAAAAATTGCAAGGTCTTAAATCTAAATTGTATCAGTAGTTTCTGGGATTGGGTGTGAGGGTTTTTTGTCTATCCCTCCCCACATTACACACTTTGCCTACCACATTTTTTGTCTGTTAAACAGGAAGATTCCGAACTTGTTGCAAAGGATGACAGTGTGGATACAGGCAATCAGAACACGGGTCAAAAGCAGTCAAACAAACAGGAAGAAGAGGGAGAGGAAAATGAAGATGGACAAGGCAAAGAGAAAATTCACGAACAAATAGATGAGGTAATGAAAATTTCAAAGTTAAGTACTAGATCTAGTGGCGATTAATTGCAAATAGAGACAACCTGATGAAAACTTCTTGACCTTAAGACTTACTGAGGTAGGAAACCTGTTCTGTGTTCAGATTGTATCCTCTGTCCTGAAGATGTGTGTGAACATTACAATAAACAAAGCTCTTACAGACATCATCTTTGCGTAATATGTAATGGAACTGGTGCTGTGGGGCTAAGATGTCTCAGCCATCTCTTTTCTCTTTGATTTTGGGCAAATCTGTGCCTCCTGACCATTTGGTTCTTCCTAAGAATGTAGGTTTCACTGGTGATTTTCTGTATTTGTTGACCAGTGTAAGCATGAGTCTTAGGAAAAGGCATTACATAGTAAACTAATGTACAGTCCTACCATTAATCAATGAAGTATGCCCTCCTCAATTGCTTATGCCCCTTTTCATCCATTTACTATCATTTCAGTTAACGTAAAAAAATGCAAGGGGCAGCTGCATGATGCAGTGGATAGAACACCACCAGTGCAGGAGTTAGGAGGACCTGAGTTCAGATCTCACCTGACATTTGATACTCACTAGCTATGTCACCTTGGGCAAGTCACTTTACGCCAATTGCCTCATCCTGGGACGTCTTCAGTCATCCTGATGAGTATCTGGTCACTGGATTCAGATGGCTGGTGAGCTCCACAGGCGTCCCTCACTCAGAACAAAGTCAAATGCAGGTCATGTCATTATTTCTGTGATGGCATGGTTTCCTTCAGCAATGAAGGACAAACACACAAAAAAAGTGTACAAAATGAGTACTTAATGGCATATGTGACTGCCTACAAAGAAGTAGAATGTCCATGAGGTGTAAAGCCATGTCAATGCTTTGGTGTTAAAAATTGAATTTTTTTTCTCTCTGGATTGGTCACTGAAGAACTTATACAGAAAGAGTTTTGAAATGACAGCATGGCTGTTCAAATCTTTGTTTGCATGGCAATGATAAATTGAATAGACTGATTGATACCTAGGGACATCATACAGCATACTCTTCTAAGAGAATATCTGAGCTCCATGAATGCATCTTGTATGAAAGCACATTGCTTTCAAGACCTCATTCATTTCACTTAACATTTATTAAGTGCCTGCTGGGCAGGTACTCTCCTAAGTTCATGGCAAGACCAAGGAAACAGCCACCTTTCTCTATGAGTTTACATTTTAATATAGTAAGATACATAAAGATATATCTTACTACATTGTTCTCTTTGTTCTGCTTTCCTCTGCCTACTAGAGAGAATATGATGAAAATGAAGTGGATCCTTATCATGGCAACCAAGAAAATCAGCCTGAACCAGAACCTCTGGACCTTCCTGATGACTTGAACCTTGATGGTGGAGAAAAGAGTGATGAGGAGGATAAAGCTGAAGAAGGAGGTAGTACCGGTGGTAGAAACTGTTTCAGTGGTTGGAGCATGTGAAAAATGGTTGAGAAATATATTTTACTTTCTTTTCTCAAAAAAATCCTGCAAATTAAAAAAAAACAACTCCATAAAAGATAGAAACTGGAATGGAATTGAGGCCAGAAATCACATGGTGATATCATTTTGAACTGATTGCTTCTGTTTACTCATTGTTAGAGTACACAGCACTTTAATCCTATGTAAAAATTAGTATATATATATATATATATATATATCAGTAAAATATAGAGAAAGTATATCAGTTAAGCTCATTAACTGGCTGGTGTCTGTTTAATCTTATTATTATTTCACATCCTTCTATTAATGTTCCTCCTAGCTACTTCATACCTTTTTCTTCTCATAATATATGTTTGTGTTCTTTTTCTACCTCCCCTTATTTTTCTTTCTCAGTTTATGTTTAAGCACATGGACCCACAGTACATATCATAGTCTAGAATAAATGTGTGCTCTCAATGTACATTGGTAAAACCTAGCAGCAGCCATTTATGCTGTAGATACATAATTATATGTAGATATATAATTTATAGATTGTCATTTTGGGAAGGGACCTTATAGATCATCTCCTCATTTTAAAGTTAAAAAAAAACATCTAAATACCAGAGATATGAAGTTTATGTGCATAAAGCAAAGAGATTTAAACCCAGGTCTTTGAGAATTCTGTGCTCTTTTCACATTACCATAAAACATTGGCATACCTCTTTGTTCTGTGTCTCTTTCAATAGTAAGTGTGAGTAGGCATGACCCTTCTCATCTACAAAGTAGCATGTAGTTTAATAAGACTATTTGACCTGGAAAATTCCAAATTTCTGTATTGTAAAGTATCACATAACCTGTAGTGATTTCCTTTAGGTGTGGAGTAGTTTGTGCTGACATTTAACTTTCTCCAGATGAATTTGCCCAGGGAATGAGAAAGCAGCATTCTGTTGGAGGTGCTGTAACAAAGACTAAATGAAAAATTGCCACAAAACATTTCAAATAAATTCAAATTCTATTTGAGTTCATGCTTCTAAGTTCAGTTCTACATCCAATGAATTCTTACTTTCCCAAGGTTGATAATGAAGACATATAAGCTAGTTTTATTTCTTCTTTGTTCAAGAATGTGCTTTTCTTTGTGTATTTCTGAAACTCAGCCTTTCCTTTCCTTTTTCACTCTTCTCTCTCCAAAAGTTAATCATCTTGAAATTGATGAGAAGCCAGTGGACCCAGAAGAAGCTGCTCATGGAGCTGAGGAAGAAGATCAAGATACTGTTCCAGAGCATGGCGAGGGAGTTGAGGATGAAGGTGTGCCTGAAGAAGGAGCATCTGAAGATAAGATGGAGGAGGAGAATGAGGCACAGGCTGAAACTGATGACCCAGAGAAAGATAATGTTGAAAACTCTGAGGAGTGTGCAGCTGAGGAAGAGCAACAGCATCCAGAGGAGGAGAACAAAGAGGCCAGTGAGGAGAACAAAGAGACCAGCGAGGAGAGTGGGGTCCCCACCCGTGAAGGCCTCCAGCCTCAGGTGGGCTGGGATGATAGCTATACTTGTTCTCCTTCAAAAACAGAGGGCAAGAATTATCTCCCTTTGGTTGGAACATCTGTTGGGTTAGAAAAGCAAACTGCCTCACACATGCTTGTGATATATTTAATTTTTTATCTTCTGCTCCACAGACAGCATGGAGCAGTAAAAAGAGAACTTGATGTAGGGTCAAAGGATCCGGTTCAAATCCTGACCCTGTTCATATGAAGTTGAACAAATCACATTATCTCTTTAGGTTTTGGGTTCTTCGTCTGTGAAATAATGGAGTAGAGTGACAGACAGATGACACACTTTTTTGCCATGTAAAGTGGGTGGGATTAGACTAAATGATCTTGATCTCTGAAGTGACTTTCAATCTGCTTAGGTCTGATCCACCTGAGGACTTGAGAAACACCCTCCCACAATCGGTCACCTTCGTGATGTGACTATAACCTATTTCATAGTTTCTGTGGCTTCCCTTTATATTGCTTTCTCTCACAGTGCTAATGATTGTATTCACTTTTATTTCAGGAAGAGGAGGAAAAGGAAATTGCAGAAATGGATGAGGAGATGCCTGAAGCCATGGAGAGGAAAGAACATGAATCTTCTGGGCATACAGGAGAGGAGAACCTACAGAGTGAGATTGCTGTTGAGCTAGCTGGAGCTGCATCTGAGAAGGACCAAGCTAAAGAGGTGATTTGGGGTTTCATTTAACAGCTCAAGCTTACTCTTCTCTCCTAACTACTGTGCATACCCTCCTTCCCCCATCCCACTTAAAGAAGTCTTACTAATGATTGGGATGTATATATATTTTTTTGTTTTCTGGACACTCCATAGCTCATTTCTGATTATGTTTCATGTGTATTTATCCCACAGCAAAATCTGCAGAAGAGTGCATTTAAGAAATTTATTTTACAAGCAGCGAGTGTTATTGGAATGATGGTTTTGAAGAAACAACTTATCCTTGTTTTAAATAATTTCCTTGGAGAGAGACAAAAATTGTCTTTTCTACAGTGATATATTTGTAGCAGGATTATCTTGTTTTTGATGCTGGACAGCAATTTTTCCAACACTTTTAACTTTGATTTTTATATCCTAAATCATGAAGGAAATGTTCTATACATTGACCTGTATAGGGAGACTGTAAAATCAACGAATGTTACATTGGTTGTTGTCTACTAGAATAAATTGTTGGTGAATTCTTCTTATCTTTGTCCTCTTTGGCTTTGGATTTTCAGGAACATGGAAGCGGTATTGCAGATGCAAGGCAAGCAGAAGGTCATGAGTCCAAGCTGATGTCCCGGTTGGCTTCTCAGAAGCAGAGCAAGAAAAATACACAGGTTTTTTTCTTTTTTTTTTTTATTCTCAACTAGTGTGTAGGCTCTAGAAAAGAGGATTTATGAACAGGACCACTAGTACCTGCTTGTCCTTATTCCTGACCCTGTCCCTCATAAGAATTATATTGGAAAAAGTTGAAACTGCTTTCCCTCATAGGGCCTCCTTGCTGCAACTTAGTTTAGGAAGGAACCATTCCTCTTTGTCTTTGTTTCTTTCCCACAAGTATCTATTACAGTGTTTTACACTTTGGACACAGTGCTGAATTTTATAAACCTCTGATTTTGTTGGCGTAAGTACTCTTTCCACAACCTATTGATAATTTCATGGATGATCTCTACTAGTAGCTCTGTCCATGAAAATTAATAACCCGATGTCTAGCTTGGTGTTAGGTATTTCTGAACTCAGCTAGGCTTATCCTCCAGTAAGAGGTATATAGTCAATTCCTAGACCTGTATTATGTAGGCATCTTAGTGGTTATTGAAATGAGTAAATGTTAGCTCGAGACAGTCCCTAAAATTTCCATCTGTTCTATCTGCCTGGTGGATAGTTAGAACAAAAAATTTTGTTCTCAAGGTGCTTAGCAAAACCAGTCACCCGTGTTTTAATACATCCATAGTTTTCTTCCCCCCCCCCGTTTTCTATTTTATTTTTAATTTTTGTAATAAAACAGTAATTTCCATAACAGTACAATAGAAAAGGTGAGTGCATATGAAACTACATATGGGCAATTTGTTCTTCCTTTCAAATATACAACAAAATTATGTAAATTCCTTTCTCCCCATTTTTCCCTTTTCCACCCCCTCCCCCTCTCCTACTCTAGGTATGGCTACCATTAGATAGAAATATATACATGTAAAATTATTCTGTACATACTTCTATTTATCAGTTCTTTCTCCAGGTACAGATAAGGTCTTTCTTCATATGTATTTTTTAGTTGAATAAATTATTTTGTCTATTATGAATTCACTTAAAAGCCCTTCTTAAAACAACATTACTGTCAGCATATACAGTGTTCTCTTGGTTCTCTTCAGTTTGCTCTTCATTATTTGATGCAAGTCTTTCCAAAATCGTCGAGCTCCTGAGTTCTTACAGCACAGTAGTATTCATCACAGTCATATACCACAACTTATTCAGCCATTCCCCAATTAATGGGCATCCCTGCATTTCCAGTTCTTTGCCACCACAGAGCAGCTCCTCTAACATTTTAGAACATATAGGTAGTTTCATAACTCTTTGGGCATAATTCCAGACTGCTCTCTGAGGTGGTTGGATCATTTCACAGTTCCACCAACAGTGGATTAGTGTTTTAGTTTTTCCATATCCTCTCCAACATTTGTCATTTTCCCATTCTGTCATTTTAGCCAATCAGGTAGGTATAAAATGATATCTCAAGGTAATTTTAATCTGCACTTCTCCAATCATTAATGATTTAGAGAATTTTTTCATATGACTATAAATTATTTTGATTTTTTTATTGGAAAACTGCTTGCTCATATCCTTTGACCATTTATCCCCACAGAGTTTTAAAAGAAAGCCTGGCCAGGCTGACAATGAGCGCTCCTTGGGAGACCACAGTGAACATGTACATAAGCGGCTAAGAACAGTGGAGTCCACTAGCTCAGCAGAGCGAGAAACAGCTCAGCCCCAAGCAAAAGTTGAAGAAGCTGATGCATTTGAACATGTTAAGCAGGGTAGCGAATCCTATGATGCACAGACCTATGGTAAGGTATCACTGAGTACCACAGAACAGTCATTGATGTGGTTAATGCTACATGTCTCTTTGTGAGCTGAGTCTGTGCAGTTTCCTTATTAACCTACCTTAATTTTAAATTTGGAGTTAAGGGAGAAAGTTATTTATGGATAAAAAATTTGCAGAAGTACTCATAAGAAATTCTAATATGAAGTATATATTGCAATAAAGGCTGAAGATTTCTATACCTAATATGCTTTTTAAAATGCTTTTGTCATTGTTTGAAAGCAACCCCACTTCACATACTGTGTTCCCAGGTAGATGGCACCTTCAGTATCAAGCAAGAGCTGTGAACTTGAAATAGATGTTTTCCTCACTCAGTGAAAAGGAGAGGCAGAATGAAATAATGAGTTAAGTGTAGTATCAGGATTCAAACATGGAGTCCCTTCTCCTAAAGGTCACTCCCTGACCTCTCTCTCTAGCCATCCATGTACATGGGATAAGGTTTACAGCTTATGTTTCTGCAGCACTTTAAGGCTGACATTTTCACCGTAACCTTATTAAGGTACAAGTAGATAAAGTATTATCTCCACCTTACAGAATAAGGGGGCTTAGAGCAGTTGAATAACTTGACTAAGGTCCAACAGCTAGTCAGCATCCAAGAGTCCAGATTCAGACTTAGGCATTCAGATTCCAAAGTCAGTGTTCTTGATGTTGAATCACACTACCTCTCTTATAGACTGATTAGTAAATATTATGAATTTAGTCATATGGTGCATTTATTTCCATCGTACTGATTAATTATTTCACTTATTTGCATATCTGTGGAAAATAGTGAAAGGTAGTTGTTATTTCCTTGCAATATGAGGATCTCTAAGGCAGGTATTTTACATAGCTCCCACAGTAGCACTGATAAATCTTGGAAATTAGAGAAGTATTGTGGTACATCCTTACTTTCCCTCAGTGATCTAGACAGATTTTTATGTTTTGACTATAGATGTGGCCAGTCAGGAGCAGCAACAGTCTGCTCTTCCTCCCAGCAGTGAGCAGGAAGAGGACTCAGAAGATCCTCCTATGGAAATAGATGAACAAAAAGAGGATCTCAAAACAGTTGATACACAAGAGTTGAAACCAGATGAAGTCAAATCT
Organism: Potorous gilbertii; assembly: GCA_028658325.1. Taxonomy (NCBI): domain Eukaryota; kingdom Metazoa; phylum Chordata; class Mammalia; order Diprotodontia; family Potoroidae; genus Potorous; species Potorous gilbertii. The sequence continues at coordinate 367,614,810 of CM053770.1, read as the reverse complement.
GGTGCCTTAGCAACCCAAGGTAAGCCTAAGTGGTAACTCGTTTTCTCCCCCTTCTAAAATGTATTCTCCTGTGTATCTCATGTCTTTCCCCATAACTAATTTGCACTTGTGTCTCAGTGATCACAAAACTTGGTAATCTGTAATTCTGTGTATTGCTATTTTGGGTTTTGATTCTGTATGGAGTGTTAGGTTTCTTCCTGATTTGAGGGAGGGTAAAAAGCCATTTTTGAATGTAATGAAAACCTGATTTCTAACTTTAAAAGGGGAAAACTTCCTGAAGCACTGAGCTAAAAGCTAGGGTTCCTGATTAAAAAGCCTTGGGCATGTTTATCCATGGGCTCCTGCCAGAGTCATGAGGTTTATGTAACTTAAGGAAGACACATGCAATGATTTAATTCACTTGATCTAAAATAGTATCCTTCCATATGGAACCTGAAGCAAGTGCCCCCTCACTGAAGAGCCAGACATGTGCAAAATGTAGAGCCAGCCTGCAGTCTGCCAGCCAGGGAAGACTTTGCTCTAATCTAACCTCTTGCTCAAATAGTCTAAGTACTCAAGACAATAAATGGGAGCAACATCTTGGACAGAAGGGAAGTGTCACAGTTTAGGATACCGAATAAAGTATTAGCCATAAAGACAAGGGGGAAAGCCCTCTTTCTACTAAGAGTAGAAAAAATAGAGGGACAGTATTATGTAGAGGTGAAGTTGAGGGTATTAGAGTTAGGTGATACCCATTGACCTCAGATTCCCTTATAAAATAGGAGGTAAGGCCTTCTAATGAAGGAGTGTTGGAAGATGGGAGTCAGTAAATGATATGTTTACAGTAAAAGATGGAATAACCACTGTGCCAAAGGAATGAAACAGGCTTAGATAATAACGCAGGATTTAATATAGTATATTTTCATGTAACAATAGGTGATGATCAAACTGACATGGAGACCCAGCCAATCAAGTCAGAAGAAGACCAAGATCTGAGACCAGACAAATCACCTACCAAGATGGACAGTGAAAAGCAAGAGAGAAGCAGAGAGTCAACCATCCATACAGCACCTCAGTACCTCACAGATTTGACTTTCCAGGTATTGAAGTTCTTTGATAAATTTCTGATTTTAGAAGTTGCCAAAATGCTTTTTAAAATGATTTTCAAATTCAATCCAATGAACATCAAGTGCCCGCCAAGTGTAAGACACTGGTAACACAAAGGAAAAATATTCTTCAGGACATAGTCTTCAAGGAGCTTATCTTCTACTGGGAAGATATGATATATGCAAAGATAAGTAGATTAAAAAACTAATTTAGGGAGAAAAAGAGCACTAATCACTGTGGACATCAGAAAAGTTTCTCTTGGGAGATAGCATCTGAGCTGAAGGATTTTAAAAAGTAAGGAGGGAGTACATTCTAGGCAAAAGGAGGGAACAGCCTTTGCAAAGGCATGAGGTGGAAGTTGGAATGTGAAGTTCATGGAACAGTAAGTAGTCCAGTTTGGCTACAACATCAAGTACAGGAAGAGAAGCAGTGTGATGTAGGATTGGAGTGGTAGATTGGAAGCAGATTATGGGAAGCTTGACATAAATATCAGGCCACAGGAGTTTGTGATTTATCCCTTGTCATTTGAAAAACAGATTTTTGAGGCAGGAAATAACTTGGTCAGACTCCTGTCTTACACATAGTCATTTGAAAGCTATGTAGAAAAAGTGAAAAGAAGGGAGAGACTGTAATTAGGAATACCAAATGGAGAGTGGAGGCAAGAGGTGATGAAGTTCTGACTTAAGTGAAGGAGTGGCGTAGAAGAGTGGAGAAGGGCATGAGAAGGTTGTGAGGAGCAAAACTGACCTAGGTAAATGGGAGGATGGAGGGGTAGGAGCAAAGGAAGGAGATTGTGAATACTTATCTGGACATGTAGAAAAAAGGAAAAACGGAGGGTGAAGAGAGGGACAGCTGGAGGGACCGGACTAGAAATTACAGTGAGGAGAAAGAATAAATTTGGAAGGTTTGGGGGGAAAGAGATGCATTGAGAGGGAAGAGAAAGAATATCAATAAGAAAACAGTAATTTCAGGAATTTAAGATCATGGTAGACATAGTTTTGTATAATGGTGAGATCAGGGTGTATGTAGAACATAGAAAAATTGAGGAAGCCAAAGTCAGGGTCATTTAACGTGTATGTTGAATTCCCTGAGCATAAGGGTAGGGATTGGGGTTGAGAAGAGAGTAGGACTGAGCAGGTCTTAAGTTTCAAGGGAAAGGTTGGCACATATCAAGAGAGCAGGTTTCAGAGTGATTGTGGTAAAGTAGCAGGAGCTATACCCCTCCCTAGGATGTTACAGGATATGAGGAACAAGGGAGCACTCAGCACTTTTGAGAATTTTCTAGAATATGTTAGATTCTAGAATCTATTTCTGGAATAATTCTCTCTATTCTTTTTTAAAACTAATATTAAAGTGAAAGGGGATGCACACTTCAGATCATTTATGCCATCTATCCAAGATTAGGTAGTAGCAAAACAAGGCTATTATTCCTATTCCTCATAGAACAAGACAGGGAGACAGTCCTTACTTAGCCATGTTAGTGGCTGAGTTGGCTTTAAACCCAATTTTACTTTCCTCATCCCCATTGTAGCTACTAATACACTGTGTAGGAATCAACTTATGGTTGGTGGGTGTAAATGCTGATATCTTTGATTTATGACCCAGAAGAGGTCTGCTGCTGTTTTTTTTTCTTTTTTACTTATACTTTATGTGCCTTTGCTAATTTTTGGCTGTGACTATAAATTGAAACATGAAGCGCAAAAAAAAAAAAAAAAGGTGGAGGGCATTGCTCAGAATACTAAAATCTTGATTTGGAAGGTACCTTGGAGATCATCTAGCTCAGTCTCACGGTGTTTTTTATGAAGCCCAATTAAATCTGTGGTCTACAAGGTATACAGTAGTTTCCTTTGTGAAAGATTGAGGAAGAGTTATCCCTTGATAAGATCATGGGGTTTAACCGTTCCTAACTGGACTAAATTTCTGGCTTTCTCTTCTTAGCACTTTGTCAAAGATGTTGAGAAACTAAGGCAAGAGCTGGAAAGACAGCTAGAAGCATGGCAAAAGCAAGAGCCTGGACACCCGGATGAAGTGAGTGACCTTATTAGATTGATTTTAGATAGACACCAGGTTGTTGACATGAAAAATTCTGAGTTTTCAAAGGATCATTGGTTTCAAGCTAGAAGGGGTTTTTAGAGGTCATTTTTACTGATGAATGATAGGATGAAAAATATGTAAGTCTTACTATGTGCCAAGCACTATACTAAGTGTTGGGGACATAAGTTGAAAATCAAAAGAGTTTATGCTTTCAAGAAGTTCACCTTTTAATTAGGGGACAGAATGTCAAAAAGTTCCAGTGCAAAATGTATGACAAAGTCCAGGGATCTTCACAGTAGATCTGTCAAGGAGGTAGGTTCTCCAGAAGTATGGAGAGGATGCCTTATGGCAGGGCAGCCAGTAAGGACGAGGATATTCCATCTTATTGGAAGGCTTCCTGTGGCCTGGTCTTTTCTGCTCAGTGAGGTGACATAATTATGTATCAGAGATCAGACAGCTCATAGTGGCAGAGCCCACATTGGGAACCATTTCTTCTGACTAAATCCAGAGATTTTTCCATTGTGCTGTATTCCATGGGTTCTGTTAAGAAATCTCAACAAGGATCAGTTATTTTAGACTTAGAAAACTGCATACCTCCCATTAACTAGTAAGAGGAACAGCAGTGGCATAGATAATTGAAAACTTAAAAGCTTCCTTTTATCCAATTGTTTCAGTCTCTTTCCCCATTATACTTTTTATCAGAACTAAGAAATAGCAGAATTAATTTGGCCACTTTGATTTCTCTTTCTTTGCCTTTGATGGAAACATTCATAAAGCATTTAGTGATCAAAAGGCAGTGGTGCATTAATGAAGGGGGAAGCAGGAGAAGGTAAAAGCAGTCCCTCTACATGAGACAATCTTGATTAATCAAGGGAAGGTTGTCATTATTAATGACTTTGTTGGGATCTTTTTTTAAGTGTTCTTCATTATAACCACACACATACATGTGCTAATATACTACATCCATTATATTAGTGGAAAACACTTGTTGGTTGGGTGGCCAGAGGACTGATTTATATGGTTAGTTCCTGGAGGTACTTGTATTTGTTTTGCAGCTTCCCTTTTGGAAACATGTCCATGATGAAGTGTCAGCACCCATCTACTAAAAAAAGAATCTTTCATCTCTAGCAGATGTTGCTGCATTTAGATATGTGAATAATTTCGTACCTCCTCATATAGAGTTTTTCCTTTCCTCAGTCAGAATAGAGTGCTCACATGTTCTTCATGGAATGGAGTGTTTGGGATGAGGAGAGCAAGACGAAATGATTAAGTAGCATAGAGCAAAAACTAGTTAGAGATTGCTATATAGGGCACTCTTTGCAAAGCTTCTTTCCAAGCGCCTTCATGATTTACTCTCAAGTAACGAGGGTTTCTCTATTCTTTGTTCCAGGAGAAGGCAGCAACTGAGATGTGGCAGCAATACCTTGTCCTGACTGCCCCTCTCTCACAGCAACTCTGTGAGCAACTTCGACTTATCCTGGAGCCCACCCAGGCAGCCAAGCTGAAGTAAGTGGTTTTTTCAGTTGATTAAGGTTCACTGAATACCTCTGGTATATACGAAACTTGCTGGTTTGGACAGATATAATGTATACACATGCATATTTACAGTACAGCCTAGTTATGGGGAAAGAATGTACTGTCTCTTGCTGGCATTTTGAATTTATTTTCATAGACTCAGAGCAAAGTTTATCATTTGGATTCCTTGTTATTTGTGCTAGGAATTTCGTTCGGTATTCATGAAGTTCATCGATTAACCTCTCTTTAAAAACATGAGCTGATGCTTGCCATACTTCTTTTCATGTAAGAGAGTGGTTACTTTTCAGTGTATCCAGTCATAGTCATAAAGGTCTGACCAGGAACAAGCGTTTCTGAATTTTTTCCTTAATCGATTTTGGTTCTGCTTCTCAACTCTCCTCACCCAAAGTGAACCAAACAACTTATGGTTTATTTTTTAAACTAATATTTTATATAAAATTTTATTTTCAAAAAGCTATTTTATGTTTGCCTAACAGTCTAGTCTACCCATTTAGATTTTTATCTGTTGGTCAGCATCATCTTGATCCTTAGCCTCATCTGATGATGCCTTTGATTGCTTTGGTTTGATTTGTAAGGTTACATTAAGGTAGTTTTGTTACTTTAAAAAATAACCAGTCAAGTGATGGACTAATGTAAGCTAATATATTTGTATCATTTTCCCCATAAATTCACAGAGGAGACTATAGAACAGGGAAACGGTTGAACATGCGGAAGGTTATTCCATATATTGCTAGTCAGTTTCGGAAGGACAAGATTTGGCTTCGAAGGACCAAGCCCAGCAAACGCCAGTATCAGATTTGCCTGGCCATTGATGATTCTGCTAGCATGGTAGACAACCACACCAAACAGGTAAAGAGGAAAGAAATAAGAGAATTTGCATGGTGAGAATACATGGGTGATAATGCAGTCACCAAACTTTTTTTAATGTCTTTAGAGGTGAATGTGAATTGCTTACAGTAACAGTCACTTCATCAAAGGAGCAATAGTATGATGAGAACTAGAATTCTGACTTATAGTAGTAGATTTTGTTTTGGTTATTTTTTTATTTGCTGACAATTTTGAGATTGTTGGAGTGATTTTTACAGTTATCAATTTATCTAATAAATTTTAAACTAAAACCTATCTAGTAAATTGAATCTGAATAAGTTTTAAATGCTTCCACAGTGTACTCTTTTTGGTCAGAGATTAGTAAGGGGTCACTATGCCACTCACACCCCAAACTTTTGTGTGTCTCAGTGGAATTCTCATAAGTAACCAGAAATGAAACTGGAGACCATTGTTCCATCTATATTACTAGAGAAAAATAATCACACTTGCATGATAGTATTTATATTAGGTACTATAAAATAAAAGTAATACTAAACACAGAGACACATGCTCTTTTTGGGTAAAGGCTGACATTTGTCATCTTAGACCTTTTGCAATAAACTCAGTTGTTTTTATTTTTAGCATTCCATGCTGAGATAGTTGAATCACTAGAATTTCAACCAAAGTTGATTAAAAAGTTGCAGTACAATACTGCAAAGGTATGGTTCTGCATTCTTTTTTTTTTTTAGTCATACTGGATTCTTAAAATGGCTTTGAATAGGGCCTGCCTGTACAAGAAATTATTTTCCTCTGTTGTTAAAAAATGAACATTTTTTTGGGTTACCTACTTGAAGATTATCTTGGGTAGGTGCTAATAGAGAGATTTGAGTAATGTAAATTAGAGTTAAAATCCACTCTCAGACACTTACTAGACTATGTGTAACCATGGGCAAGTCACAGTAATCCTGGACCAGTTATTTAATCTCTATTTGCCTCAGTTCATTCAACTGTAAAAATGAATTAATAGCCCCTCCCTCAAATGAGATAATATTTATAAAGCACTCAGCCTGGCACTTAATAAATGCTTGTTTTCTTCCTTCAACTCCTATACTTTTTACAGCTTGCATATGAATCGTTGGCAGTGATTGGAAATGCTCTGACCCTTTTGGAAGTGGGTCAGATTGCTGTATACAGGTAAGGATGCTGTTTCATTCTAGGGAGGGAAGAAAAAGACAAATTGAGGTTTGGTTATTTGGATTATATACCAAAAATATGTTCATGTTTGGTTTTTTTCCTCCAAGCTTTGGGGAAACTATTCAGCTGCTTCATCCATTCCATGAACAATTTAATGATCAATCAGGAACCCGCATACTACAACTCTGTAAATTCCAGCAGAAGAAAACTAAGATTGCACAGGTATGAAGGAAAAGTGCAGATGTTATTTGGACTAAATGATCTTTTGCAGTTTTTTTTTCAGTTTTTAATTTGTCTCTTAATTTTATGTCATTCTTTTTTCTGAATATCCTCCCTCTACATTTAACTTTATGTATTAAGCTATGTTTTGTAACAGAGAATAAAAAGGAGGAATAAAAACAGTTCAGTGAAATAAACAGCATCAGCCAAGTCTCATAGTATATACATCATTTTCTACCTATAGTCTAGTACCTCTTTTTTTCAAATCAGCTATTTTCAAAGTAATGTAGGATAGGCAAGACTTCTGTGAATTGCAGAGAGATTCCCAGGTCTTACCTAGTGCCCTCTTTATTTTAATTGGCATTTAAAATAAAATTCTGTTACGGAAAACAAATGTGGACATTTTCTTGGAGTCAAAACAATTTAATCTATATTTCTGAATTCTCTAAACATCCCTTGGATTAATTTATGTATAATTACAATTCTGTGCCTACACATATCTTTCCCCCAATATGTTTTGCTCTTCTGAATAACTATTGTACTATATGAAAAGAGGTAAAGGAAGGAGGAAGGATGATAAGAGGAAGGAAGAAAGATTTCAGGTGATTTTTTTTTTTAAATAGTGGATCATCTAGAATGAACCAAGTGGCACTTGCAAACGTTGGATTATAGACATGGGTGTAGAACTTTTTAAAAATGTGCCATGTCCACTTTTGTCTTGAGAATCTTCGAGTATTTTATAAAGAGAATTATCTGTTTCTAATGACTCCATCAGATGAGATAAAAGTGTCACTACAGTTTTGGATTTGGGAGAAACAAAGGCCAAGGGTCTTTTGCTGTTTTCTAAGTCAGTCCAGCAGTTGTTGTGGAGTATAACCCTGTTTTCTAGATCCTCTAATTCACAATTCTGTATTTAGACTTTAAAGTTTTTGTTGTTGTTGTTGGGTGTGGGTTTTGTTTTGGTTTGGTTTGGTTTTTTTGGCTTATCAAAATTCACTGTTACTTTTGGAAATTGGGTGGGGTATGTCCCCCATATACATTACACTTGGGGCTATTCATTACAGAACCCCAACATTATTTCCTAGCCTTTATCTTGGCCAACCAACCCTGAGAAATTCATTATCCTAGTGATGCCATAGTGCAGTTTCTGAAGCTTTCCAGAATTTACAGGGTGGAAGGTTTCCATTTCATCATCTGTAGTCAAGAAATATAGGCCCATTAGGGGATAAAGTCCTCTATGTTCATTAAGGCAAGAAATGACAAATAAAGAGCTTTCTGCTTTTCTTTTTTCTGTTTCCTATTCATTCAGTTTTTAGAATCATCAGCAAGCATGTTCACTGCCGCGCAGCAGCTCTCTCCAAATATCAGTCCAGGTGAGCACAGTGCTGTCCTCTTTGGTTACCCATTGGTTCTGTATTTTCATCCTCTTTGTCACACAGCATGCCTGCACTTTTGGGAACCTTCCGCTAAAAAGTACTTACCTGGATGAGTTGTTAGTTTCACAAAAAGATGGAAATCCCTGAGCACAAAGTCAGATTTCTATAATGGAGCAGGACAGTGAGCCTGATGGGTAATCAGCTTTGCCTCACCTCCTGATCTTCTTTCCCTGCTCTGTGCTCATCCCCCTCTGTTGGTAACCTGGGAGTTTGTGACTCAACTGGCAGGTAAGTAGAGACTGTGGGTAACTTCCCTGCAAATAAAACCCCAAGATTTCTCATCTATTTCACAAGGCTTATTCCTCTTCTGTTGTAGTACTTCATTTTCTGAATTTTCTTCTTTAATTGTAACATTGTACTTTCTTCTTTAATTGTAACATTGTACATTCTTCTTTAATTGTAACATTGGCACAATTTCTAAAAGTGGCCAGATATTTTCCTGATGTGGGTAATTGAGTTATTTAAAATAACTCATTTTGTTTCTTCACTTATGTACCTTCTAATACCTAGAAACAGCACAGCTGCTTCTCATAGTCTCTGATGGCCGAGGCCTTTTCTTGGAAGGTAAAGATCGAGTCACAGCAGCAGTTCAGACTGCCTGCAGCGCAAACATTTTTGTCATCTTTGTCATATTGGATAATCCCAGTTCTCGGGTAAGTGGGTACTAGAGGGAAAGTGTAATTTTGACAGGTTTTTTCCTGTAACTTTCTAATAGAAACATGTACATGTTGATCTTTGTAAAGTAGAGGATGGTTTTTATACCTTTAATTAAATCTGAAAGCTGTATATTGTATACTAGATTGGAAGACTAAAGTAAAACAAGTCCTTCTTCCCTAAAGGAATTTACTTTAAACTTTGGTCTGTTTTCTTGAGGATGAGTTTAAACACCCTTGAAAATATTCATTACCCCCTTTCCTCTTTTATTAGCATTAGTATCAGGGGTGAACTGTCTAATAGCAGTGAGCATCAAATACCCTGTTAAAATATCCAAAATATGATTTGTTTCAAGCATTATACATCCAAATGGGATTGCACTAAAGTATGACTGGGGATTTTTTTTTTTTGATGAAAGTAATACATTTTCAGGAAATTAAGAATTTAAAGTGACTTTGGCATGAAATAGGGAGCTTCTCCTTTACTTTTAGTGCCTAATCAACTGTAGGATATTTTTATATTCATTTAGTCATCATTCAGCACATATGTTAAGTACCTAATGTGCTGAGAGCCCCTATACTAAGCCTTTATCAAGATATAATATTTACTTTTTGGAGATGTAAAGTTTAAACAAGATGCAGACCCTACCTTCATGGAGCTTATAAAAGTCCTGGAGAAGATGTGTAGGAAGGTCCTCAAGGGGGCAGATAAAACTGACCTTAATGTAAGGAGTAAGGGTCTCTACTTTTGTGATGAGATGGAGAATTGGAAATTCATTGTGGGGTCAGGAGGACACAGGTAACTGATAGAATATATGAAAAATTGGTAGTGAATGAGAGCTCTGAAACTGGTATAGACAAAGAAGTATAGGCAAGGAGTAGCAATTAAAGTACACTTACGATATAATAATTTTATATTTTACATGTATATTAATTATACTTGTATAAATATATATAATTTGGTGTCTAGAGACATTATAAATTATATACACACACAAATATATAAAATATGTAAAATCAGGAATTAACCAGATGAAGAGTGTTTGGGAAAAAATTCCAAGCATAGTGAAATGTATGAACAGAAACATGAAGTTAGGAGCTTACTGAGCATGTGTGATGGAGTAGTTCGGTTTGACTAGACCGTAGATTGTGAGGCAGGAAGTAGTAGTAGTAGCAGCAGCAGCAGGTAGTAGGAGGAGAGAAGAAAACTGAAAGGTAGATTATTCCTAGATTGTGGAGTCTTCTGTTTGCCAGATAGAAGTTATTTTACTCTGTAGGCAGTAGGAGCCTTTGAAGATATTTAAGCAGAAAGGAGAGACAAGATGAGATGAGTCTAATATGTTAGCATGATGGATGGATTGGAGGTAGTACTAAATTTGGAAGACCAGTTAAGAGATGGCTTTAACAATCCAGAAATGTTTCTATGCAGTCCTATTTTAGAGTGGTAATATTGGAAGAAAGTAGGATTGCTGTGGGAGTTGGTGAGTAAAGAGTCAAGGATCATACCAACCTTTTGAACATGGGAGATTGGGTTAATGTTAGAATAGGATCAGAGGAGAGGATAAAAATCTGCATTTCGGATGTATTATTTGAGGCAAGAGTGGGACATTTTAAGTAGAAGTGTCCTGTGAATGGCTGAAAACGAAGACCTGGGATTTAGAAGAGAGGTTGGTCTTGGAGAAAGATGTTTGGAGTCATCTTCATAGTTTGTAGTGGGAAAAAATGGGATTAAATGAGACTGACAAGAGAGAGTGAGCAAAGAAGAGGGACCCAAAGATGGAATCTTGGGGAATATCCACTTTCACCGGCAAAGGATTGGTTTTGTTTTTAAAGCATTTGTTAACTGCTTACTATATATGGAGCACTGTTCTAAGCACTAGACATACAAATAAAACACTCTCAAGGAACTTATAATTTATTGGAAAAGGACAGTACAGAAAGCTGAGGTGTCAGCAGGATGTGGTAAAAGAAATTCCAGAGAAGCAAAGCCTGGAGAGGAAGGAAGGAGTGAACATTGCTGGCCTATTTCCTTAAAATGCATATTCTAAGGGGAATTGGCCAATTGAGGAATGGGGGGAGTGTCACAGAGTTGGAGGGATCTTTTAAGGTGAGAAGGCCTTTAGGGAATGGTGGAGAAAGAAGTCCAGAGTCAAAGGCAAAACCTGGAGAGGAATGAAAGAGTAGGTGATTTAAGAAAAGTGGGATTTGGGGATTTTTGTAGAGATCAAGAGAGGGTGAGGACTGGAAAAAAAATTAGATTTGGTAATTAGCAGGCCCTTGTTCACCATTGAGAAGTAGGGGGTATAATTTTTTTCCAGTAATTTAGTAGCTATGGGGAGAAGAGAATTGAGAGAGTAGTTAGGTGAAATTAAAGGGTGAATCTGAGGCTTTTTTAGGATGTCAAAGACAAATATGTAAGTAGATAGTGGAAAGGAATATAGTGAAGATGCATGAGGTGGAGGGATTGTCTATAGAAGATGAGACAGAATGAGATCCAGGGTACAGAACCAGAAGGAATGTCAGAGTGAGCGATGGTGTCAATACATTTTGAGCAGCAGAAAGACTACTTCACATCAGATATTCTCTATCTTCCTAGTGAAAAGGGAAAGGTCATGAGACAGTTAATTAGTGACAGAACCAATAACAGTAGAGTAAAAGTGTCACTGAACTGTGATAAGAACCTCGGTGAAGTTACTTATCAAATTTATAGTGGCTGAAAATATGTTGATTTTTATGACTGGTGGGATTCCTATAAGAGTTGTTGTGTTGTCCTTCATTCTCAAAGAGGACTGTGACATCAGGAGGATGACATGACTCGCACTTGACTTTGATTTGAGTGAGGGGGTTTTGCAAGGTCACCAGCCTCACTTTCTTCTCCAGAGTCATCTGGGTCCAGTGATTTGATATTCATCAGGATGACTGGAGATGGCCCAGATGCAGTGTGAGACCCTGGCCCTTTTAAGCTAAGGTCTTATCACATTCTCACTTTGGGTGAGATACACCCATTCAATGAATAGACTTCTTTAAGTAGTTACTCAAGGGATGGCCCCTTTAATGAAAACAATCTGCTTAGCAGTAGAGAAATTGGATGTGTATGTGATATAGATTAGTAGGTTGTGAATGGCAGAGTGTTAGAGAGTGAAGGATCCTGAAGTATTTAGAGATCTACCTTTTCAATAAGAAATTATTATTTAAATAGAAATAGATGCCACTTTATAGAACTACATAGTTTGGGAAATTCTCAAGTTCTCAAATCAAAAAGCAGTTATGACTGACCAAACGAGTGATCTGGCCTTCAATGATGAGTGGTTTCTCTTCCTATGATGTGTCAATCCTTGGCAACACAGTATTATTCTCCCTTGCATTTATCAGTTTTAAAACTCATTTTGTCTCTGTTCTCAAAAAACTATGAAAATACATCAAATATGCCTCACATCAATCATATTTTTTCTTTCTGTTCATATTGGCAGGATTCCATCTTGGACATTAAAGTTCCAGTATTCAAAGGACCAGGAGAACTGCCAGAAATTCACTCCTACATAGAAGAGTTCCCTTTCCCCTTCTATCTCATTCTTCGAGACGTTAATGCACTTCCTGAGACACTTGGTGATGCCCTCAGGCAGTGGTTCGAGCTGGTGACAGCTTCTGATGGGCCCTAAAACTTGACAGCAGAGCCTGAAGACAGCTCTTCATTTGTAGCATGGTTAGAACAGTATTCCTCATCACCAGATGCTCCCAGTTGGGATAGCTTTCTAAAGTTGAAGAGGTTGTGTGACATTCTTAGATCCTTGCTCTTAAGTGAACTCAGAGCTCATTTATAAGATGTCACAGTTTTGGCTACAGTGCTTAAAATAGTCAGTATTTACATTTTAAATTAATAACACTACATCAGAATCTAAGGACCTCTCTCTGGGACTGGTACTCGTGAGCATAGGGAGAAAATGTAGATAGGGCATTGGTAGAAACATTATTTTCATCATAGCCTCACCTGTGAATTCGTAAAAGAGTTCCATCACATTCACATACCTGCCCTGGAATCATCATTGCACATGAGAACATCATCTCATTGACCTTATGTCCCAAAGCTCTTGCACCATCCATTCTCTCAAGCATTCCTACTCTTCTCAGATGAGAACAGGCTTGGAGTATTTTCTGGGGAGGAGTACTAGCAGCAGCCTTGGAGAGTAGCTGTCAATGATGTACAGGAAGGGTTGAGTGTAGACAGGAGAGCTGATTAGCTTTTCCCCAGTAGCAGGAAGAAGAGTAGCTGCCTTTTCCGCCTTTCCTTAGTTGCAGCTTTGCCTTAATAAGCCTGCATCATTCATTCACCACTCCTAAGTTACTGAGACAACTGATTTAGGCTGGTGGGTTTTGAGTGTAAGAGACCATTTCTTGTCAGGACTAGTGTGAAAGAGGGAATGAACTGTCCTAGAAGGGAGAGGCCATGTGCTTTCTGTGTTCTTGTATCCTATCTAAGCACTGTGGATTCTAGTTAACTTTCACAGCAATTTTTAGGCCTTGTGGAAATGGGTTTTTGTGTCCCGTCTTTGCTGCTCCCTCCCATTTGCTACTGTAAGCTACTATGCAATGATGAAAAGATTATTTTTGCTTGTTGCTTTATTTTTTTCCAATTATCTCAGTGCCACTGTTTACTGCCATTGTTGTAGTAATTTATTTCTTTAGCTGATATTTTTCTTACCTATTGGAGAGGAAGATGTGATCGGAAAAGCAGTTCCTTATACTACTTTTGAGCGGTGAGGAGCCAGGCTTATTTCTAGGAGGAAAATGCTGTGTTTGGGAATATTGAGCAGCTGAATTTATTTTTGCAGTCAAAACATGTTTGTGGTTCTTGGGAGGGTTTCTATTCAGCCAAAAAAAAACAGTACTTGAATACTTGAAATTGTGTTCTTTGTTCTAAATATTTAGTAACAATTTTTAAATGTTGCTGGTGTCTGATGTCAAAAACATATTTTGTAGTAAACATGCCATGATATGAATATCCCTCTGTATGTATTTGACACTGTGAAGTTTGCCACTTGTCTGAGGTGGTCATTAAAGACAAATTATTTGTTGGTTAATCACGTGTCCTAAAGCATGTACATGATTTTTTTTTCATTGCAAAAGCTATGCAGCTTCTATTCTTGGAAAATAAAAAAGATGTGTTACTGTTGTATGTAAATCATAGCCATTCTTAATGGAATTAGGTATGGTAAAAAGAAATCTGTGGCAGGTCACTCACTGAGGAGAATTACTCTGAGAATTAGCAAATGAAAGTGGCTGACATTTATAATAACCTTTTATTTTACATATATTATCTCATTTGAGCACTTTACATACATTATCATCTTCTTTGAACCTCACAACCCTGTGAAGTAGCTATTAAAAATCCTCATTTTATAGCTGAAGAAACTGAGGCTTTTAAGGGTTAAGTAACTTGACAGTGCTCACATAAATGTTAGAGGTAGGATTTGAAACTCATCACAGTAGCAGAATATGCTAGTTGGAATCAGAAGGATGCAGTGTTAGGCACTGGTCTAGGAAGAAGTTACTTTCTAGGAAAAGTTGGAGAGAATTAACATGATTTACAACTGTAACATGAGTCACCAGCCGTGGTGCTAGCAAACATAGAATTTTCTAGGAGAATCAGTTGTTTACAGACAAATCCATACTAGATAGATTCTTAGCCTATGAACTATCTAAGGTCTAGGCTTTCATCTTCTGTGTTCTTCCACACCCAATTTTTTCCTTAAGATGGCTGGAAGGCTATAATCTGATACTATTGTTGGAATGAGAAAGACTATTACTGAAAAAAGAAATGACAAGCCCTAAGAACTGATCATCTAGTCAGAGCCCTTCATGAAGCATGGACAGCCTCTATAACAACCAACAAGTTACTGTTCTGGAAGACTCGAACCGATAATTTTCCATCCCCTGAGTCACAGCTAATTCCACTTTGGGAGAGTTCTAATTCTGATATTTTCCTTTATTGAGCTCTATTCCATCTTCCTCTAATTCTACCTATTGGTCTTTATTTCTGTCCTCAGTGACCAAGTGGAATAAATCATCTCAATTTCTACATGATATCCCCATAAAGATTTGATTACAGTAACTATGTCATTTCTCTTCCTTGCCTCATTCATTCTACTTCAAGAAAGCTAAACATCCCTAAGGTCTCAAGTTGGTATTCATATGACAGTTTCCAGTTGCCCTTATGTGTGCGTTCGTCCTTTGTTGCCAAAGAAGACCATGCCCTCAGAGAAATGATGACATGACTTGCACTGGACTTTGTTTTGAGTGAGGGAGGGCTATGCAGATCACCAGCCTCACTTCTCCTCCAGAGCCATCTGAATTAAATGACTAGATATTCATCAGGATGACTGGAGATTACTCAGGATGAGGCAGTTGGGGTTAAGTGACTTGCCCAGGGTCACACAGCTGTATGTCACAGTGCTAAGTGTCTGAGGTAATATTTGAACTCAGGTCTTCCTGACTCCTGCACTGGTGCTTTATCCACTGCACCACCTAGCTGCCCAAGTTGCCCTTATAGTTGTCTTCTGGATGTAACTTTTTAATGACCTTTTCCTAAAATACAGTTCCCTAGAACCAGACATGAGTGCTCAAGATTTGAACAAAGCAAGGGTACATGAGAACAATAGGACTACCATCTTCCTTGTTTTGGATTCTATACTTTTTTTTTAAGCAAATAAAAAGTATATTTGATATATTCAGGTTTTTTTAATTATTATTTTGTTAGTGTTCTACAATCACTTCCTTAAAATTAATATTTTATCCCCCCTCACCTTTCCCCCACTACCCCCCTCTCTGCCTACGACAGCAAACGATTCTGTATAGTTTCTACGTATACTTTCCTATTGAGTACATTTTCACTATAGTCATGCTATGTAGTCGAACTAAAATAAATGGAAGAAATCCAATACGCTAAAACCCACACATACAAACATGATCTGCTACATTCTGTAAATGACTTCCATATTTCTTTCTCTATGGAAGACTGTTTTTTGGTTTTTTTTTTTTTAGTAAGTTCTTGCGTTGTTACAAAGTTCCAAGTCTACCAGAAAAAGCTCTCGCGCACTGTGGTCGTTGCTGTGCACGAAGTTCTCCGGTTCTGCTCCTTTCGCTCAGCATCAGATAATATAAGGCCTTCCAGGCCTCCCTGAAGTCTTCTTGTTCATCATTTCTTATGGCACAATAGTACTCCATTACATTCATATACCATAATTTATTCAGCCATTCCCCAATTGATGGGCATCCCCTTGACTTCCAGTTCTTGGCTGCTATAAATATTTTTGTACATATGGGACCCTTTCCTATTTTTATGATCTCTTGAGGATACAGTCCTAGTAGCGATATTGCTGGGTCAAAGGGATGGCACATTTTTGTAGCCCTTTGGGCATAGTTTCAAACTGTTGTCCAGAATGGTTGGATGAGCTCACAGCTCCACCAACAATAAATTAGTGTTCCAACTCTCCCACATCCTCTCCAGCATTTATCATTTTCTTGTTCTGTCATGTTTGCCAATCTTATAGGTGTGATGTGATACCTTAGAGTTGTTTTGATTTGCATCTCTAATCAGTAGTGATTTAAGAGCACTTTTTCATATGATTATAGATATCTTTAATTTCTTCCCCTGAAAATTGCCTGTTCATATCCTTTGACCATTTATCAATTGGGAATGACGTGTATGGTTATACATTTGAGTCAGT
>CM053770.1:367557036-367597621 GCA_028658325.1 Potorous gilbertii | reverse complement strand
GTGGTCTGGGAACGGGGTCAGAGAGACTACGGAGGCATGGGTGTTGAGCAAGTCTCTGCTTTATTGCATCTACAAGCTGCCTTTATATGTGCATACAGGGAGGTTGGGGTGGGGGAGGTAAGGGCGGTTCTTCCTGAGACTTAGCTCCCGGCAGTTCTCTAGGGCCTTTTTCAGCTTTAACTATAGTTAAGAAATTCAGATATAATTGAAATTTCTCCTTTCTGAAACAGTTCATGAGAAGGCAACAAGTCCTCCTTCTATACAGAAAGATTTTACAAGCAATTCGCCAGGTACCAAATGAACGAGACCGCAAGTATCTACAGAACTGGGCAAGGGAAGAATTCAAAAGAAATAAAGGTGCCACAGAAGAGGTAAGGATGATCAAGAGCTCAACCTGGTGGCAGCAGCCCCCCCTTTCACTACTGTCCAGCTTCTTTTCAATGATTGGTAAGCTTTAAATCAAAAATTTTCATTCATTTAGTATGAATACTGTCTACTTAAGTTAAGCCTTTCTCTATACCCTATGAAGCACTACATTTTTGAGTACCTTTTTTTCTTTAAAGCACTTTTTTTTTAAACTTTTAAAATTTTGTGTAAAAGCAAGGACTCAAACATACACAGGAGGGCCTACTGTACAGGTTCTTTGATCTGCTTTTCTAAAAGGAGAGCAACTTTTGAGGGGTCAACAATCACTTCAGTCAAGCACATGTATCATTCACTTAGTTCAGGGGGAAAAGTCAGCACCTTGAACTTCAGAGAAAATACAGAGAAACAAAGATCATCCAACAGACAAGGCTTCCAACTGCCTGACAGATCAACAGACAGATAATTGTCTGACCATACATACATAGTTCCCAGAGAGAGAAGCACTAACATCTGGGTTTTCAAAGCTGGGGAATTCCTTGGTGGCTGCAATCTGGAGTCTCATCTGGCGCACAAACCTTCCAGAAACTAAGCCCCAAAGTAAAACCTCACCTCAGAGTATTTTTTTCCAGAGCCAGAGGACATCATAACCCTTGAGAACCAGTGCCTTATTAACAAAAGGTGTGAACCTCCCCTAATCAAGCTTTCCTGTAATGGGCAGACCTATTAGTGGATGGGGGAAGATTTTTAAACTCTTCTAGTTACCATTGCATTTTGCTTTCTATTTCTCTGAAGGAATTAGCTACATTAGTGGTGTCAAACTCAAATAGAAATGGGGTCTACTAATCTAAGGAACCTAACAGGTTACATAGTGAATTAGTTTCAAAATGTAGTATTTTCTAAATTTTGTTGTATTTTTATTTACTTTGTTAAATATTTCCTAATTAAATATTATCTAGTTCAGCCTGTACTTGAGAAGGCTGTGGGATGTAACGGGCTACACGTTTTGACATCCCTGGCTTACATGATAGGAAATGCATTTTTGCTTAAAATGAGTCCATTGATTTTTAAAAATCAAATATTTTCAGGCAATTTTTATTCATTAGGCACCACAACTTTTAAAATAATTTCTACATAATTATGGAAAGTATGGAGGAAGAACAGGGGAGGAAGAAACGTCACACATTGTTTGATAGACTTAATTGCTTTCCTCATTCTTAGATTTTAGCCATCTGTAAATAACAAGGTGGTAGTTACTCTGCCTTATTTTTTTAATGTGCTCTTGACTAGATTTTAATTTCTTCTGCAGGATACAATCCGAATGATGATTACTCAAGGAAATCTGCAACTGAAAGAATTGGAGAAAACCTTAAACTTAGCAAAAGCTTAACTTGATAACTTCCTCAAGGGGTTTTCAAAATCTGTGTTGGAGTACTAGAAGATAAATGGAGTTTTAAACTCATTGCAAGGAATAGAAAGCTAAGATGTTTGTAACAACCCTTGCCTAGTGATGATCCCACTATGAAGTCAAAGAACATGCTACATTTGTGCTGAATAGCCTGACTTGGACCCTGACTTGTTGTTAAGAACAAATTAAAGAGCATCTTGGGAGTTGCCTTAGCAGTGAAAAATAAATGCCAAGGACTTGTTTTATTATTTTGGATATGCTGTCAGTTTTCGTGAGAAATAACACTAACCAAAACATAACATATTGATAAAAAACCATTAAAAATGTGTTTTCTTGCATGTCACAAATATGCTGGACTCTTACTTTTTCTGCGTCTCTTTCTAACCTTGGTTGACAATGTTACAGAAATTTCTGTTCATGTTTATGATTCGCTCTATAAAAGTAAAGAAAATTTTGCAAGGTAGATAACTTAATTGGGGAAGGTAGGTGGCACAGTGGATAAAAGTGCTGGGCCTGGAATCAGGAATACTAATCTTACTGAGTTCAAATCTCGCCTAAGACACAGTAGCTGTGTGAACCTGGGCAAGTTGCTTAACCAATCCTGTTGCCTCAATTTCATTATCTGTAAGATGAGCTAGAGAAATAAATGGCAAACTAGTATCTTGCCAAGAAAACTCCAAATGGGATCATGAAGAGTCAGACAACTGAGCAACAACAAAAATATCTTAATAACTTGTCATTTCAGTAGATACTCCTTAAAAAGGTCCGACAGTAGGATTTTCTACAGTAGCATTTTTAATTATTGTGTTCCTCAGAAGGAAACACCTCTGCCTTGTAAATTAAGTTGGAAAAGAGTGCTCGTATAAAACAGAGTAGTACAGTTGGAAGATCTGCACTTAAATCCCATGTATGTTGCTTGCAAGTCATTAAACTTAAATGATCTTTGATCTCCTAATCTGAAAATTAGGAGAGTAGAACTAGATCAGTGGTATCAAACTCTAATAGAAACTTCAAGCCACATACTGACTTAGAAAACCACAAATATTGTTGTATTTTTATTTTATTAAATATCTGGTTACATTTTAATTTTTAGCCCTAGTGTTATGGAGTTGGACAGTTTGAGTTAGATAGCATCTAAGTTCCCTTCTTGCACTAAATCTATAATCCTAAATGTGCTGCCCTTCAACTTAAAAATGTGTCTTAGTCTCATAATTCCTGCACTATTTCCATACTTAACTGAATGGGACTCTAGTTTAAAGACGAATAAAATGCACTGAAAGACAATTAGGGTTGGAAGATTTCATAGCTTTTGGTGAGAAGATGAGAGAGTTCAGGCAAAGATAACGGTGGTGTTGCAAAGAGTGTCCTCTGCAGGCAGGCAGTGAAGTTTGTGGATTCAGCCAGTTGTCATATGCCGTTTCTCTCTCTCTCTCATCTCTCAACAGCTTCAGGACTCTTACTGCATAACATTTTTTTCTAAAGAGAAAGAGCTACTGTCCCTTAAATGTTTAATTCTTCCTCCAAATATGTATTTAAAAAAAATACATCTTCATTTCCCCATATTGCTTTCCATACTCCCCAACTCACCGAGTTATCCTTACAATAAAGAATAATGGAGGTGGGAGGTTGGGGGAAGCAGTTCAGAGAAACTACCCAACACATCAGCTGAATCTGTGTGAAGTGCTCCATAATACCCTCTGCAAAGAAGGGTATATTCTTAAAGCTCCTCTTTGGGGCCAAACTTGGTCATTATAGTTATGTAGCATTTACTAACATTTTTTCCATTTCTTTTCCATATGTTATGAGCCATTATATAGATTTTTAGTTATGCCTACATCATTTTATATCACTTATATGTCTTCCCTTAACTACAAGTTTTCTAAGAAAGTTTAGACATTTTCCCTGGCAAATTCAGAATTAACCTGTAATCTCTGTGTCAACCATGTAAGACACTCAGTTAAAAATTATCTACTTTCAAAAAGGAATTGAAAAATGGTTTATTACCAGAGGACCAATGATGAAATAGGCTACCTACCTCCTAAAAGGTGATAGATTCAAGATACAGAATGAAATATATATTTATGGATATGACTAATGTGAGGATTTGTTTTGCTCAACTATGCTAACAAGGTTGTTTTCTTTTTTTAATGGGGGGGGGTGGAATTTGGTTGGGGGTAGTTTACTGTTGATAGTATTACCAAAATAAAGAGGTCATTGGAGCCTTTTGAGAAATGCACAGAAAAGAACAGAAGGAAAAAACCTAAACAGCTTTAAAAATAATGTTGAATTTATTATAACTTTAATTAAAAGCAAACTGCATAATACAGGTTCATGGTTTCATACTTAATCTTTTTGTATCACTTTGTATGTGAAAGGGTTTTTGATATTAAGTAATAATAAGAAAAAAATTAGTCTACAAAATATAAGTTGGAATTCTAGATTGTCGGATACCTTTTTATTGGGTCTTGAATTTGTTACCTACTTTGATAGCTGTTTCCAGAAAATCTAGAATTGAATGAAAGCACTAAGGAAAAGTCTGAAAATGTTTATGGAACCAACTGGTTACATTTGACCGGGTGTTAGGGTTAATCATTAGGGATGTTTAGTGGTTTGCTATATGGTTAAACATGATATAGCTATGGTAAGAATGCTTCTATACTGCATTGGATCTGTGATCTTATTGACATGGCCTCCAACAATGCAGTTCAAAATCCATCCATCTCTTCCCATCTCTTGGGGCTTCATCTGTGTGCTGACTGTGATTCCTTCCTAAGTTTGTTATAGAGAGTGCAGACCATGTGCTAGGCCTTCCTCATATTGTTCGACATCAAAAAGAAACTAATGAGGTGTGAGAGCTGTCCTATAGTTACCCCTAAATCTCACCACATAAGTGACCCATCTTTTTTGATCATCTTTCTTTAATGACATCCTTTACACTGTTTCTCCTTCAAAACTCCTTGTTTGGAATGTGTTGCAATTCTCTATCACACACGTTACATAAGTTCTTTAGAAACTTATGTTTCATGACTGGACATGAGACATCGCTTGGATGAATATTGTTATTTAAAATCTAGGCATTTTAGGGAGTAGCTTGGAGACTTTAAAAAGAATTTTGCAGTCTACCAAAGGCAATTTCAGCCTGCTTATTCCTCTTATTCAAATTTGGACTCAGCTCATTGTTCCCCACGAGATTTAACCTCAACTAACACCTTCATTTACATTTCCAAAACACAAACCTTGGGAGTCATCCTTCCATTTACATTCAACTTCATCTTCTAGTTTTGATTATGGCAATAATTTCAAGACTGATACCCTAAATACAGGAATTGAGCTTTGGGAAGGGCATCAGCAATTATTCAATCTTTTTCTTTTATTAGATGGTTGCTTCCTCCAACATACCAAAAAAAAAAAAGCCTTCAATATGTAACTGTATTGGCAGGATAAATTTTCATATCGGCCACATGTGAATATATGTCTCTGCATTTTAAGTTAATCATCTCTCTGCTGGGAGTTGAATGGCATGTTTTAACTTTATTCTTGACTCATGGTTTATCACTGATCAGAGTTCCAAAGTTTTTCAAAATTATCTTTCTCTATAATGTATTAATTGTTCTAGTTCTTATTTTGCATCAATTTGCAGATTCCAGATTTCCTCTGAAATTATTTCTTCATTTCTTATGGAATAATAATATTCTCTATAATATATTAATTGTTTTAGTTCTTATTTTGCATCAATTTGCAGATTCCAGATTTCCTCTGAAATTATTTCTTCATTTCTTATGGAATAATAATATCCTATTATTCTACCACAATTTGTTTAGCTATTTTCCATTAGGAGGAAACCTTAGTTTCGTTCTTGACTACCTTGAACATAGCTGCTAAATGAAATGCTTTATAATAAAGTAACTGAGACTTTCTAAGCTTCATGGTCCATTCAGTAGGTCATTAAGCACTCTAACCTTCATCTCCCCATTGGGATATCCCCAGCTGTAGCAAGGAATCTACATCTTGTGTCATGACCTTAAGAAATAAATTTTCTTGACTTTAAAAAAGTAAAATAAAATAAAATCTGTTTCTAGACAGTCTCTGAGCAATAACTTGGCTTTGGGACCCTAAATGTATTTATGATCCTTGTTCAGTGACTAATGAATGGACATTCTACTGGAGAAATAATGGTCTCTCAACTTTTTGGTGGCTAAGAATAAATCTAATCCCTTCTCCGTGGCAGTTTTTCCAATAGTATGACAGCTATCATATACCTCCATATTCCCAGTACGATCCTTGTGCAAGAGAAACTTCGAAAGTTCCTTCAGCAGATCCTCATGACATAAACTCCAGGTCCTTCGCCATGCTGACTGCCTTCCTCTGGACTCTCTTCAATTTACCGATATCATCATTAAATTGAACCCAGTACTCCAGATGTGATCTAACTAGGGCCAAGCATTACTGGAAGCTGAACTTCTTGATGTAGCCCACATTAACTCTTCTGGGCCACATCATACTTCTGAGTCAATTTTCAGTCCACTAAAAATCCTAAATTCTTTTCAGATGAACTGCTATGTAACCATGCCACCCTCATTCTTTCCTTTTGAACTGGAAGACTATTTAGCATCAAGGTCAGACATTTAGGGTACAGTTAACTTTTTATAGATTATCTAGAAACTCTATAATTTTTAGCACCTTTCGTCCCTTTTCCGCCACTATGGCACCACAACTAAAGTAGAATGGGAGGGGCACAAAGGACCAAGTATCATTTCATATTTTTCTTTGTTTCATGGGTTACCATGGCCAAAGAAATCGCCAAGGAGCTGGGCTGAGGCAGTATAGTGAAGTGGTAAGACTGGATTTGGACTTGGAGGATTTCTGTTCACCTTCTGTCTATACTAAGCAAACTTGGGCAAGTCATAACCTCTTTGAGTTCCATGTCCTTCACCTGTTAAAATAAGAGGTTGGAATACATGACCACTGAGGTCTTTTCCAGCTTTGAATCTGTGTGTGAACAACTGGTAGAAGAATACTAAGGACAGGAAATTAAAGCATGTCAATCAATCTTGGACTTAGTGAATTTATAACAAATGACAGGGACCTTAGGTCTAGAAAAAGCATCACTCATTACTGTTAGGAATGGCAACTCAAGCAATGATGTGTTGTTGCTATCCAAAACTTAGTGGGTACCCTCATCTCCTATACATGCATCATAAGTTACACATAGTGATTTTACTAGAGTAAAACAGTACTATTAAGATAGTTTTTCTTTTAAGTGTTGTGTCATAACTGTCGTGACTTTGGAAGGCAGAATTTCACTGTAATTCATTTTAGGATACTTTGTAGGCTGATGGGAGCAAATAACCGATTTCCTCTTATTTTTATCAAGTTCTGTGCTTTTTTCTGCTAATGTGTTATGTTAGCTTAAATAATAATAGTTTATTTCTTTAACTTACATGAAAAGCAAGTGTCATTTTTCCACTCAAAAAATTTAATTGGAAAATTTTATGTAATTTTTTTTATTCTTTCAAGATAGTCCTGTTGCAGCAAATTTTCCTTAACTTTTGATTGCAGCTTTAAAGAAGGTTTGTCTAATAATATGTCACCCAGTATAGTCAATATTTCACATCATGAGAAGTTGAAGTTATAAAAAAACTGGGTTTTCTGACTCCCCCAAAAATTTCAAACAAAAGCTGTCTGTTATATCTTGCTGTTTATGTGAGAATATAAACAGCTGTCTTCTCTCATTGCTCACTGGCAAAGGAGTAAAAAAGACAAATCTTATTTCCAGTTTATCCATGTGTTACCACTGATACCATTGAATAACTTTGCCTGTCACAGTAACTTCATTCTACACAACAAACCTGCTTTCTACTCAATAGCAGGTCTATTCACACTTTGTCAAACTTTTTTTTGTTGGTGGACAGCTATACACTTTTAGGGACATGTGCATAGACAAATGGAGGCTAATTTTAAAATCATGTTTTCAAATACAATGAAATAGAAATTAATAACCATCATTCTGAGTAATATTTAATTACTTTAAAACTAACTCAAATTGACTTAAAAATTAAATGAAAACAATTAACATGCCTCTTTACTGTAAGTCTATAGTAATTTTAACATTTGACTGAAAAAGGATGTAAACATGTTAATACCTAATCCCTTTATTTTGAACTATTAAATCAAAAGATTGGAACTAATATGTATCACAGATATTTAGTGTACTCAACAGTGCACTAAGAGGAATTTTCACAAATACTGCAAGACAGTATAATTTGCTTTATAGCTACCACTTTAACATACAAAATATATGCATTCCTGAAAAAAAAACTGGCTATAATGCAGAATTCTGCTTATTTGCAAATTTTCCTGTCAACTTACAAAAATCTCATCCCCAACTTTGACACAAATTTGTTTATATGGCAGGATACCACTTCCCTTTTTTGCTGACTATTCTATTCCTTAGAAGTGCAGTTGTGACATTATACTTGTAGATATAAGAGGGGCAAAAGCTCTAAGGAAAATTACAGACAGGTTTGGAACTTATTTTCAACAATACCAAATAAGATAACTAATATTTTGACCAACGCTAGCCATCAGAATGCACAATAACATCAGTGAAAAGTCCAGGTGTTGTTGTACTCAGGAAATTATTGCATTTCTATTTGTATAGCCTTAGTCTACTTACTGAGCATGGGTCTAAAAAAGGTTGAAAGACTGGAGACAGTAGCTTTGGGTCAGGTTAACTCTTTCTTCCTCTGCTTCTTCACTCCATAATTTATCAAGATGGCAATTTAGTAATGGAAGTATCATCTGCCTAAAGGTTGTTGGTTGTTTGGGCTTTAAACAAACCGGTATTCCCCACATTCCTGCTACTTTTTTTCTTAAAGAGCTATATAATAAATTTGTATTTTTTAAATTAAAATGAGTTTGAAATATGACACTCTTTGAGTTTAAACTGGTGATCTGGTATCTTATTAAATAAGGGCAGAGAATTATAGCTTTCAGAATTATTTTGTGGATTTCACTCCTTCTAATGCTGGGTGCTCATTATATACCTGTTGGATTGAATTAAGGAATGTTCTGAAGCAACATTTACCTCTCCTGAGGTTGGATTAGATGATCCCTGAAGTTCCTTCCAGATCTAAGGTTCCATAAGCTATGATTTTGCTTTAGGAACAAGGCAGAGGAAACTATTCCATCTGGCAAAACATTAATGGGGTAAGCAGCCTCTATAGCTATTAATGAACTCTGAGGGAATGGAATGAATGGAAAACTGCACAGCTCATGAGCAATATAGTTTAAGGACAAGAGGACTAAAAATATTGATAAATGCCAATTTGAAATAATATTATATCAGTTTTATAAGTTACAGAATGATGAAATTCATACACTGGGTTAGTCTATTACAGATAACCACACCTTAATTTAATATTACCACAAAATACAAATTTAATAGGTCACTAGTTAATAAACTATAGTAATATGGACTGAGATTAGTTTTTAATTGTTTATTTTTTTTTTTTTGGTAGAGGAGGCAGGGAAGCTTTTGGTTATGTTTACTCTCCAAAGTAAATTCTTTTGCATCTGGTTTAGTAATCGTGCTATATTGATATAAAGAATGGACAATAAAGAATGGATTTCTGAGGTTTACAGAAAAAGCACATGCTACTCAAATTTTTAGATAAACTAGGAATTTTAAGCAGATGCATATGTCTATTATGCTCCAAAAGACCAGCAGTTTGAAGGGCAAGGTTAATTAGTGAATTAAAGAATCTCAGAGCTGGAAGGATCTCATGGGGTAATCCAGTTTAACCAATACCTACACAGGAAGGTATCCCCTTCTATGACATTCCTGACAAATCTTCATCCAACTTCTGCTTAAATACCTCCCAGCATGGTTAATTTGGTACCTCTCTAAAGGTTTCAATGCAAAAACTACACTTCTGAAGTCTTGATTATCTTTTTGTGACACATCAATGAAAAAGGTCTCGGTGCCTTGCTAAATTGGAGAATGGTGTGTGTGGGGGGGTGTCTGATGATTCAGTTATCCAATTGGCCATCATTAAGTCAAATTAGTAGAGATACTTGGAGGTTCTTTGAAGAGAAGGGAGTAATTGAAATACAATTTGAACAATTTCCATTTTTGATTATTAACAGAAGAGTCTCTATATCTCTACAAAATCCTCAGTTTCATAAGTTCAAATTCAGAAAGGATTTTGGATATTTTGAATTTGATTTTCAATTGCTCACAGAAACTCAATGGAACTATAAGGTTAAAATATTATTTTCCATTAGTTTGTTTTAAAATGATTCTAAGATTGGCCAAAGGAAACTGGTCCACAAACACAGTAACTGTGAACAAGTGTTCATTAGAAGCCCCAATCTTAGCAAGCATTTCCAACTCTGCTAATACAACCATTTCCATTAACTATATCACAAATAATTTATTTAAATATACTTATACTATCATAATCCACATGATTACAATGGGTTTTAGACTCTTCCTCTTTCCAGTTATTTTTGGATTACAGTTTTGTAAGGGGTCACTGCATGAAAATCAAAAAATTTCATTCCCCTTGAAACCTTTTACCCCTGGGGTTTTTTTGTCAGACTTATAAAAATGGCAAGCTTGACAGGTATAGTTCAATTCATGTCAAAGTCACAGATCATTCAGAGATCTAGCATTGTCGAGGCACAGCAGGTGAGTTTGAACATAAACGTGGAACCAGTCGGCTTGAATTCACAAAGGGCTTTTCTTTTGGTTTTTGGTGCACGTATTTCATAGCTCCCAAATGTTAGGCTAAAGCTTGAAACCGTTATCTCTCACAATTTCACAGTCTTCTTAGCCTGGCCCACTCAGTCCAGGACTAAAAACTTCCCAAGAACCTAAACGGAGTTTTGGGTTTGTGATGAGACTTGATACTGCTTCCCTTGATTTCAGGTATGAGAACTTCAACAAGAATTCAGAACACAGAAGTCACATATCGATCACATTTCAGAAATTAAGTATTGTATGTGTATTTGTGTTTAAAGGCAAGCCTTTGTGCACCAAGAAGAACGCTTCAGTTCCAGCTAACACTAATAGCATAGCAAAATCAGAAATCCTCCAAAGTACTTTTATACCTCAGTGCCCGGGTGCTAACTTTCCTTTTGTATTTTGGTCCTAAGCTTACTGAGTTCCTCTTCTAAACTCTTAATGTGTTCTTTCAGTGTAGCCTTATCTTGCTGTGCTTTCTGATTAGCTTGGCACCGGGCTTCCTCAATCTTCCTCTCATACCACTTTTCCATTTGTGTAGATACAGCCTCAAAAAAATACTGGGTAATTTCTAGAGCTTGGGAGGTGTCTCGAATGGGAGGGCCAGCCTGGTGGTCTGCTGGTTGTTGTTGGGTGCATGTACTGCCAGGTACATGTGTTGATGCATGTTGCTGGGTCCTATGCCTTGTCTGCCCACTTTTTCCAGACTTCTTTGTTTGAGTGCCTTTGTCCATGCAATGACCAGTCTGGTGTTCCCATTTAATTGCTTCAGTTGAGGGCAACAAAGCTGTCTGTACCTTAACGTGTCTCAGTTTAGAGTTCCCACAGTCTAATGATGCCACTTCCTGCTGCAGTCTGTTGGAAGCAGTAGAACTAGTAAGTGCCTTTTCCTTGGGCCTGACAACCTGAGGAGGGATAGCAGAAGCAGTGGCTGGGCTGGTCGTCGTAACCACTGATTGGTCTGCACCTGTTGGGAAAAGAAAAGAAAGTCAGCAAATCTAGCCTATTTCCTTGACCACATGTAATCACATTACTCTGCATCAACATTCTATTTAGAAAACTGTAGGGAACACGGTCTCGAGTTACCTTAAGGTAACTGAGGCAGACAACCTATAGACCTCCATCAATACCATTACCTCCAAATCTGTCCTTTTTTTCACCCTTTCTCTCCTTTGCCATTTTTCTTTTTGTCCTGCTTATATTTAAGACTCAGGGCACCAAAGTGAAACAATCTAATCTAAACCTAAAGTTTCAAGATTCCATTTTTTGATTCCATTTTATCTAAACTAATCTTTAATCTAAACCTAAAGTTTCAAGATTCCATTTTTTTATTCCATTTTGCTCAGGATCCTAAATGTCCCCAGAAAACCAGGAAACTGAATTAAGTACTATTGAAATTGTATAAATACTTTTCACCCATATTTAGCCTTTTCCCACAATTTAAGTTCTGCCACATGCCTGTCAGCAGTAACCCTTGGTCTTTACTTCTAATTTGGAAAGAGATCCTATTATTTACAAAGTCCTTTCCAAAGTGATGGGAAGTCAGAGGATACATATTTGAGGGATCCCCGCCATCTGGAAAACAGACTAAAAAAGAGGCAGCCTGATGGAGCTTTCGCAAGACAGAAGTCTGGACAAGGGAAAAAGTATGGAGAGGGAACAACTCCTCATACTCTGAATGTTCCCAAATTTACTATCAAATCTAACATAAAATAAGGATAATCTGCCAACTAAAAGATAAGCATCCTTGGCTATTACTAAGACTTCACTGTCTAGCACAATGTAGCAGGTCAGCAAATTAATTGCCATTTTTAGAGAACTGATACTTTGGTAGAGTTTCAACCTAAGTCAGGGAGCAGAATGAGGAAAGTGAGAAGGCCCTTCCCCCACTGACATGTAAGGGATAGATATCCTAGTAAATAAATCCCTAATCTTGACATGCTATATAGCTGATCTCAAACATGTTAGATGAACATCAAAAATGTTTTTCAAAGTCTTGTCATGACTGTCCTATTATGTTAACTATTATCTTTTAAGAAACTATTTAAAATGATGCCGCAGGTGTGTGAATCTTTTAAAAGCTCAGAGGCCTACAATTCTAAGAAGTCTCTGGGTTCAGTTTACCTGTGAGGGATTCAGAAGTAGACAGAGTTGATTTAGGCCTGGAGGCTCTAGACTCTCCAGAAAGTTTCACCTCCAAGTTCTGAATCTTTAACATGCACCATGTTTTCAATTCATCCACTAAGGACACCTAATGAAGAAGATGCAAAATGAAATCTACAAATGAAATAAAGCAATAACTGGGCTTTATCCAAGATGATAGTTTGCAGTTGAGGAACTTAAATTTGTCACCTCAATCTCTTCCTTACTACATGAGCTAACCAACCAACAGAGATTATTAATACATTTATCAGCTTTTTGTGGTACAGTGGAAGACACACTGGACTCAAGAGTTAGGCCAATCCATAAAATGAGACTAATGATACAATACTTGCTTCAAAGTGATAATGGGAAAATCAAATTAGATAATACACATAAAGGCTTTGTAATTGTAAAATACCATATGTAAAAAAATACCATATATAATTACTGTGCATGCCTATTTTCTACCTGTTCTCCATTAGGTGTTACTAGAATAAGATGCGGGCTTATGATTTCTCTGGTGTTGGAAAGTCCCCGGTGAAGAAATCCCCTCTGCCAATGGAGGTGAGTAGCATCTCTGAAGTTTATAGTTTTAAAAGAGTTGCCTAGAGCACTGAGGTTAAGGGACTTGCCTAGGGTCAGATAGCAGGTCAGAGGTGGGATTTGAAATCAGGTGTTCCTGCCTTCTCTCTGTCCCTGGCACCATATAGACTTCTTAGGTTCTTACTGATTTAGTGCAAAGGCAGATATTTATTCATCAGATATTTACTGAAGGCTAGCCTTTACCTGTGTAAGGTACTGGCTAAATAGGATAAGACAAGATGGAATCTCTGCCCTTGAGGGTGGGGTAGAGAGATGCTTTGAAGTGAGAGAAAGTGGTATAGTGGATAGAGTGCCAGGCTTCAGGTCAAGAAGACTCATGTTCATGAGTTCAAATCCAGTCTTAGACATTTTACTAGCTGTGTGACCCTGTACAAATCACTTATCTCTGTTTCCCTCAGTTTATTCATCTATAAAATGAACTAGAGAATGAAGCTGGAACAGAGAAGACAATGGCAAACCACTCCAGTATCTTTGCCAAGAAAATCTCAAATGGGGTCATGAAGAGCTGAGCTCAACTGAACAAATCTGTACGAGGCACATTTCAATGATGTATATAACTCTATAGAAAGATCCAATACAGAATGTGCTGTTAGCATGACACAAACAAAACACAATAGGAGTTCAGAAAAGGCAGAGATTACATCTCTATTAAACAAATCTCTCCTCACCTCCCCAAACCAATTTACATTCTCAATTTCTTTCTTTTCTTCCGTAACACCACCATTCTACAGGTAGCCCAAGGTTGAAAATTTCATTTTCTTTGACTCTCTACTTTAATTCCAATCATCACATCTGCTGGAGTCTAGCTGGAGAGGCCAGAAGGGAAAGGGCCAAAAAGATAGATTGGCTTAATCTGCCTACATCAGCATCTGCTTCAGAAACTGGTAGCTATAAAGAGCAGAGAGTTAGCATAAGGGAGGACAAGTCGAGTGAGGCAGTGGATAGAAGGCTGGGCTCAGAGTTGGGAAGATCCGAGTTAAAATCTGGCATCAGTCACTTACTAGCTGTGTGACCCTGGGCAAGTCACTTAACCCCTATTTGCCTCAGTTGTTCATCTGTAAAATGAGGACACACCAGAGAAGGAAATGGTAAACTACTCCAAGAAAAGCCCATGGATCGTAAAGAGTCAGACACAACGGAACAAAGCCAAGGAAAACAAAAGCAGCCCTTCTTCTATTTGTCAGCCTGTCAGATAAACTGAAGACAAGTAGAATGTCTCCTTTAACTCTTCTCTCCTGATGAAACATACTGGTTCTTTAACCAATCTTTATAGGGCATGATATCCATCCTTTCACCATCCTTATTTTTTCTTCTAAACACCCTCAAGCTTTTCAATATCCTTCCTTAAATGTGGTACCCAGAACTGAAAACAATACTGTAGCTGTGGTCTGACCAGGGCAGAGGATAGTGGAACTGTAAGTTCACTGAGTCCACAGTGGATGAGGCAGCAAAAATGCTAATTCAGTCTGGGGCTATATAAACAGTGGCATAGTTTCGAGGAAGAGGGAGGTGACAGTTCAACTATAACCCTTGGCTACCCTGGCCAGACCTCATTTGGATTGATCTGTTCAGCTTTAGATGTTATGATTTAAGAAGGGCACTGATAAACTAGAGAGTTTCCAGAAAAGTGTAGACAAGTTAGTGAAGTGTCTTGAGTTCTTTCCAGCAGAAGTATGTTAGAGTGGGGATTCCTTTAGTGTATGACTTGAACTAGATGACTGCTGAGGTGCCTTTCAACTCTTAAATTCTGTGGTCCTATGATTCTCTAGCAACGGTCTACTCTGCTCATTAATCAGTCCGAAATTGCACTGACTTTCTTGGTTTCCATATCATATTATTCACTTATATTGAACTTCATATATTTGTGAAGTTTTTTTGAATCCAAGTATAAGATTCTACATTTATTCCTATTGTACTTCATCCTATTAAATCATTCCCAAGAACTTACTAGATTTGGTCATTATCATCTTGAAAAGTATTGTGGTGTAGTAGAAAGAGGACTGAATTTGGGTTTAGAAGACCTACTATTCCTTAGCTCTTGACCTTGGGGAAGTGACTTCCCCTCTTGGTGATTCCTCATATGCAAAATGAGGGTGTAGTTCAGACCAAATTATCTCTAGGGTTCCTTTACAGCTATCATCTTTTGATGCTATCTGTAAGTAGATTTTTATGGAGGGGAGGAGGGTAGTGAGGAACAAAATCAGAGAAGAATTCATGGACAGAAGTGTAATACATACTAAATCATTTAGAATGTATAATGAACTAGGTCTGTATTCCAAAGAGATTAAAAAACACAAAGGAGAGAGACTTACATGCACAAAAATATTTATACCAGCTCTTTTTATGGTGGCAAAGAATTGGAAATTGAGGGGATGTCCATCAGTTGAGGAATGGCTGAATAAGTTGTGGTATGTTACTGTGATTTTGAATACTACTGTGCTATAAGAAATGGTGAGGAGGATGCTTTCAGAAAAACCTGGGAAGATTTACATGAACTGATGCAAAGTGAGAAAATGTAACAGCAATACTGTATGATGATCAACTGTGAATAATTTAGCTGTATTCTCAGAAATACAATGATTCAAGACAATTACAAAGTATTCATGATGAAAAATGCTATCCACCTCAAGAGAAATAAGTGATGGAATTTTAATGAAAATTGAAGCATACTTTTTTTTTACTTTGTGTTTTCTTTTACAACATGACTAATATAGAAATATGCTTTGCATGATTGCACATGATAACCTATATCAGATTACATGCTTTTTCAATGAGTGGAGAATGGAGGGAGAATTTGAAACTACTCTCTCTGAAGTCAGTAGTGATCTCTCAATTGTATATTTACTGGTCTTTTCTAAATTCTCATTTTACTTGACCTCTGTAAATCTTGACATTTTCTATCATCCTTTTCCCCTGGATACCTACTCCTCCCTAGGTTTTCCGATACTGTTCTCTCCTGCTTCTCCTCTCTACTTATCTGACCACTACACTTCTCAGTCTCCTTTGCTGGATCTTTTTCTAACTCACTAACTGTGAGTATCCTCCACAGTTCTATCCTGGGTCCTTCTATTCTTTCTCTTTGGTGATTTCTTTCATTCCCATGGATTTAAAGATCATCTCTATGCAAATGATTCTCATATCTGTTTATCCAGCCGTAACCTTTCTCCTGAACTCTAGTCTCATATCTCCAGATATCTATTGGACATCTTGAACTGGATTCCCATAGATATCTTAAACTCACTATGTCCAAAACAAAATTCATTATCTTTCCTCACAAATCCTCCCCACTTCTACACTTTTTCTATTACTGTCGAGGACACTCCCTACCATTCTCCCAGCATCCTAATCATACAACCGTGGCTTCATTCTTGACTTCTCATTCCATCCAATCTGTTGTTAAGATTTATTGTTTCTACCTTCACATCTCCATGTGTGATTGCCCTCTTGGTCCAGGCCCTCCTCACTTCAAAAGGTCGTCGTATTGGCCTCCTTTTCTCAAGCCTCTTTGTACTTTACCCCCTTCCACATACTCTGTGATCCGGAAAGGCTGGTTATTTTACTGTTCCTTGCATATGACATTCCATCTTCTGACACTGTAACTTTTCACTCCAAGACCCATACTCTTTCCCTCTAACCTCTGCCTCCTGGCTTCCTTCAAAACTCAGTTAAATTCCCACATTCAGCAAATGGTCCCCTTCTCCCTCTCCCTAGTGCCTTCCCTCAGAGAGTACGTCTTCATACTCGTATATGTACATAGATGTTTGTATGTTGTCTCTCCCATTGGAATGGGAGTTTCTTCATGGCAGGGACCACATTTTTGTTTTTCTTTATATCCTTAATGTTTAGCCAATGCCTGACACATAGTAAGTATTTAGAAAATAAATCTTTGCTGACTGATCAAAGTAAAACTTCTCGCCACTTTCAATTATGAGCTCTACTTTAGGGTAGAAATCACACCTGCAATGTCTGAGGAAAGCTCAATGCCCTCGTTAAGCGAAAAGCAGAAATGATGTTAAATTCACTTCAGGATTACAGAGAACGAATGCTATGTAATACAACGATCTATAGGGGTTTCAGGCCCCTTGCCTGATGTGTGGTAGATGTACAAAAGTGTCAACAGGTATGTCTTTGAGTCACAAAACGACTGACAGTCTTGTGGCTTACCTGTCGTTTCTCTCCCTCATGCTTCTCCAGCTCAGTATGTTGCTGCAGACGGTTCAGACAATCTGATCTCTCTGCGGATAGCCGCTCAGCCATCAACTTATCCAGAACTCGTAGCTAGGATTTGACGCAAAAAGAGTTCGTTAATAAGATTACATGATGTGAAGCATATGTGCAGATAGACACCAGCCCACATACCCCACAAAGACTAAACTCAATTAGGGAAGACCTAGTAACAACCAGATGGGGGCCTTAAAAAGAAATTAAGCATATCTTGCCCACTTTATTTTATATTTGTTTTGTTTTCATGGTACTCACAAGGTAATGGAACTTTTGTGTGTGTACATGGCTCATAGATGCTTATGTGTGTGTTTTAAATACTATAATGTGACATACTATAATACTACTTATAAAATTTAAACCCAAGTCTCTTAGCTCCAAGTCTAGTGTGTTTTTCCCCACACAACATGCTCAGGAATGCTTAACAATAATCTTCAATCCTCCAAGTAGGGATATTGACATTCCATAAGTTGAGAGACTCAGGACTTAATAAACACATTAACTGATTGGTTGATAAAGAATAAAGTAGATTCTCTTGGATAGAGAACAGATACTACAAATCTAAGAAAAAGAGGTCTTCTTTTAAAAAAATATCACTTTCTAAAATTGCACACAGCATATCATTTTCCTCATGAATGTTGTCCACAAAGATGAAGTTTCTCCTTGGGGTGTGTACAGAGAAAAAAAACGGATCCTTATATTATTGACCTGATTCATTTCCTTACTTGATGTTGGGTCTTATTCTCCATCTGTCCCAGTTTTGTGTTCATCTTATCCTGCACAGTTCCAAATTCTGCCTTTATCTCCTCAACAGTTGCCTCCAGCTGATTCTCCAGTTTATTAATCAATGGTTCACAACGACATCCATTTATTGGTGCCTGGGGGAAAAATAAGTCTTGATTAATCAAGAGTGTTAGAAGAAAAATCGTTAACATAGATCCAATTAGCAAAACTTTATTTCTTCTTTGGCAACAACTCAAAATACTCTGAGCTAATGAGTTTCATCTCAAAGGCCCAGACAAGTTCAAATTTTGTAGTTAATGCTAAAATGTAAGGGGCTTATGTAGTCCCCATTTTATTTTGAGACCTAAGCATTTGGAATATTGTAATGACAAGCAAAGTAGGATTTTTTTTTTGGCTGTTTTTCTAGATTGAATTTTAGCCAATTGAGTGTCTTTGTTTGAGTCTTGCCTTTGATTGAATCAAGAGTCTTTGATTGGAAACAGTATACATTGTTTTACTTGGAGGGAGAACAGGGGAGTAGAGAGAGAAGCAGAATGAAGAGAGAGAAATGAGCGTGAGCAGGCTAGGGAAATTTGCTTGTGGAGAGGTCTAACAGAAAGAATATTTGTGATGCTGGGAGCTTTATCTGTTGATCTGTGTTAATTCCTCAGACAGAAGCCCTGTCTATTGGTCTTTATGAGTGAATTGAGATGATAGTGCTGGTAATGTGTATAAATAGTTATAGCCCTGTTAAGCTTTGTTTTCCCAGAAAGAGGTGTTTTAGGCAGGAGCCCCGGAACCTGCTGTCAGGAAGAAACAGGAAGAGTCTGAAGTAGAACAGTCCCCATGGAGCAGGAGCAGAGAGCTGCCTGCGTGTGAACCCAGGAAAGAGCTGGGACTAGTTGACTCATGGAGGGGGAGTTGTGGGGTTTGGAAGTCAGTGTCAAGTCAAGATGAGAGAGGACTTTACTTGGACACTGTGTGTTGATTAAGGAGATTATTCTTACAGTGAGCTGGGGTTGGATGGTGTGCTATTTTTTGCTACCCCTTAAGGATGCATTGTGCTAGGGAAGACCCTAGCCTGGACCCCCTGACTTTGGGATGCAATGATATGTGTTTTGTGCCATATGGCTTACTTAATGTTATGAGATACATATATATAGTAGATGATAAGTTTTGCTTAAGGATGTTGCTATGAGTGTTATGCTTTACTTTATTGAAGAATGTTTAGTTTATTTCTGAATAGAGTTCATCATACTATGCGATTAGACCCTTAAAATTATTCACAGAAGCAGTCATTAGGTGTGCTGCCGTGATAGGCATTACAGATTTACATACACAAGTCCCTCTCTAGCCATGAATGTACATGAAATCCCTTTGTATTTTATTTATACATGTATATGTTGCTCTGGCAATTTAATTCATCAAAAATATCTATAGTGTTTTTTACTTTTTTCAACATCAACTTTAAAGTCAGCTAACAAAAAAATTATATTGCTATCAATATAGTATTTATTAACTTACAAGGCATATCAAGCATTTTTGTTATTACAATTCTCTGTTGTGATAACAAGAATGAACAAATCTTTAAGGTTTGCAAAGTACCCTACAGTTATGACCTCCCTGGATCTTTACAACCACCGTGGGCCTGCTTTATAGATGAGAAACTGAGGCCTGGGAATTTTCAAAGACTTGCCATTGCCACCCAGGCAGTACACCTTAGAGGTAGGATTCCAATCCAGGCCCCTCTTGATTCTAAGCCTGTGGTTGGTTCCATTTCTGCTCTCTCTGCTGCTGCTTGGGAGCCTCACCAGTTCGAGCAATTCAACAGAACATTCACCAGTGTGTTCTGTCCTGTGCTAGCCCTGAAGTGCCTTTATAACCATGATAATGCCATTTCTTTAGCACTTTAAGGTTTGCCAAATGCATTATACACATTGAACTCCTTCTCATAACAACCCTATATTTCCCTTGGTATAAAACAATTATAACTCAGTGACCTTTCATGCTCAGAGTATTTTGGCCTGTAGAGAAGCCTTCCTGAGAGATATTTTACAATTCCATTATTTGGCTAAATTAGTTCCTCCCCACCACTCCTCTATCTCCCATCCCTAATTTCATTTTACATAAATAGTCCTGTTGTAATTGTCCTCAATTAGTGACTTAAGTCACCTGCATAACTTTTCCATCCTTTCCACGGTACAAGGTATACAGCTGATACGCTCTGAACTCATGAGGAGGGGGTGGAGATGCACAACGATGCTTATTCCTTTTTTTGGGGTGATTATGTGAGTTCTTCTGGTGCCCAGGAATAGGCTGCTGGTCTGCTGGTGAGGTGGGGTCAGAGAATGCAGATACCTAAAACAGAGAATGAGATGTTATCCCTCTTAATTAACATTATCACTCAAAAGTAGAACAGATCAGCAATAGTGACGTCAATATTTACCTGACAAGGGCAATTGACCTCAGATCTATTATCATTTTAAAATATTTTGATTTTGATAACTGTATTGCAATATAATTGATCTCTTTAGTAATTTCATGTATTTGTGCACTTAAAACATTATTCTCAGAAGGGGTCCATAGGCTTCACTAAACTGTAAGAGGGAGTCCAAAACACAAAAAAGGTTAATAACCCTGGGACAGGGGTAGCTAAAGGCATGCACTTGTACACTTTTTGGATAAAGGAACTACACAACTTTGCTTCAAAGTTGGGTCTTCAGATTTACCAACCCTCCCAGACTGATAAGTGTGCAGCATTCTCTACCAAACACCTTGTCTCCAAAGAATTGTGTTGGCTACAGGCATAGGTAGCCATTACATACAGAGTGCCAGATTTGATTTCTGTGTTCTCATTGCAAACCATTGTTGGCAAGGTAGCGGGAACTTCTACTCAACATGGAATGATATTCCCAGACAAATGCCTAACCACTGAACTCTCAGCTCCTTCCCTCAGAGAGAGCTGCTTTCAAATTAATCACTACCTTTTGTTTTACTTTTTTCTTTCGATTATTCTTTGCTGGGGGCTCTGGAGATGCAGAGTAGAATTCTTCTTTGGCTTCTCCTTTCTTCTGAATGGCTTGCTCACTGCTGGGAGTGTCTGCTG
Organism: Potorous gilbertii; assembly: GCA_028658325.1. Classification (NCBI taxonomy): domain Eukaryota; kingdom Metazoa; phylum Chordata; class Mammalia; order Diprotodontia; family Potoroidae; genus Potorous; species Potorous gilbertii. The sequence goes on along the minus strand of CM053770.1, from coordinate 367,576,309 downwards.
CTGAGACACTTCCCTACAAGAAACAGATGGAGAAAGAAACTTGTAGAAGGTTCTTTTAGGGTCCCTGATTTAATAGATGAGAAATGAGAGGAGTCCAGGGAGGTGGAATGATTGGCCCTAGTCATAAAAGTGTAACTGACAGAACTGGGACTCAAATCCAAGGCCTCTGATTCTGCACTGTAACACGCTGATGCCCTAGAGGGTCCAACTTTGTTTTATTTTTTAAAAAATGATTTGTTGTCTATTTCTGAACCTATCAGAATCCTGGACAGTGATGATATCTCTAGTAACAGCTGGGATTCTTATGTGTGTTCATGAATTTAATTAAAAAATATTTTGATAATTGTATTTTAATAGAATTTTATAACTGCATTTTAATGGAATTGGTTTCCTTTGTAATCCTATGTTTTTATTTTGTAAATATAAAAATATTCTGAGAAGGGATCCCTAGGCCTTTATAGACTGATAAAGGGGATCCAAGACAAAAAAAATGATTGAGAATCCCGGGCCTAGAGGATATCTGTAAGGGAGCACAACTGTAGGGCCTTGTAAATTAACTATTTCCTCTTTCTGTTGGCCCGTTTTTAACAGAACAAACCAATACTCTGAATGTTCTTTTAATTTTTAGGCATTAAGAAAAGTTATATTCTTAGTCCTTTTCTACCCTCCCTGCCCCACCTTTTCTTACGTTTTACTGATATGTTTTGTTTTTATATTACATATATTTACAGATTACTCATACTTCATGAAAGGTCTCTTGTAACAAAGTAAAATGGTTAAGTAACACTAACAATGCGGCAGTGACTTCATTTGGTGGTGTATGTAACATTCCACATCTGTATAGTGTTCTCCAATATCTCTCTCTTAAAAAATAAACAGAAATCTATTTTCTCTCACTCCTATCTCCATATATATGTATATATATACGTATATATGTATATATATATATGTATATATATAGTCAAACAAGACAGTTTTCTCTTAATGCTTTTCTAGAATTGTGGAGATCTAAGACAACTCAAACAACATTCTAGCAGTGTAGTAGGATAGGGACTTTGCCATTTTAATCATTACCTAACCAATTATGCTCAGGCTTTTATTCAGACAGCCCACAGTGGAATGATCGAAGCCAAGAGTCTTAATAGCAAACATAGACAAGGTCCCCAGTCCATGTGGGACCATCTAGAAATTATTTAGAGACATATTAAATCATGCCCTTTTCCTTTTCTCCATAAACAACATTAAGAGCTACCTAGCAAATAGTGGTATCTCAAGTGAACACAGTAGGTCTAAGACTTTTAAGCAGTGGTTCTGAATACAAATATTTCACTGAAAATAGCCAAAGTGATATCCTATGTCTAATTCTGGATTTATTAAATTTTAGGGCATCTCAAAATCCTGGGACCAAAGCTATATGGCCTCAAAATTTGTAAATAAAACATGAATCACTTGCAAATAAAATATAAATCACTTATATTTAAAAGAAATTTTAAAACCTTGCTTATAAATTAAATGAAAATTCTACAACTTTAATATTGGGAATCAAGGGAAAAGGTTTTGAAAAAGGACAGAAGCAAGTGGTTATTGATATAATTCTAAGTGTTAAAAGGCATATATTCCCAGCCCTTGTATTCCAGCCTCTTTTGGATAACTGAGAAGCTATGGGTATCCATCTTGCCTTTGTCAAGGGAAGGAGAAAAAAAATCCTCTTTATATTCCTGTAAACATTTGTTATTGTGAAAGGAACAAAACAAGAGGGTGCAATGTTCAAAGGGCTGGGGACCATGATTTGAAACTCCAGCGTAAAAAGAAAGGAGGAAGACTCTGACTCTAATCTGAACAAGAGATGAGAAGGGAAAGGCTGCCAGAGGCCCATCATGGCGGCCAACCAGGACCTATGTGTGTCCTCCATCTGTCACACACCTTGCTCTGGGCCACCTCATCTCGTGGCACAGACTGAGCTCTCCTCTCCTCCTTGAGCCTCTCTCTCTTTTTTCGTAGGCTTCTCCCACGACTGAAGCGCAAGACCTGAGGTGAGGCAAACATATCGCTATCAGAACTACTGGCTCCTGACGAGGTGGCAGGGCAGGGGGAGAGGGGTTGGCAGCAGGTGCTCTCTGGTTGAAAAATGTGAGTAGGATCATGTTGTTTCTTCACCTAAGGTGTTTACGATGGAATGAAATAGCAATATTTAATGTTAAATTGAACAGGAATAATTATTGATTATTAATATTTTAATGTTAACATTATTTTAAATATTTTGATAATTTAATATTATTATTCAAATAATGATTAATATTGCTATATAAATTAATTCAATAAAATAATTTAATGTTGATTTGATAAATTAATTTACCATGAACCAATTTATCATTTAATAATATTAAATAACTAATTAATAATTAACATTTCATTACATAATTTACTTAACAATGAACATTAACCAAATTATTAATTTAATATGAAAAATAATTCACATTTAATATTAAAAAGAGTTAACATTTATATAATGCTTTAAGTTTGCAGAGTTTTACATTTTTTCATTTGCTCTCCACCACAGCCTTGTGAGGGAGGGACTGTGATCATCCCCTTTGTATGGATAAGGAAAATGAGGCTCAGAGAACTTAAGCAATTTGCCCAGGGTCACCCATCTAGCAAGCCGCTAAAGCAGAATATGAATTCAGGCCTTCCTGATTCCATGTCCAGTAGACTCATCCACTGTGTCATCTGCCTGCCTAACAAAGACAAATGGGATAAGTGCATGGAAGTAATATGACATATGATGGTGCTGGAAGTAACAGATGATTACTGTCTATGTGATAATCAGGGAACTCCAACTAGAACAATGAACTTCAATCTGGGCCCAAAGAAAGGAAAGGAACAACCACATGCAATCCACATCTACCACCCAATCCAAATCCTGGTAGCTGCTGTCCATAGCCCTGCAGTCCCTCTCCTTCCTTCCTCATTGAGCTTGGTGCCTGGCTCCCATTTTTTCTCACCTCGTCAACTCTTGCCTTTTTCTAGGGGACTTAAATATACATGTAGACTATCCCTCAAATACCTCACCACTCAGTTCTTCAACTGTATTCACTGGAATTCAATACTTTCTTCATGACCCCTAGACTCATTACACCTTCATTATGCCTAGAACTTATTTTCAACACGTGACAGAATAGAAGCAAGCCTGGCTGGGTAACGCATACAATCAAATTGTTGTTTCCAAACTTAAATCATCAGGGGAGCATGCTAACAATTCTTTTATACCTCCTCAAAACTCCTTCATTTAGACATGATGGCAACGTTTAGAAATATGACCTGTGAAAATGAATTGTTCTTCACTAGCATTCATGATCTCATATTCTGTTAATTAAGAGCACAGCGACTCTTGGCTTGGGCTATTTTCATGAAGTAGCAGAGGGAGAATGTATGAAGAAAGGATTTGTGCTAAATTTTACTCACACTTTCTGTCCCCATCAGGTCCTCTAAGGTCCTGAAAGCTGATTGCAACAATATGGCCACATTTGGGCTACTGAAGAAAAAGGAAGATCCCAGGGCAACATGCTCTGGGAATTCTAACGGAGTTAGAAGGACCTGAATCCAAATCCTGCCCCGGATTCTTTCTAGCTATGCAACGCTGGGCAAATGACTTAACTTTTTTCTTAACCTTAATAGTTTCCTCATCCATAAAATGGGGCTAATAACATCTCCTATTTTAACAGGGTAGTTGGGAGTTAACAAAGTTAACACGTTAACTTTAAAATGTTACATAAATACTAATTATTATACTTGCTATTTTCATTATTATGGGTATAAACTCTTTTAACCTCATAGGTACTCTCACACAGTAGGCTATTCATCTATGTTTGTTGAAGGTACAAATGAACAAACGAATGAATAAATACCTCACATGTGTTCAGACTTTTTACTTTTCAAAGTTGTTTCACATCTATTTCCAATTTCCTACAAGGAAACCAATTTCCTATAACAAAACTTGAAAGACTGTGTTTCTATTAACAGTTCCCTTAAAGGGTGATTAAAAGGTGTCAGTCTGGCAGCTCTTGTATCTCTGGAGGCCCTCACCTACTTCTTAACCCGAGGGGTGCTAGGAGTAAGAACTACCTCATTTCTGTGATTAAAATTTCCGAATGAAAGTATGAAACTCTTTGTGACTTACTAAAGTTGTTAATTACTGATGAGTATCAGGCCTATTTCTGTGAAATGAAAATTGATAACTGAGGTCATAGGCAACATTTCTATGCTTCTCATGGCACAGGATTCTGATGCAAATGAATATGGTCTTTTTTTTTAAACTTTCTTTCTTTTTCTATCCTGCTACTTTCCTGAAGCTACTGTCTCAATTAGAAAACCTGAGGATCAGCAAAGAAATGAAGTACACTATCACATCATCAGCAAATAGGGATGGTTTCGGTCCCTTCTGTCTGTATTATGACTTAAATTTCTTTCTCTTGTCTTTTTGTTATTGTTAGCAATTCTGAAACTATGTCTAACAACATAAAGGAGGCATATTTATTTTATTCCTGTATGTATTGAGAAAGCTTCAAGTATTTCCTTATAACCTAATGTGGTAGTGTGGTTTTAGATATGTCCTTTGCCTCATGTTGAGAAAAGGCCCTTTAATGCCTGAGCTTTGTGGGATTATTAGTATAAAATAAGCGGTATATTTTGTCAAAAGCCTTTTTTCTGCATCCAATCATTAACCAGAATAAACCTGAGCACTGCCAGATAGAATTAATGCAATGGGGCCAATGAAAACTAGTTACTAATAAAAAATGGATTAAAACCTACTTGTGGTGCTTTGGTTAGGAGAAGAGCAACTTCAGGATTATTGTGGTGCCGGGCTGTCTCCAGTGGAGTCTGACCAGCCTAAGGGAAGGAATTACATAGAGAGGTAAAGGGGCATGGAACCAATTATATAAAAATACAACAGTTTATCCAAAAGTTAGTATAATGGATAATGAACATATAGGTAGGTCCTCAGAGGGTAGACATCTGTTTCAACAACTCTACCTTTAGAGTGATGATGGAAATATACAAAATACAAATACAATATACAAAAATATAGGTTGGTGGAGTCTTTTGATGTCTATAAAAAGTTATATTTAACCATAGTGAATTCTTTTTAGAGCAGTCTAAATTATTTTGCTTATAGGAAACCATCAAATTCATTTCCCTCCTTTCTATTCCACACTTCCACCACCCAAGTCAGACTCTTATAACCTTTTGTCTGGACTACTGAAACTCTTCCTACCTAGTCTTTCTGTCTCACTCTCTGCAATCTTTAACATTCCAGATGCATTTTCTGATCATGACCTTTACTAAAAAACGTACAGTGGCTCCCTACTACCTACTACATAAAGTTCAAGCTCTTCAGCTTGGCAATCAAGAATTTTTAATGATTCAGTCTCCTTTATACCTTTTCACTTGTAATTCACACTCTTCAACTTTGTTTACCCTGCACTCCAGCCAGCAAGGATGACTCTTGGATCCCTGAAAACACTTTTAGCAATATTAATTATTTGTTATTTAAATGATCAGTTATTACCTTTATTGTTTCTTCAGCTTTTTCTTATGCTATTTCTTGACTATTATTATCTAGCTATTAGAATGTGATCTCTTTGAGAGCAGGGACTCTAGTTTTTCTATTTTATCTCCACTGCTTAGCATAGTACTGAGCACATCATAAATACTTCATTAATATCTTTTCATTCATTCATTCATTCTCTATCCCTTGGATATCCTTTAACAAGAAAAGGCAGTACGTGGTAAGTACCAAAATTGCTGGTACAAACACAAGTATAATAGGAAAGAAACATGGTAGATGAAAGTGGTCCAAAAAGACTATTAAATAGGTAAAGCTTGAGCTGGGTCTTTAAAGAGGGGTAGTATTTGCTTGAAAGGAGGGTATTTTTTGGCATAGTAAACAAAGACAGATTGAAAAGAGCAAGAGTTTGCTTGTGGATTGCTTGGGTTCTTTTTGGAAGGGGAAGGAAAGGAAGACTGGAAGCGATGATGAGGCAGCCAGCCTAGCTGGAGCTGAAGGTTTCTAGTAGACGATAACAAAAGATCAATACGCCAAGCTCAAGAGTTTGTACCTGAAAGCAGTGGGGAGCTAGTGAATATTTCTGACATAGTAAAAATAGTGGGTTAGGAAGACTAACATGTCAGGGAGTTATTGGAGAAGAGAAAGTCTAAAATCAGACAGACCAGTCAAGAGACTAGTGGAAATATTCTAAGCACAAAAGAATGGGGTCCTAAACTGTGATAAGATTAGAAAAGAAAAGAATGATGGAGGAAACCAAGGAAAAATTACCCTGATTGCTCTAGACTGAACCAGAGGCAGAAAGGAAAATCTACCTCCATTTTTCTCTAGTTAACCAGGGTATATTTCTAAGAGGTGTTATCAGCACCATGTGATTTTTAGTATAGGTTCAGCTCCAGGGTGTTAGAGGCATAGCTAGAAGCCAGAAGAAGCCATCCCACCTCATTTCCCCTGCTACTCTTTCCTTATTCTAACCCAAGTGAACTCAACCTCATTTCAACTCAGACCCTGAGATGAAACTGAGTGAGGAAGAACAGACATTATAGCTCATGGTATGAAAAAAGGGATAATGGCCAAGGCTAGAAAGGAGAGCAATATAAACGCTAGATAAAGAAGACAAGAGACTTCTGGGAATTAATTATCAAGCCATTTACCCCAGTAACAAGCAAGCACTAGAGAAGTGGACTCAGATTTCCTTCCTTCTCAGATTCAGGGGAGCCCTGCTGAGGACTGGAGCTCTCTGTTCATTTAGCAGAGTAGACTTCCACTTACTGAAACCACAAGGGTAAGGGCTTATCTATCCATTTTCCTGTGCTACTAAAGCACAAGAAACCTCTCCTCTTCTCATGGGCTCTCCATGGAGTCATGCTTGCTGAGATTCTGGAAAAGGAGGACTTGGACTGATTTCCTTGAAGCAAATATAGTTTTCAAAAAAGATTCCCATGTTCTTTTCAGAAGGGTGATGCAGAGAATTTCAGAAATGATCCTGGCCTCACTTACGTTATTGACAATTGTCCCATCAGCGCCTGCTTCCAGTAAGATTTTAGCCACTTTTTTGTGATTTAGTGCAGCAGCAATGTGAAGAGCTGTGTCCCCAGCCTGAAATTAAACAGAAAAAATGACCATCATAGGAATTTCAAGTACCTTTCTTACATGTCCTTCCCATCCTGAACTGAGCTGTACCTCTTTAAGTTCAAATAGGGATTAGTGTTGAGTAGAGGTCTGCTAAACAGAAACCTTTCTGAAAAAAGAGTTATTTATTTCTTTGGCAGAAGACAGCTGTTCTTAATGATAGGTTGAGTGAGATCAGCATATCCCAAACTTATTTATCCATAGAAAACTTTTGGGACTCATAGCTTCTTGATACAGCTTATCAAGTTTGCCTGGGGATACTAAACTCCCCCTGGAATACAATATAGTTATGGAAATTTTGAAGAAAAAATAAATAGAAAAAAATTAAACTTATATTCATACTAATTTTAAACAATCTCTGCATATAAGTATTTTGATACAAACATAACTTCATAATAGAAATTTCTAATAGAATATAAGCTCCTTGAGGACTCACTTTTGTATTTGTATCTAATATAATGACTGACATATAGCAGGAATTTAATAAATGTTTGACTGTTAATTCATATTTTAGAGTGAAAAATACAGGCTTTTTTCCCCCACAGCACCCCTATTCATATTATGGAGAATGCTGTTTGGGATATGCTAACCAGGGGTGGGGAATCTGTGACCTCAAGGCCACATGTGGTTCTCTAGGTCTTCCAGTGTGGCCCCTTGACTGAATGCAAACTTCACAGAACAAATTCCCTCAATAAAAGGACTGGTTCTAGAAAACTTGAACTCAGTCAAAAGGCCACACCCAAGGACCTAGATGTGGCCTCAAGGGCCCCACACCTACAAACTAAGAGACTGCTAACATTCTTTGAGCTGAATTCCAGTGACATCTTTCCCCTGCAGAAATACTGGGAATTGAGGACAGAATCAACTTTAGGAAACATGGGAAAGTTGGACTGGGTTTACTTAGTAAAAGGAGATCTTCAGAGCTTATTTATTAGGCTGAGAAAATGTCAGTGTTGGAACAGATCAATGGGCAAGTGGACAACAAGGTGAAGTTGTTGAGGGTCTGAGGAAGTTGCTTCTCTGGAAGACATAGAGAATCCATTTGAGGCTCTAGGTGTGGGATTAAGCCAGTAATGTTGACAAGCAGGCTGCCTAGGGTGGTGGTAGCGGGGTGAGGGAGGGTAAGGGCCTCAGTTCTACTATACAAATCATTCGCCCCAGCACAACTTGTTTTTATATGCCTATACTAAAGCGGTCTTACTCTTATGTACTTCCTTCACTGGACAGAAGACAATGAGAGCCAACGCGTTCTTTTAAAAAACTACTAATTAGTTCTCTACTTGCTACATAACCTTTTATCCAGGGAAATCTAAAGTATATTTGTCCTATGGAGAGATATGTTTCCATATAAACTCCACCACTACTACAGAGGAAAAGCTATTAAGCTATTTCGTTGATTAGACAATGCTGATTTAGTCATTCTCAATTCTGGTATTCTCTCAAACAATCCGATACAAAAAAGAAAGCAGTAGAAATCAAAAGAATCTACTCTTTCTTCATAACTGGTGGTATCACAATAGACCCACTTTCATTAACAATAAAATAAATTAACTTTATATACATAAAACCAGTCTTGCTTATATGGTTACAGTTATGATTAATGCAAATAATGAAGTCCTTGAAGTGATCACATGTACTTGAAGTTAAAATTATGTAAAATATGGTCATCGGTTCCAGCCCAGTGGAAATATGGCAACCTCTTCAAGGAAATTCATTGCTTAAACTAATCGGGATCTAGGTATAATCAATTTCTTTCAATAAATGTTGAAAAGTGTGTTTCATTTCTGTCCTTGGTTTATCATTCAGGGAAATAATAAGTAAAGTTTGGGTTTATTTTATTTGAGGAAGGGAGAATGAAAGGGATATGGTGAAGTTCTGTGCCAGGATAATCTACTGTTCCAGGATCACTTGTTTATTGTTTGGAATAAGGACAGCACAAGGCTATTTTCTTTGAATCCCAAACATTCCCAGATACTTTTTATTTTTAAACTTCACATTTCTGCATCCCAACTAAAAAATGCAAACCCATGGTTTCAATTGATCAATAAATTTACAGATAGTTATATATGCTAACAAGAATCATTAATGCTTTCTTGGTACACCATAGGGACCTCACAGGGGCAGCACACTGAAGTCTGATAGCTACCACAAGGACAAATAATTATGTATTATCTTGGTAGGGCCTGAGCAGTGACAGGACCTATAAAGGCAGTGGTAGAGCCCAGCAGGTCACAAGAATCCCATTCCTTTGCTCCATGAAGCTATAATTCTTTGTCAGTTGGATTTTTCCTTGAGTGTGTTTGTTAAAAAAAAAAATATATATATATATATCTCAAGACCAACAGAAACCACTGAAAGTGTTCATTATGCAAATGTGGTGATATGCACAGAAATGATAAGAAACCACAGGCACACCCTCTCTATAAGGCTATTTAGGGAATCCAGTGCCATGAATCCAGTGCCCTAATCAGCCTAGTAGGCTGGAACCCATGTTCCCAGGGGATCATTTACAGTAATCTCCCAGAAGTTTCACGGGAGGCAAAAAAAGCAGCTTCTAGCCTAGCATAAGTCTACGTCATGTCAACAAGCCTTGTACAAAGGGTGCACAGCTGTAGTATAAGATACATGCACTGACCTGGTTCTTTTCATGGATAGAACAGAAAGCACTGAGGAGAACCCTAATGATGGACAAGTGATTATAGCGAGCGGCAACGTGCAAACAAGTATCTCCTGCCTGCAAACAGAAATAAAACTCTGAGCATGTTTTGGTCAGGAAACGGAGCAGAACAAAATAAAAACAAATAAGGAGAAAGCTTGCGGCTGTCATTTCCCCTTCAAGAGCTTTTCACCCAAGTTCTTAAGCTGACTTCTACCTGGAGATGCAAAAGCAAAGACAGGCCAGGGAAGATCTTGGCAAAATGGCCTTCCTTGACTAATAACACAAAACCAAAACCAACCACGCAAAGCGAAATTGCAAACATCTTTTAATTGATGCTGTACTTCCAGCCTCACCATAATTTGCCCACATTTGTGGGCAGTACAGAGCTGCCCACAAAGGCAGCTGGAATAAATGCTTCTTCCATTTTTCATACAGCAGGCATCTGCTCCCCACAGAGACTTTAGGAAGACCTAAGGCAGATTCTGCTTATTTAACATTTCAGTTGGAGGCAAGGTTCCAAATGTGTCCAGCCTTGTCATATCTCTCCAGTGCTATGGGATGAGCCTAAGAAATGATAAAACACTGCTATGGCTGGTTCACATCCATCAAGGGGAGACGGGCAGGCCTGTGCAATGGTCAATCCAGATTTTAAAAGCATGAGGTTCTCTCTAATGGAATTCAAGGGTATGACACTGCCATAACGTAGCGATAATTCAAAGTAGGGATGGTAGAGAACAATGTAGTCCCAGGGCCCCACCAGAGCCTATGGTCTGGTGAGTCATTTGTAAAAGAGCAGTGCATTCAGAAGAGACTGCTACTCCAAAGTGAGATTATAGATACTAAACTTGACCAAAATATGGAGGGTAAAAATGCCAGCAGATTAAAGTAAAAATGTAGTTTAAGTTACCAACACTTCCAGATATTTTCCCCCTGATTTAATCATTAGAGGTTTTGTTAGAGATTGAGGATAATCCCTTTTGCAGAGAAATAACTGCTACCAAAAACAAAGAATCATCAAAAATATGTTTTTCTTATATAGTCCTCTTGAAATAAACATCTTAACATTTCTCTTAAATAAGCTAATATTAATCAATGCCTTAAGCACACAAGCATGATACTGCTGCTCCAGAATCCAGAAAGGATTGAGCAGAAAGCTCTAGGTCAAAGGGAAATTCTGTGGACCAGGCAGGAGATCTCTGTGGCAAGATCTCCCTTAGAAGAAAACAAGGAGGCCACCAACCCTCCCAAGAAGGGTTTCCTTTGAAGTGATTTGTAACAAAGCCTCCAGTCAAAGTAATCCTCTTTATATGGCACCTGTCAAAAGGTGAAGGACATATAGAGGAGAGGAAGTATAGAAAGAAATTGCCCAAGGTATGTTTCACCTGCTTTAAGCATGATGAACTACTTTGCCTACAGTGATGACATAATAAGACTGGATGCTGTCGGGAATTGGCCTCTGCCTTTAGACTCTCTTGTTTTTAACCTTTTGTTTTGTATTATGGGCACTCCTCTGATAGTCTGGTGAAGTCTATGGACTCCTCAGAATAATTTTTTTAATGCGTAAAATAAAACATATAACATTGCAAAAGAAACCAATTATATCAAAGTAATTACATATTAAAAAAAATAAACTCAAAGATTCCAGGTTAAGAGCTCCTGCCTGGTTTAGAGAATTTTTAAAAAAAAAGCTTTTGGGCATGTGATTTTTTAATAAAGGAGCATTAAAAAATGGTTACTGATTTCCAGACTTGGTTTCATAAATAAATAAAATAAAGTGGGAGAAGGGAAGCTAGAAGCTACATCTGAAATATCTTCCTACCCCCACAACTCTAAATAACTAGATTGGAAATAAAGCTAACAAACCATGTTCTAGAGTGATTGTGAGAAATTATTTAGTTCTTTCTAGATTTTTTTTCCCTGAGGTTGGTTTTCTACATCTCTACTTTCCAAGGTGAGAGAGTGGAGGATCACAAGTTCATTTTTTTTTTTTTACGCACATTATTTTTGAGGTCAGGTCGAGATCCTCCCAGCAAAAGAACCCGGGCGCTCTGGGAATGACTGTTCTGACAAGCCAAGTGCAGAGCCGTGTTCCCTGCCTTGGGGAGAGACCGAGAAAAATTAAGGACAGCATTAAGAAACACAATTCTAAAGAATTAGCAACTGCCAGGAATTGCCTGTTGTAGGACCTTAAGTTTACTTCGGTAGGAAACTAAATGAAAAGGTTGCATTCTCTACCAGCTGATGAGTGGCCTCATTTTAGATCCTTGGGGACAATTGGTCATAATACAAATGACTTCGCTGTTTACAGCCATCAAGACAAGTAGTAACAGTAAAGAAGATAAAACACATTCCCTGTGGAAATATAGAATTATATGTAAATCAAGTTTTTCTTTTTTTTTAAATTAGAGTACCTCAGGATGGTACCCCAAAAAAGATGATGAATGGGACTAAAGGAGGATGGGTGTGGTCCTTTTAAATCCTTCTCAAATTTTCCATTTATTTGGAAATGCTGAGTTTCATTTTAAGTGAAATACTAAAACTATTCCATGGGGGAATCAGCTCTAGATGGCATGTACCTTCTCATCCTCACTGTGTGTGTGTGTGTGCACAAGCACTTGCGCATGCATGAATATATTATGTATATATATGTAAATGTATATAAATACATACCTATAATATATACAATATATATACATATTCACACACATATTTGCATATATATATGTGTGTATATGATTTGTCACTAAATAATGGAAATCTCTCCAGTGTTTTAAACACTTTTCTTTCTGTTATTTCAATGATAAATGAAAGAATAAAACCTTTTCTGCTCTAATTTAGTAGATAGAGCTCAGAAGTCACTGAATCTGACCCCCTTATTTTACAGATGATGAAACTGAGGCAGAGAAACATTAAGTGATTTCTCTAGGATCTGACTGCAAGCGTCTGACTCCAAATCCAATGTTCTAATTGCAGTTCACAATTACATAGCACTTTCCAGTTACCTTTGGTCTTCAAAACCTCTCTGTAAGGGAGGTAGCAAATACATTATGATTCCCATATGACTAACCAGGAACCAGAGGCCTGGAGAGTTTAAGTGACTTGCCCAGCTAATAGATGGCAGAGTCAGCCTTCTGACTCCAAGGTTTTTTTTTTCGGTAATTATTTTGGAGGGCCCAGAGGCCAGTTTGATAATCTTTGCAAGAAAAACAGGTAGGTGAAGTGGTCTAGGTTTTGGTATGTTTGTTTATACTTTAGGTGGCTAAATTTATATACTCACTGTCTTTCTTTTTGAATCTGGGCCAAGTGAGATTCTCAGAGCTGTTAAGGTATCTAATGATTGCTTCTCCCACACTGAGTTGCCCTCCCCTTGGAATGCAACTACCTGCAGATGATCTTAAACTCCACAATCCTTGCGTTTTGACAAGGAGGGAATGTTTCCTCCCTTCTCTCGCCACTTTCCACCTCTGTTCTAGTTCAGATGTATTACAAAAACCCTTTCTAAAGGCTGCTACTCCACTTGACTGATACCACACTTGGCTGCTCTTTGAAAACAGGGAATTTCCCTTAAGAGTTTTTTTTCTTTTATATTCAGATTTCTTCCTCGTTATTAACTACCAGTAGTGCCTCAAGAGGGTCTTCAAGACAAAGAAAGGTGTTAGCTTGCTGAGGCACTGAACACTAATCCAAGGGCAGCCTACAATATTTTTACACATGACGCTCATTGGTAGTAGAAGAGGTGTCACTTGGCTTGGTCAATTGAGTTCTCACCCCTGGTTAAGAGTGGCAAGAGACTGGGTGGCTGATGGATTAGGTCATTCTTTTTGTAATTAAAATGCTCAGCTCTGCAAGATTCCTTTTGTGTGCTACTACAAACAGAATTATGCTAACAGATGTTAATACAGCCAGAAGAGGAACACAATGGCCAAGAACTAAAGAGCCTTGACTCTAATCTAGCATTTTTTGCTATCCTAATCAATTAGTCAAAAAGCATTGATTAAACTCTTTCCATGTGCCAGACAGTGCTAGGTGTTGATGGTTCAAAATAAAAAATGAAACAGTCCTTGCTTCAAGTAATATGCCCACTGATCGCCACGTGGGAGTCAATTCTAAGGCTGCAGACACAAAAAGAGGGTTCTGTGAGTGGCAGGCTGGAAAAGCCACACTATTGGTTGGGGTGGTTGTTTTAGTCAATTAGTCATGTTCAACTCTTCATGATCCCACCTGGGATTTTCTTGGCCAAGATATTGGAATAATTTGCCATTTCCTTCACAAGTTCATTTTATGGATGAGGAAACTGAGGGAAACAGGATTAAGTGACTTGTCTGAGGCCAAATTTGAACTTGGGTCTTCCTGACTCTAAGGTTAGCACTCAATGGCTGCCTTTTGGTTGGGGATGGGCAAAAACATATCAGAGCCACATCTCCTCAAAACTTTCTGTCCCAGGCCAGAAGAGGCGGCATCATGATCTCCTGGAAAGAACCTAGACTCCCTCATTTCACTTCTTTCACCAATTAATAGTACGGTTTTAAACGAGCCTCTCAAACTTTTGGAGGCTCAGTTTTTTCACATGTCAAGTGCAGAAAATATCTGCCTTACTCACCTACCTCACAGGTAGAATGAAATTATTTATGTGAAGCCTTGATTGACACCACCTGCCTTTGCTCCTCTCAGATTGGAGGGTTAGAGAGTGGAGTACCAAACTCCTCCCAATGCTTCCTCTATGGAAGGTAGAAACTGGACTTTCCCCAGCTGATTCCACCTAGCAATCTGCTGCTTTCCCTGGCTTCAAATGCATGGAAGTAGGTGGCCCCCCCCCTTTCCTATGTCCTTTTGTGTGTTGTCCCCTCATCTCCCCATTTCCTGTCTCCCCATTCAACTATCAGCTCCTTGAGAGAAGGGCTGCCTTTCTTTTTTACAGTTGTATCCCTAGAACTAAGCACAATGCCTGGATCAAAGGAGCTTAATAAATGTTTATTGGATTAGACTGATTTGTTGCTGTCATTTAGTCCTGTTGGACTCTTCTTGCTCTATTTGGAATTTTCTTGGCACAGATACAGGAGTGGTTTATCATTTCCTTCTCCAGCTCATTTTACAGATGGGGAAACTGAGGTTAAGTGACTTACCTAGGATCACACAACTAGTTTCGGAGAACAAATTTGAACCCAGGGAGGTGAGTCTTCCTGACTCTAGGCACAGCACTCTCTCCACTACACCATCTAGCTGCCCCAGCTTTGAAAATCTTAAAGAGCTTTATGAATGCATGATCTTCTTCTTATTGTATTGTCATCATCATGATGATAACAGATAGCTAGGAGAAGATAATATATAGCTAATAGTAGAGAGCTACAAAATAAACTTCGTCTTTTTCCAAATTCTGTTTAGCAGATTCTGGGAAGTCCTAGTATTTCCTCAAGAATCAAAGGAAGTTAAGGATTCTTAGCAGCAGAGCCAGAAAGAAGGTTTTGAGGTCTTGTACTTATATTCACTTCTTCATAAAAAGAAAATCACTCTTTATGAAGGAAGGCATTGCCTCCCTATGACTAGTTCAGTTTTAAAAGTTTGGTTTGATCAATTAATCAAATATGTGTTGAGTACCTACTATGCGCGATGTACTCTGTAATGTAAGTTACCAAACTCCTTTTTTCAAAGAGCTTACAATATAGTTGAGGAGATAGGGCACATATACATGAAATAACAGGACACTGAAGCATGGGATACACACCAAATACATGGTGTGAATAGTAAATATAATAGGAATTCAGAGTGAGAGTCAGCAGTGGCTGACTAAGGCTTCCCATGATAGCTTCAAAGAAGAGGTGAGAGATGAGCTGAATCTTGAAGGATTTTGTAAAGAAAGTGAGAGAGCAATCCAGAAAGAGGGGAAGGTCAGTTACAGAAGTATCACAGACGAAGGCAAATGAGACAAGAAAGAACAAATTGCGGGAGAGTAACTACATCAACCTAGGTTCATCCTTTCTATCAAGTTTCAGCTCAGGTGATATTTCCTTTATGGAATGCAATCTCTCCCTTCTCAAATTTCTCATAGCAGTCAGTCTGAATCAATTCTTTGAACTTGCCTTTTCTTCCTTACAGAATAGTAAGCCCCTTTGAGAGCACCTCTGAATTCCCAGAAAGTACATAGTAGACAGTTGAAAAGATTTTTTGAGTGAGTAAATGAATGGATGGATTCAGGGAATTGTGAGAGTTAAGACTAGAAAGGCAGGTTGGAATCATTCTATACAGGGCTTCGTTTCCAGTATTTCCTTTCCTCCCTTTTCCTTCCCTTCTTCTTTTTCTTTTAAATAATTGTTTTCAGTGTTTTATCCTCTCCTTCTTTACCTCCCTCTCAAAATGCCAAATGGGGTTGATCAAAGTAGATGATCACCTACAGTGTAAGTTCCTCGACCTGTCTCATGCTTCTTTTATGTTCTCCTAAGTTTCTCATAAGTGTCTAGCACAATTCTGAGTTGATTGTTGATCTTTGCTAATTTTTACTGGTTGAGTGGATCTTTGCTCTCTACAGGATCTTATACATGATCTTGAAGATTTGCATTCAAGGTTCACTAAAGTGGTTTATTACAAATTCACTACTAACTATAGTGTTTGCCATGGACACATGCGTGTTAGATGTGGTACCATTGCCCAACTTCCCCTGGCACATAAAACTCTAATCTTGAATATTTTTTATTCTATTGTTAGTATTATATTCTAATAGAGTCTGCTGGCTATAACTGTTAGCAGAAATACCAACTTTTCCAGTGCATTAGAGGTGGCATCCATGGTACTGTGGACAAAATGATGGACTTGAAGTCAGGACGACTTAGCTCAAATCTCACCTCTGACAGTAGCTTTCTGATCGTAGGCGAGTCACTAAACCTCTCTCTGTCTCAATATCTTCACCACTAAAATGGGGATTATAATTCCCAAGTATTATTACTCTGAATACTTGTACTTTGTACAGTTATCAAAAGAATCTAATGAGACAATGTTAGATCAGGCACATTATAATCTTTAAAGTGCTACATAAATGTCATTTATCATTGGTCTATGAAATTGTTGGGACCCAGTAAGATATTATAAACAGGGCCTGCAAAAGGGCAAAAGCAGGCAAGGCCAAGTCCTGCTTTTGGCTTCTTTCTGTCACCTTGTTGCTCACGGGAACCACTAATATTTTATTTATGCCAAGTGTGAAGTGTGGCACTACCATCCTGAGGAATGCTCATAGGAACAGTGGGTTTTGGAGGACTTCATTGGAACAGAGAGGCATGCAACATCATGCCAAACATAAACATGAGCATCTGTCATCACCTTCTGGTTAAGCTGATTTTGAATTGCAACAGAAAGATGCTGACATTTGCTGGTTATAAACTTTCGGAGGAATAAGGAGGAGGGGAATAGAGACTTCAGCAATAATTATTCTCAGTGGAACTGCTGTCCTAAGCCAGGTGTCAGCCTGCCCCTGGCCTCACCTCTACAGCTGGAATTTCCTGGCAGGATTCACTCCTGTTCAAGACTCTGAGTGCCAAGGCATGATTCAGTCATTATCTGTGGACAAGTGTCATTACCAGGTCTCAGCCTGAAAGGAAATACACAGCCTTCTCTCCTTCATGAATGGGAAGTTCCTGTCACCTGCTGGCATCTCACCTTGTTCTTGGCAAGCACGTTGGCTCCTGCTTTAACGAGAAGCTTGGCAGACTGGCTGAAGCCATGCCAGGATGCTTCATGAAGAGCAGTATTCCCATCCTATGGAAAATACACACACACACACACACACACACACGAAGATCAGGTTTAGACTTCTGAGTTGGAACAAGGAAGTATTCAATAAAAGTACATAAAGTATAACCCACCTGGTCACATCCTCTACAAAGTTTGGTGAAGCATTTACTCTTGGACTCCTGAACAATTTATTTTTCAGTGAGACCTCTGGGCTATACAAGGCATGCTCCAGAAACTCAGGTTGGGAGGAAAGAATTCCATGAATATCATCCTCTCCATTCATCTAACTTCACATCTATCCCCATAACTTCTTTGAGAGCAGTGTCTGTTTTTTGCCTTTCATTGTATCCCCAGTACTTATTAGAACAGTGCTTGGAATATAATAAACATTTAATAAATGCTTATTGCCCTAATTATTCCAGGGCTTACTTTACCCTTCATATCGGCTACAGAAAGAAATACTAAAATGTTTCAATAACAAAGCCCAACTCTCATTGTACTCTCTGACTTGGGAGCCACTCACAAATCTACCATGTCCAACTGGGCAGGTATCATTCTCTTCTTTTAAAATGTGAATTAATGAAGTAGTACTCAAGCAAACCCAAGAACAGGAACAGGCACTGAGGGAAAGGTGGTTTGTCAGTAAATAGATAAGGGAACTATCTGGAAGTATGTTAGCTCCTTGAGGTATGGGACTCTACGTTTTTGTCTTTGAGTCTCCAGGATGCACCACAAAGTAGGTAGTTTTGTCTGAATCCGCAGTGAGAGGAGTACCCATATTTGCTGTAGTTACATAATTTAAAAATGACAAACAGTTCCTCCTCCCCCTCTCTTGACCCCTTACTACTTAACTTTCTTTTTTTTTCTTGTTGGAAACAATGATAACAACAAAAATAATAGCTTACATTTATCTAGCTCTTAAAGATTTATATATTGTATCACTTGAACCACAAGAATTGTGCCTGAAGCTTTACAGGAGAGAGAGTAGCAGAGGACAGAAGGTGGTGGGTCTGGTAGCAAAGAGTTACATTCTCCTCCAAGTCTTCCAGAAGTTCTTGTATACAAGGTACAGTCAGATGGGGTAAGGGACAGATCCCCTTTGCTGGTGAGCATGGGCTCTACTTATGACTACATATATAGCTGTTTGCATGTTGTCCCCCAGCCTTTACTCTACCATCTTGGCTCTGCCCCTACCTCACACACACATATTGTCTCCCCAATGGAATGGGAGCTCTTTTAAAGTAATGAAACTTTTTTCTTTTTGCCTTTTTTTGTAGTCCCAGTCCTTAGAATAACACCTAGCACAGAGTAGGCACCGGCTGATTTGACCTGACTATGACTGCTATTCAGACTTCAGCCAGCCTTCCTAATGGTGGCAGTAAGCTAAAAAAAAAATTTGTTAGAAGTCAGCTTCAACAGTCCTGGTACTTGGCAAGATTATATTTGGCAATCCTGGGTATGGTGGTCTCTATTTTCAGAGTAACTTTGCCATAAAGCCTATTTTCAGGTATTTTAAATACTAAGAACACTGCTATGGGAGAGCAGCTAAGCTAATAGCCAAAGACACTGGTAGTCAATGAGAATAATGATGCAGGAAATGAGTGTATAAGGGCATGTCAATGAGAGAGAATATCGAAAGCAAAAAAAAAAAAAAAAGCGGGGGGGGCGGGCAGGGATGGACACATATTCTCTGGGCAAAA
>CM053770.1:367535491-367556536 GCA_028658325.1 Potorous gilbertii | reverse complement strand
GGTGGATAAATAATATTTACTGTATATTTACCTCATGCTGTTTCTGGAATAACAAGTGGAGTTGCAAATAGAAGTCCATCCCTTTAAAGAGTTCATAGTCTAATGGGGGAATATAAGATATAAAGGGGTGCCAGGAAAGTGGAGGAATGTGTATGTTTAGCAGTATTGTGAGAAGATATATAAGAAGTGGTGTTATTGCCAAAACTCACATTTGAAACTCATAACATGCTATACAGGAAACAGAATTTTGAGTTGAAAAGTCCATAACCATCATCTAGACCAAAGGTTCTTTACGTGTGGTGTGTGTGTGTGTGTGTGTGTGTGTGTGTGTGTGTGTGTGTTATGGACCCATTTGGCAGTCTGTAAATCCTAAAGACCCTCTCTAACAATAAGGTTTTTCAGTGCATAAAATTAAATGCACAAGATTCCAAAGGAAACCAATTATATTAAAATAAAAATGTCATTTTTCCCATCTAAGTTTATTCCCCCTTCCCCTAAAATCTGTTCACATACCCTAGATTAAGAATACTCTGATCCAGACCAATTCTCATTTTATAGATGAGGAAGCTGATCCAAAGAGAAGTTAAGTGACTCATCCAGGATTACACAAATAGTTAAGTAGCAGTTAGTATATGAGTCTAGACCTTTTGATTCCAAATCAAGTATTCTTTCTATTGTGTAATCTGATGTTATTACCTATACTTTGATTTTCTTTCTTGCCTTAGATTTAATTCAACAAGCACTAAGCATTTATTATGTCTATTACTATAGCAGACTCTGGGAATATTCTGTTCTTTCTACTTTGTTTTCTTTGTTTTCTCTATCCTTATTCATTCTTCCTCTCCTGGTCTTCAAGTTCTGATACTCAAAAAGTAAGAGAATATGGAAATAGAACTCCAGTGAGTCCTGTGTTATTGGGCCGTGAAACCACTGCACTAAATTATTGTCAACTGCTATAAGCAGAACCATCATTCGATCAATCTTGTGGCTTAAAAACTCACATCCTATTCCTCTAAAACCTGGAGCACAGCATCTGATATCTCCTTATTCAGTTTTAATACCCTGGATTAGTGAATGATGGGTAGGCTGTCAGATAGATTAGAACAGCAACTAAAAATATTTTTTGTTTTGTTGGGTTTTTTTTTGTTTTGGTTATGGGTTTTTTTGTCATTTAATACGTGTTGCTCTGTATTAGTTTGGGGGACCCCTTGTTGAAGTGAGATACCTGAGGGGACAACCTAAAGGTTTTTAAGGGAACATATCTTTTTGTACTCAATAGCTCTTTCTGCTACTCTTGATATTCATAGGATAACTGTATGCTGATATTCCTGAAATATTGTTATTTTGTTTAGAAGTACTACTGTTACAAAGAATTACAAGCTGGAAAGATGCTATTATGACCTCTTACTTGGGAAGTTATGTGTAATGTACCCTAGCAACAAGTCATCAGCTCGAAAGACAAACTATTGATTTGGTAGTAGAAATGCTATTGCCGGTGGTAAAACACCATTATCACATCTTCCTCCTGATTTTTTGCAGCTTTTCTAAAGACACTGGTAACCCTTGCAGTTGTTTATTTTTACTTGTTTTTTGATGAGCAGTTCAGAAACAGATTCTGGTGTTAATTCTAAAATTAGCCAGAAGTGTGAATGGTATTCTTCCTTGCTTGCATCCTGAAGATAGGAAGCAGAAAAATCAGGTTCAAGAACTATCCATTGATTCTAGGTTTGGGGCAACAGTCTGGCAGACCCAGTTCTCTGAATGTGATTGACAGATTTTAGTTTTTCAGGGCTTCAGCAACATCTTCTTTACGGTGTCATCACCAGGGAGCCTTGAGATTCCTTCAGTATTCACTGGGTTTTCCCTAGTGCAGAAATTCTTAACATTTTTTGTGTTGTGGATCTGTTTGGCAGTCTGGTGAGGCCTGCGGATCCCTTCTCCGAATCATATTTTTAAATACTTGAAAGAAATGCTAAATTTCAGTTAGAGTTTAGTGAAAATAAAGATATATTTTCCCCCTACCCAACTGAAATCTATCCACAGAACTCATGGGAATCTGTAAACTCTCAGGTTAAGAACCTCTATTCTAGCTGCTAGCATGTTGATAATTCTTCTTTAAAGAAATGTATACAAGTTGATTGTCATCTAGAAAAATCAGTAAACTGTAGGTCATAATCTCCATGGGCTGCATATTGACTTGAAATCCACATATTAACATTATCTACATTTTCTTGTATTTTGTTAAATATTTCCCAATTATATTCTGATCTGGTACAATCTGCAGGGGAGAGTGTTGTGGGCTGTATGAGCCCAAGTCATATATTTGACCCCTCTGCTATAGATGTACATGAGGCACCATTTGCCTTAAAAAACCTGTTGACCAAGGCAGCATGAACTCTGGACATGAAATCAACAGTCTGAAAATCACCTCTGACATTTAGTACTTGTGTAACTGGCCAAACCACTTACCTGTTTTGAGCTTCACTTTTCACCTTTGTGCAGTGATGGTAATGGTGCATTCTCTCCTTCCCTCCTTTCCATAAGAGCTTCCTGCAAGGCCCAGCTTAAATGCCACCATTTAGATGAGGTCTCCAGGTGTCATACACTCCTTCCCTCCAACACCCTACTTCCTGTGGTAGTTATTAGGACAGAACTTTGTAAACGTTAAAGTGCTATTAAAAATTAGAGCTGTTATTCCACTTAGAGGTGTGAGATGGGAATGTGGATAGAGTGCTAGGCTGGGAGTCAGGAAGGCATGGCTTCAGACACTTCCTACCTATGTGATTCAGATAGTGTTAACCACTATGTGCCTCTGTTTCCCCAACTGTCAAATAGGGGTGATAGTAACACCTACCTCTCAGGGTTGTTGGGAGAATCAAATGAGTGGATGTTTGCAAAGAACTTAGCGCTGTCCCTGGTACATATCAGATGTTTAATAAATGCTTATTCCCTTCCTTAATGGAAATGAATAGGGGCTACCTTCAAAGGTATAAGGGAAAACCTGTCCAAAGGCATCAAGATGGCAGATTGTATATTGCATATGAGCGATCTTCATCACCAGGATTACCAGTGGGTGATTAATTGTTTTAGCCATGGCCAAGCCTGAGGGGACTGCAGTTATTTTCTGTCAAAGGAAAATACACCAACAAAATCTTGGATTCCTCAAGTATTGAAGAAGTGCTAGTCTGGCCTACTGGTACAGAGACTTACCTGAAATGAATGGACTTCTTTATTTGAAAGCATTTTCCCCTGGAGTGCCCTTTCAAAAAAAAATCAAAGGGAAATAAATTGGAGTATTTTTGAGTCATTATTTTAGAAAAGTATTATCCCATATGGAGAATCATATTCCCTCAGCCATGAAATAGCATGTACTTTTATGTTTGAGGATATATTATCTTCTCTGTTGGGATAAACCCATGGGAAATAAGGCTGCTGTATTATAGCAGATAGGCTGAGCCTGTGGTTTTGATGTTCCCAGATACTTAGCCATGCTATCATTCTCATTCCTTTCTCCCTTCTATTATATTTATTTTCTTTTTTAAAAATAGTTTCATAAACTATTAAAATTAAAAAAATAAAATAGGCAATAAACTAAGCCAAGAAGTATTCTTTTTGTTTTCTATTCTCCACTACTAGGCCTCTGGTGAAAAAAGGGTCTGGTCACATTGGAGTATTAGCCCTACTGTGGATGCCTAGGCCCTGACTGGAGTCTCCATTTCACTTACATTTTCTCTGAGTGTTTGGTACGAAAGTTCGGAATATGGTCTTGTGGTTATTAGGCAGTATGGTATGATGGAAAGGGTGCTGGAGTTGGAGCCAAAGAACCTGGGTTCAGATTGCAGCTCTACCACTTGCTTTGTGATTTTGAGCTAGTCACTCTCCTTGGACTGCAGCTTCCTCATCCATAAAATTAGGAGACTGAGTGAGGTGGCTTTAGATATATGGCTTCCTATGACTATAGGTTCCTGTTAGCTCCAAGTCTATGATCACATGAATTATGAACTTGACTTGTCAAATTCTATATCACTGTGTAATATAATGGTAATAATGCAATGATGATACATATACATAGATCTATATGAGGCACAATTTGCCTTAAGAAACGTAAGTTGACCAAGGCAGTTCTTACCACATAGTGGAAAGAACTCTGGACATAAAATCAACAGAGTTTAAATCCCACCTGTGACATTTGGTACTTGTGTAACTCTGGCCAAATTACTTACTGGTTTCGAGTAGTATACTCACATTATATATAATGTAATGATATAAAAACGTATATTTATTTAACATTTTAAGGCTTACAAAGCACTTTGCTCACAACAATCCTATGAGGTAGGTTTTACAAATATTACTGTTCTCTTCTTACAAATGAGAAAAACAGACTGAAACATGGTAAGTTACTTGTCCATAATTATGTGTCAATTAACACAGTTAGGATTTGAGACCAGGTCTCTTGATTCAAAGTCCAAGCTCTTTCTTCTGTAATATACTATCTACTTAGCTAAGTGGGGCAGTGAGTAGAGCAATAGATCTGGAGTCGGGAAGATCTGAATTCAAATATGACATCAGACACTTTCTATCTACCTCTCAGTGTGGCTGTAAGGATCAAATGACATAATAGTTGCAAAGTGCTAGCTATTAAGTGATGGCTTTAAAAGATTTTTTTTTATTTTTCTAGTATTTATACTTGAATCTCTACTCTGACATGGGGTCTTAGACAATCCAATCTAGTCCAATTCAATAAGCATTTCTTAAGTGCCTACTATTACCAAGACGCTATCCCAAATGCTGGAGATATAAAGATGAGTCCTTGCAGTCAAGGTTCTTACATTTCTACTTTGGGAATACAAAATACAAACAGATAAGTAATAAATAAGTAATTTGGGTATCAATAGATGAGCCAGTGATGGAAGGAGGGGTCAGGGTTAGGAAGGACCTTGTGTAAGCAGCAGCAAATAAACTGTGTGTGTGTGTATGTATGTATATGTGTATATATATATATATATATATAGACATATACATATATATATATACATATATATGTATACTAGATACATAGATAGATGATAGATAAATACATAGATAGATATGTACACACACACACACACACACACACACACACATACTTTTCAGAGCTGGAGGGCATGACCCTTATGGCCCAGTGCCTCATTAATTAACAAAAGATGTAAGGGTTCCTACAAAATAAGCCTCCTCTCATCAAGCTCCTATTAATCTTATTAAGATCTTTAAGTCTCATTAACATTACACTCTGGACCTTAAGTTCCTCATCTGTAAAATGAGAGAGCTGGTGGTAGATGGCCTTCAAAGCTCCTTCCATTTATGAGTGTACACTTCTATGATATTTCTGCCAATAATTATTGAAACCCTCTTTTGTTTTAGTTGACAACTAACTCTTCATGACGTGATAGGAAAAATTCATCTGTTTGCTGCTTTGAAGGAAGTGTTCAGGAATGGGGACATCAGATCAGGAGTGTTGGGGCAGGAGGGACTATGGATCCTTTTATAGAGTAGTTTCTGAGATTGTTACACAGCCTGAGGGTAGTGGAGGAGTAGGACCCAGGAAGGAAGGCTTCACCTTTTATGTGCCAAGAGGTTAGGACACCAAGAAAATGAGAGTCTCTGTAAGAAGGAATATGTCTGTAGCACTTGCAGGGAGGGAAAAACCGGTGTGTGTGTTCATCCTTCGTTGCCGAAGAAGACCATATCATCGGAGAAATAATGACATGACTTGCACTTGACTTGGTTTTTTTTTTACGGAGAGTGAAATGTGGGGAGTAAGAAGGGGCATCAGGGAGGACTGCTTCCAAGACAGATAAGAAACAAAGGGGTTGGAAGCTTATGAAAGTGATTTCCCACTAAACTGCTTTGAGTTGCCATATTGATATTTCTATATGTTATAGAATTTTTGCATTTGCTGCATCTAAAAACTGGTAATTGCTGATAGCTTACTCCCCAACTGTGGAGAGGTTCAGTATTAGGTCTGACCTTTCTCATTATGGATGTAATATATTATGCCTCTGGGTGAGCAGATAGCTCCAAGATCATAGGACTTAGAACTGGAGAGAAGCTTAGAGATCGTTGTAGAAGTGATGAAACCTCATCATTGTAGAAGTGATGAAAATTGAGAGTGGAAGTGACTTCCCTGAGATTACACAAGTGGTTAGCAGGGCCAATAATTGAACCCAGGTCCCTTGATGGCAAATACACTGTTCTTTCTACTGTCCCTTTATCCCAGAAAAACTGAGGTCTCTAGTCTTTTCCTTAAAGCCTCCAACTGTGATTCTGTATAAAAGGATTAGAAAAACTTAATAATTTCCAGAGGATAAAGATATTTCTTACAGGATTCTGACGTTGAGCCAATTAAATATGTTTTCTTTAAAAATTACTTTATAATAATACTGCATGATGATCAGTAAAACCAAGTCTCAAGAGAGCTAAGCACTTTAAGGAAGCTTAAAATGCATGAAAATTAACATCTCTGGGGCTAAAACTTGGCATAAAATAAGCAGTGAAGAGTTAGTGTGTTTTCTATCCCTACTGTTACCATTTTAGGACCTGCTCTGAGTTCCTGGTCGAACAGATGATAGCATTTTATTTGAGGATAATTCAGGCAAATAATGATGTAATTTGATGTACTTAGAATGATTACTCACTGAGGAATTTAGTAGACAAAACTTATAAACCACCACTAGGTGAAGCCCTTCCTTATCCCCTCAATTGCAAATGTTTCTCCCTCTCAAAATAACTCTGTTAACCGCAATATATTGATTATCTTCTATTTATCCTGTACACATACAGGAAGCAGGTAGGTGGCATGGGGGACAGAGAGCTGGCCCTGGAGTTAGGGAGACCATAGGCTACATATTGCATGCAGCCTTTGCGTAGCCTATTGTAGCCTATTTAGGAAGTCCAAATCCAGACTCAGACTCAGACTGACCCTGCAGGTTCCTCTTTATTCTCCACATTTCACTCTCCGTGCCCAGCTTCTCCTTCCTGTAAGTGCTACAGATGTTCCTTCTCACAGAGCCTCTTGGTTTCTCAGTGTTCTGCCCATCTTGGCAAGTTGAAAGGTGAAGGCTTCCTTCCTGGGGCCTGCTTCTTCACTACCCTCAGGCTAGCAATCTCAGACACCACTCTATAAAAAGGATCTACAGTCCCTCGTTCCCCAGCACTCCTAATCTGATGTTCCCATTCCCTAGCACTTCCTTCAAAGCAGGACCTGTGACCCTGGGCAAGTTGTCAGCTTGTCATCTGTAAAATGGAGGTAATACTATCATCTCTCTCTCAGGGTTGTTGTGAGGAGAAAATAAAGAAGTATTTACAGATCACTTTGCCAAGCTTAAAGAGGGGCTGTCATCATCTTCATCAACATCATCATCTTCATCATCATCATCACTCCTTGATGTCTTCTCCATTAGAATGTATGCTTCTTGTGAGTAGGATATATTTCATTCATTATATTTATAGTCTCAGGGGCTAGCCATGTGTCTGGTACATAGTAGTTGCTTTAAAGTGATTGGGTGATGGATAACTAACACTGACTTTTAAAATGTGATATATATTCAGTTTCAAGAAAAGACCATGTTTTGTTAGGAAAAGAGATAGCACTCCTTATGGTAACAAAGGATTGGAATCAAAGTTAGGTGGGTTTCTAAAAATGAACAACCAAATATTGTAGCCTAAGGGTATAATGGAATGTCATCGCACCCCTAAGAAATTATGAACTTGGGGATTTCATAGAAACCTGGGAAGGTTGTAAAGCAGATTAGAGAACAAATAAAGCAGGATTCCTATCAGTCAACCCATGGAGCATTTATTTAGTGTTTACCATGTGCCAGACACTGCTAAGAATAGAAGAACAATGAATGAAACAACCCTACTCCCAAGATGTTTACATTCTAGTTAGGGAGACAAGGACACACATGCAGAACAAATACAAAGAAAATAAGCATAAAAAATTCCAAGTAGTTAAACAGAAGGTCTATAACGTACATGAAAACAACGCTAAGATGTAGCTGAACACAGATTGATTGTAATGAGCAATCTTAGTTCTGAAGAACAGAGGCTAAAATGGATCCTTTTTCAGTATGGTCCCCCTCCTCCACCGGGGGGAAGGAAGACAGACTGTAGAGGTGCAGAATGTTGCAAGTGCTGTCAGACATGGTTGCTTTGTCGGTTTGCATGTTAGCCTTTTCTTTGTTTCAGATGAGAAAAATGGCTCAGAAAATGGCTATTATAAAAATATATATATAACAAAAACCCAGTATTCATATTCATCATTTCTTAGGTGCAATAATATTTCATTACGTGCATAAATCTCAGTTTGCTTAATTTTTCCTCAATCTATGGGTACCTGTTTTGTTTTCAGTGGGAATGACTACAGTAAATCTTTCTCCTGTTTTTCTTCAAAAAATAGGAAAGAGCAGAAACTGATTATAACTAAGCTTAGGAAGATTAGATCTAAAGTTAATTGGGTTAAAAGACAATCAGCCCTTGATAATGAATTTGAAATCTCCTCAACATTTTGTTTACCCAGACTGTAGTCCAGTAGGGGATTGAAACTGGCATGAGATTAAAGGCAGATACAGATGGAGGTCACTGTTGTACACATAGAATCACATATGTTTCAGCTGAGTGCATACATATGGTCTAACAGTCTCTTTCTGTAATCTCCCAGAATTCTAAAGCTATTTTACAACTTCATTTGGCCTAATAGACTTTTGGCATAGTCTCCCCTGTCTCCCCAGGTACATTTGATCCCAATGGAGCTTTAGCTTGTCGTGAAGTGCTGACTCATATTATGCTCTGAATAAGGGATAGAAAATCCCTTGTGATTAAGAAAGCAGTGAGGTGCAAGTCAGAAGGAGAATTTTATATTGGCATGGATTTGAGAAACCTAACTTTTACCAGTTGGTTTTAAGACATGAAATTCTGAGCTGAGATACTTAGTCCACTGCTATAAATGCCACTCTTTTCATCCGGATGCATAGGAAGCACACACTCTAAGAATGTATATGCACATGAATATACATACAAATTTCCCTTCTGCCCCTAGTTCACAGAATAAAGGGTAAAGAGAGAGGACAGTAATCTAGCTGTTATTGTAGAGAAGATATTCACCCTAAACAACTTCAGCAGTGAGTACATCTGGGTTTCCAGAAAGCTCCACAATGTCCTCTGATATGATAGATTTTGTTTTGTATAAATGTTATCTAAGTAGGACACACTCACTGATAGTCATGCTTTGGGAAAAAAAGTTTATTATTGGAGGGAGTAATGTGGGTTAGGGAAAGCAAAATAAAGGACAAGTATATGTGAGAAGTTTCTCCACAATAAAAGAAAGTAGGTAGTTAATATACTGCTGCAGCAGTCACTGTATAAAACAGGTACCTCAAAATAGAGGTCAGAACAGTACAGTTTGAAAAGAACTTTGTCCTTGAACTATCATCATTAATTCTAAGCCCTACTATGTGTCAGGTACTATACAAGGCTCTGGGAATAAGAAAAATTTAAGGGGATAAAAAAATGTACAGTGTCTAGAAAAATAGTGGGAAACTTATTGTGAGAGACATTTTTGTAAGCTGATTTATATTGCATTTACTAACCTTTAGAAATATTTGCTTCTCCAGGATCTGTTTTTACTTCACACAGAATCTCAGAAACTTATTTGGTTCCAATATCATTGAAAAGTGTGTGCAAGGAATGCAGTAGAACTCTGAAACTCAAGGTGACTGTGTCTATGCCACCACATGGATGTTTACAAAACTCTTCAGAAATGAGAATTGTTACTGACAACTAAAAATAAAGAAAAGAAATTCAGTCCATGATGGGGGTTAAAGTTTTCATCATTCTACATACAGTTATTAAGCACATTAGTTAAATAGTAAGATATAAATAACCACACAATTGTAAATACATGCTTCAGCTAATGAATTCTCAGAAAACCAAATTTCTTCATAAAAAAGTAAACTGAGCAAGTTCCATATAAGGGTAGAGATTATTCTATTTTTGTCAGGGACTGGTTTTCATTTTGCTATTTCATTCTTAGAATCTGCTTCATGGTAGGCACTTAATATATATTTGCCAAACTGAACTGAATCAATAATTTGTGGAGGCCAGATGGCACATGGAGGCCAGGAAATTCTCATGCTAGCTGTGGTGCTGTCCATCGTACCGGTGCTGACAGGCATCAGGTCATTGATTGGGAACCATCCTTTAAAAAGTTAGGATTGGCTTTCTTGAGGCTAGGAGACTTGGGGTATTATAGTACAACATGTTTAATATGGAGGGGAGCAAGAGAGAAAGAACTCACCTCCCTCTTTCTCTTTTTCTTTTCTTCCCCTATTCTGTCTTCTTTTCTCTGATATGAAGGATGGAGACCTATAGTTTGAGTCACCTAGAGAGAAAGAGGGACGATACAGAGGTGGACAAACATGTTGGTCCTGATCTCATTTCCACTATTCTAGTTTCTTCATTACAGAGTTCGCAGAGTGTGTTTTCCTTCCTTCCTTCCTTCCTTCCTTCCTTCCTTCCTTCCCTCCCCTGCCTCCACTGGAAGTTTTGACCTCATTTGTCTTTCTGACATAAGCTAATTTGCCCGTCCTTAGACACTTGGTGGCCCCATGATTCTGAGGGCCATCATACTGGTGCCAGATTTAGTATAGACACTTAGTTGACTTTGGGCTCACTGCAGCTTACAACTCCTACCTAAAAACAGGGACTGCATACATGCACCACCACACCATACTCCACTTGGTTCATAGGTTTTTGATGACTAGTCTAGGGTTTGTACAACTGGCTTTTGGTACATTACAAGTTTTGCCCCTTTCTAAAACATTCTAAAGCTGGAAACTGGAAGAACCTGAATTGAACTGGAGAATCAGTGGTACATTAAAGCAGTAGTACTTGGTCAGCAAGTGTCTTTTAACTCCTTCGTAAAAGGGGAGGGAAATGTTGGCATTACTGTGGAGGGCTCTTTACTGATCACACCTGTATTGAGTTGGCATCATAGGCTTAAGACTGCTTTGTGATTTCTAACAATAATAACCTGTGATCTCATTTGTGGAGGTATTCTTTCCAGTGATCAAGCTCACAACCTTTCTAATGCCTTCTCATCCTGTGTAATTCCCCCAGCAGGCATCCACTTCTGTGGAGCCTTCTTTTAAATCTCTTGACATTGCATGGATACTAATGGAATACAAAGGCTAGCCAACTAGCTAACCATCCCTGAATGATCAGCCCACCTCCTTTTCTTGTCATTCATCTCTCTGGTGATGCATTTTATGATACTTCTCTTATATAGATAGTTCTCCCCTAATGCTTCAACCTTTTCTTTCCCACCACAAATCTCTCCATTGTCTTTGTGTAACTTAGAACTTCAGTTCTTTGAAGACTGTGACATTCCTTGCTTTGTTAGCCATATTACAATGCTGAAAAGAATTAGTGTTTTAATAGATGGGCCTTTGTTTCAGGAAGAAGTTTGGGCATATTAAAAGCAGATACAGTCTCCCAAATGCAATATACCTCTGTTTTCTCCCATTTACTTCTGGTCCCAGCATATTGTTGTGGTGGGACAGCAGTTTCCTGATGTAACTTCCCTTACCCTGACATATCTTCCATACAAATAGTCTCACCTGCATCTTCCTTGAGACCCAACTTCTCTAGCTGCTTCCCGGGCCCCAACCCCGGCCTGAAACCTGATTGATTCTAACTTCTCTCAAACAACTTCCTGGCCTAGGACCAATAAAAAGCCCAAGTCATGAGGTCTCCTTACCTATCAGACTTGATGGGTGCCTGAGATCACAGAAATTGCTTGCTATACCTTGATGTCATTTCCAGATGGAGACAAGAGGAGCTATGGCCAGAGGAGCCAAGTGCCACTGTATCTTTGTTGCATATTTTTGCTTTGTTAGGGCAAAGTAAACTCCTTCTTTGTTGAACATCCAGTGAGTGAGTGAGTGCCTTATTTTATTCCAACATTCAACCTGACTTTAGAGCTGTACCCACAATAATTGTTATTGTTCAATTGTGTCCAACTCTTCATGGTCCCATTTGGGTTTTCTTACCAAGGATACTAGAGTGGTTTGCTGTTTTCTTCTCTAGCTCATTTTACAGATAAAGAACTGGTAAATGAATTACCAAAGTTCACATAGCTACAAAAT
Source organism: Potorous gilbertii (assembly GCA_028658325.1). NCBI lineage: Eukaryota > Metazoa > Chordata > Mammalia > Diprotodontia > Potoroidae > Potorous > Potorous gilbertii. The sequence goes on along the minus strand of CM053770.1, from coordinate 367,544,354 downwards.
GTCCGAGGCTGGATTTGAACTCAAGAAGATGAGTCTTCCTGATTCTGAATCCAGTGTTCTAGCCACTGCACCATCTAGCTGCCCCCAACAATTATACTTGTGCTATGTTTATCTAAGATTATGCACTGACTGGCAATCCAGATGCATGTCATAGTCTGAACAACAGACATTCTTTATCCACTTGGTTGTTACCGTGTTAATTGTTAGGCCAGACTCTTTTAAATGATCATGGATCTCATTTAGGAGCTTTGTTTTTCTTCACTTATGGCTAAAACATACATACATACATATATATATTCATATCCATATATATAAAACTAAAACATACCCTCTTCATTAATAGAAATTGTTATTCAAATGATAAATATCAGTTCAACACAAATGACACAAGGCAGTATGTGATTTATTATTAAGCTACCATGGGTTAGAGTTGGGTGACAAAACTTTATGGAAGGAGAGGAATTTGAAATGAGTCTTGAAGTATGAGTAGAATCTAAATAGATAGAGGAAAGAGTTGTAAGCAAAAGTTCAGAATGTGAAAGCAGATGATGTATTCTAGGGGAGAGAGTAGACTGATTTTTAAAAATATTGTGCTGTATATCAATTTGACATTGGTATATGCAGCTTTGGCCTAAACCAGCCAGTGAAACAATCCCTGGCAGCCAAGGGTTGTGAGAGGTATGAAGCCAAAAAAGTTATAAACGATGAATCTAACAGTGAATGTAATATGATGACAGCGTTCTTGCTTCTAGCGTCTGTGAAAAGGCAAGAATCATCCTCCTAGACTGTTGCTTTGATCATCACTCAGAAGCTTGTATTGACTCCTAGCAGTTGCCTTGCAAATCCAACTAAAACTCCTGATTTCAGACCTTAAAGTCATCTATAAACTAGCCCCTGATGATCTTACTGCTCTTTTCCTCCTATAACTCTGGCTTCTAAGCTTCTATTTCAACTAAATAAAAAGGTTCAACAATCCCTCTTGCAAAACTTTCTGTGTTACTCACCCTAAAACCACTGGACATGCTGTTCTTTTAAACTCTGACTTTAAAGCAAACACTTCTATGTATGCCCAACCATTGCAAGTGTGGAAGAGTGGAAGAAGTATTGGAGTTGGAAGACCTGGGCATAAATCCAGGTTTAGCCATTTCATACTTAACCTTAGTTGAGTGCATTATCACTTTTCCTACCTCAGTTTCTTCAACTGTAAAATGATGGGACTGGATGAGATCTCGCATGTGGACCTTTTAAACTCTAAATTTATAATCCTAAATCCTATCAACTGTGCCTCTGCAATGTCTGTGGAGAACATGACTATTCAAACTCCTGCCACCTAATTCAGCCCTTTTTTGTAGCTGCTGTTATATAAAGCCCATAATCTGTTTTCAGCTTCTTTTTATAACCTTCTTTCCCACTTATCCACTTTATGTTCTAGTTATACTAGACTAGTATTAGCTGTACCTCAACTTCATCTTTGGGATGCGCTACCTCCTCATCTCACTATTTAGAATCTTTTTTCTTCCACCAAGGTTGAGCTCAGATGTGAAACCTTCCAGAAGATCTCAGTGATTAAAAGTGTTGTCTCCATACTCTCATTATCTTAGAGTACTTTGTATGAACTTCTCTTTTACCACCACCACCCCCTACTTTGCACTATGCTTATCTGCATATACTCTCTGGATAGATTCTCTATTTCCATTTCCTTCCTAATGGAATGTAAGTTTCATGAAAGTAAGACTGTCATTGACAGGTTTTTGGTTTTATTCAGAACCTTCAATAGGGTAGATACTTAATAAATGTTTTAAATTAATCTAGTTGTTCATTTGTAGCAAACTAAAGGGTTTGGAATTTTCAAGTAACTTTTTCCCTACCTGTGTTACCTAGCTTTTGTTTAAAACAAATAAAAATGTCATCAGAGTCCTATGATGCTGGCATATTTTTAGGAATCTGAAATTTCTGGTTGCTCATATTTCTATGGTGGTAAGGGTTAGCCAGAATTATTTGTCCAAAACCATGAGAGGAGAAGCTGGTAGGAGGAACAGTGGATAAGAACACTGGACTGAGACTCATAGGAGGACCAGAGGTTAATTCCTGCCTTAGACACATACTAGCTACGTGAGCTTTAGTTTCCCTATCTGTTAAATGAGAATAAGAATTGTACCCACCCTTCAGTGCCACTGTGAGGGTAACATGAGATAATATTTATAAAGCGCTTTGCAGACCTTAAAGTGCTATATAAATGCTAAATGTCTTGTTTCTTACTTTAGGGTTTCAAAACATCTGTAATTTCATCTTTGTTGATTCCTATTTCAAAGAGAGAATATACCTTAGAGATCATCTATTCCAGCCTCCCTTCCCATTTTACAGATAAGAAAACTAAAACCCTCAGGTTAAGTGAATTATAAAAGTTCATACAGGTAGTGGCAGAACTGGAATTAGAATCCAGGTTGTCTGACTCCTATTCTGAGCCCTTATACTGAGAGTAGTATGATTAGGAGGCAAGTAGGTGGTGCAGTGGATAGAGAACTGGCCCTAGAGTCAGGAAGACCCAAGTTCAAATATCCTTAGACACTTACTAGCTTTATGACCCTGGGCAAGTCACTTAACTCCCTTTGCCTGTGTTTGTTCATCTGTAAAATGAGCTGGAGAAGGATATGGCAAACCACTCCAGTATCCTTGCCAGGAAAACCCCAAATGGGGTCATAAAAAGTCAGACGTGACAGAAAACAACTGGACAACAACATAGTGTGATTATACTCCCTGGATATAGGGACAAGTCTTCTTAAAAGAAAGGAATGTGCAGTTAAGATTTGTAAAAGGGAGTGACCAGGTGACCTAGCAAGAAAAAAAGTCAAAACCCACTTAGACTTGTGGTTATATTTCTATTGGAGAACTTTTTTTGTCAATGAAGGCCAGATTCCTTAATACCCTTCCAGCTGGATATTACAACTTACTTTCTGGTTAGTAGCAAACCAGGTGATGGAATGAACACAGTTTCTGTGGCAGAATCTGAACCTATTGTCTTAGCTATAGTTTACATTCAGAAAAACTAACATGAGTTGCTGGGCTAAGAAAAGTAGAGGACACACAGTAGGTTCTCAGCAGGTTTCTATTACTCATCAGGGTGGTCGGCTTATCTTCTGACTATGTTATAGCTGCTCATCTGGTGTTGGCTTGCTTGCTGTATTTCACATACATTTGATCTCCCATATCTGTACCCTTGCACATGTTGTACCTCATGCCTGGAATGTGCTACCCCTTCACCTTCACTTTACAGAATTTCTTCCTTCAAAACCCAGCTCAAGAAGATATAGAGAGCATTACAGAATGTAAAATAGATCATTTTGATCATATAAAATTTAAAAGTTTTTGCACAAACAAAACCACTGCAACCAGAATTATAAGGAAAACAGAAAACTGGGGAAAAAATTTGCAACAACTATCTCTGATAAAAGCTTCAATTCTCAAATATATAGAAAACTGAGCCAAATTTATAAAAATATGTCATTCCCCAACTGATAAATGGTCAAAGGCTATGAACAGGCAGTTTTCAGATGAAGAAATCAAAGCTCTATAATCATATGAAAAAATGCTTTAAATCACTATTGATCAGAGAAATGCAAATTAAAACAACTCTGAGGTACCACATCACACCTATCAGAGTGACTAATATGACAAAAAAGGAAACTGTTGGGTGTTGGAGGGAATGTGGGAAAACTGGGACACTAATGCATTGTACATAGAGCTGTGAGCTGATCCAACCATTCTGGAGAGCAATTTGGAACTTTGCCCAAAGGGCTATAAAACTACACATACCCTTTGATCCAGCAATACCACTGCTAGGTTTATATCACAGAGAGATACAAGAAAAAAGAAAAAAAGGCCTATTTGTACAAAAATATTTATAGCAACTCTTTGAGGTGGCTCAGAATTGGAAATGAGAGGGATGCTCATTAATTGGGGGATGGCTAAACATGATATATGGTATATGATTGTAATGGAATATTATTGTGCTATAAGAAGTGACAAGCAGGATGATGTCATAAAAACCTGAAAAGACTTACATGAACTGATGCATAGTAAAGTGAATAGAACCAGAGGACGTCGTATACAGTAACAGCAATCTTGCTCAATGAAGAGCTGTGAATGATTTAACTACTCTCAACAATACAAAGATTCAAGACAATCCCAAATGACTAAGGATGATGCATAGTCTGTCTCCAGAGAAAGAATGGATATTGGTTGAATACAGATTGAAGCATGCTCTTTTCCCTTTCTTTCATTTTTTTTGCTTCTATTTGAGTTTTCTTGTACAAAATGACTAATATGGAAATGTTTTACATAATTGCACATGTACAACCTATGGATGATTGCTTGCCATCTCAGAGATGAGGTTGAGGAGGGAAAGAGGAATAGAAGAATTTGGAATTCAAAACTTTAAATTAAAATGTTTTTTAAAAAATTGGGAGAAAACCTCAGCTCAGTTGCCTCTTCATCCTGTGTGCAGTCTCTTCTGTTCCCTCCCTTCTCTGTCCCCAAAGTAGTACCCTTCACCTGGAAATTAGCTGTTATACATTAAATTTTCTTTTTGAATGATGTTTCCCATTCAATATAATGGAAACCCCTTGAGTTAGGGAGTGGTATTGATTGATTATTATTGATTAACACTGATCTGTATTTGTTATCTCCAGGGCTTAGCACAGTGTCTGGTACTTAGCAGGCATCCAATAAACATCTGTGGGATTGAACTGAACTGATTTGAATTGAATTAGAATAAAAAGTGGGGAAATCTATTTGAGCCAATCTAGTTATCCTGTCACTTCCTATGTTTTTTAATCTGAAAAATTAGTTTTCTGATGCTTCAGTCTAAGCTAATTAGAAACTCAGTGCAGACTGGGTGTTAGTGCCAGTGAAAGTGGCTTTATTTAACATTTTAAAAGTCTGAATGGCAGTAGTGGTATTTCCAGCCTCAGTCCCTTTATATTACCCTTCAGCATGCCTCCAAATGAAAATTATCTAGAGAAAATTTTCTAGAGGCAAACTGTGGATTACAAATGTCTGAGAAGTGCTGCATGGCCAGAGTGTTGTCTGCCTGCGTTGGTGCAGTCACTTTGCCATTTACTCCCAGCTGTGAAGGGTGGAGTTTCTGTATATCTGTTGTGTGGATGAGCAGTTGCAGGTTTTTTCCCCCAAAGTGTTTGCAAGAGGATGATTCACTACAGTTTTTTGACCCCTTTATTGACTCTCCTTCATACACACACACTCTCTCTTCTCTCCACCCCCATGTATTTTACCATCAGAGGAATGAAAACTTGGTCTCTCGGTCAGCTGCGCTTTCTTCAAGTGCATCATGCAGAATTGTGAATTAATCCAGCCAGTGAAGAGAATGTTACAGGTCTTGTGTGGCGGGTGCTGGAGAACAAGTACAGCTCAACAAATGTCAAGAGATCCCAGACTTCAGAAGATGTGGAGAGTGCACTAGGAAGCCACAAAACATCTCAAGGCTAATGGAGATCTTAATGTGCCTTTAGATGTCTGTTAATCAACTAGCAAAAGAGGCTAAATGTGGGATGGGGAACAAGCAGCAAGCGTTCCAACATAAATCACTCTGGACCCACCGAGCATGACAGTCTGAGGAGGGTAATGATCTCTCCAGGAAAGAATTTACTGCAGTAATCAGGGAAGAGAGAGCAAGATGTAGAGAGGGGGACAAGGACCCCCAGAAAGTAAGTATAATCCATCTTTATGCAGAGCTTGCAGCAGCAGGTGGAAAGCCGTAGTTGTCATTAACTGGTGGTGATATCTAGCCATCTTTTACTGGATAATAAACGGATATTTGCGACTGTAGCATGCATAATGCCTGCGAAGGATTTTTGTTTGTTTGCATGTCTCTTCTGAAACATCTTTCAGGAGGTTCTATATAGCTGCTTCTAGATATTGGGTCCTCAGAGAATAGGCTGTAAAACTCTTAGAAGGAGACAAAGACAGTCTCCACAGATCTCCGTGGCTGTTCATTTAAAGAGAAAACAGATCACGCTGCTGCCGGTTAGAACTAGGTGACTCTCCTTTGCGCATATATGTAACGTAACTAGGGAGGGGGATGTAAGAGTGGGTACAGATTGAGCAGCAATGATGAGTAGTAGGGGGAGAAGGAAAGAGAGGACAATATTTATTATAATAGAAGAAGAAAGCAAAATCTTCCAAGTCTCCTGCCTGATTTCCCCTGGCTCCTATGCACCTTTGGGAATTGATGCACATGTATATGTTATTGCCTAATGAGCTGAGAGCATGTTCACATTTAAGGTTTTACTCCCAGGTACTGTGAAGTGAGCAACATGTTGAAAAGTGACTTTGGCAAAAAAAGAAATGACTGGCAAGCAAAGATTGATTTTTTTTTTTAAAGAAATCTTTACTGATAATTATACTTTCACAAAGACATGCTATGCACATAGTAAGCAACCAAATAAATACCTAAAATTTAAAGGAATTAACTGTAGTGGATCAGAAGAGGGGGGACAGGAATGCACCAATATCAGGGAGAAATGGTTAAATTCCATCCAGTTTGTCACACTACCACTCCTTCTCTTCCTATATTTCCTCTTGCTTTCCTATTTCTTCTTTTCCCTGCTTTATTCACTATTATTTCAAAAGGGGGGAGAGTTGGGGAAAAGATTGTGATGAGAGCAGCTTACAGCTATATATTTTCTTCATCCTTTGCCTCTAGCATTGCCAGTGATGTGTGTGAAGGTTTGAGCATTGAGGCTGACTCTCCCTTTCCTGAGTTCACAGATTGTCATAGTACTTCTTTACCTTTCTTCCTACTTCTCCCCCATTGTTAGGCTTGAAGTCAAAAGCCAAGAATATTATTAGAAGAAGTTGAGGACCGCTGTTTTGCAGGATAGGCAGGGAAATATTCTGTAATTCCTGAAGGGAGAGACTTGTAGCACTAATTGTGTGGTACTACTGTTTCATTTCCACAAGAGACTGTGGGCAATAGAAGTCAGGTCAAATGCAATAGATTTAAAAAGGGCTTCTCCATCTACTTTCTTATAAGCTCATTTGTTGAATGATGGCTGTCCTTAGAATGAAGTGATTGAATCTGAATGTATATAATCCTTACCTCTCTTACCATGTAGGTAGTAGGGGGTTGATAACCATAATTTATTAGTGCCCTCCAGTGCATGGTTCTCACTATTCAGCACACTATGTTAATTCCTAGGGGAATATAAAGAAAGGTAAAAATATAGACTTTGCCAAACTTACATGCTAATGTGGGAGATGACATGAAAAGAACTATAGACATATAAGATATATATGGTGTAAATGGGAAGTAATTCTCCCAGAGAATGCACTGGCAGTGGGGTGCAGAGGGGGAGATACTGAGTGGAAAGGCCTCTTGCAGAAGGTGGGATTTGAGTTCAGTCTTGAAGAAAGTCAGGAGTATAAGGAAAACTTTCCAGTCATGAGAGCAGGCAGATAATCATATCATTTAGGTGTCAAAGTCAAAGAGAAACAGATTCCTACAAGCTATGTATTGACTTACAAAACCACAAATTAAAATTATCTATGTTGCATTGCATTTTTATTTATTTTGTTAAACATTTCCCAATTCCATTTTCATCTAGTTCTGGCCCACTCTTGGGAGGTTTGTTGTGTGCCTTGGGTTTGACACCTCTAATTTAGTCATTCCCCTTGTTTTGTAAATAAAGATACTTGAGACTCAGTGAGGTGAAGATCACATTTTTTAATGCAGCTGTGATTTCAACTGTGTAGGAAGCACCTCCTAAGGAGCTCAGACTAGAAAGAACATCAGCATCTGCTTTACAAAATTAAAAGTTTTGAAGAGTTGCCTTGTGAACCTGTCTGGAGTCACCCAGTCAGTCCAAGCCTGATAGAGAACTGAAAGTCATTCTTCCTGCCTGAGGCCAGCCCTCTATCCACCATATCACTGTTGCCTGTGACTCAAGGTCACACAGCTGTTAAATAGCTGAGCCGTGATTCCAACCTTGACTTTTGAAAACCCTGGTTCTTTACAATAGGACCGAACAGGGACCCAGGCGTCTGGAATGCAAGTCCTGATTTTGCCACCAATTCTGGAAACAGTGCAGAATTCTGTTGGCACTGTGACTCAGACTGTTACTGGGTGGCATGGTCTTTGACTCAATAAGATGTCTTGTTGATTAGGGAGTTTTAAAGTGTTTTTAAAGCACAAAACAATAAATAGTACTAACATTTTTTGCTTTTAACATGTCTGGCAATTGTTCCTCTTGTCACTTACAAAAATAATAGTGATGTGGCTTGTACTAGCAAGGGACAATGTTGAAAGGTTATTCATCTTTTTATATGGAAAGCCTCTCTGTTAGAAAAAACTGAGGCTAACGAAGTAATTTGGTGTCATACCTGTAAGTGTAGTTACGTCTTAATCATAGCGCCTGGCAGCGTGGTATAGCTTCTGCTGGGCTCTCTTTTTCTTTGTTCAACCATTTCATCTATTGCAGATGACTGGGTACTACTCTGTTGCTAGGTGTGGCTGCTTACTTGCTTGGATGGACTCTTGAACCCATAGTGAACATATTAGTGAGACCCCAGAAATCAGGTGAATATTGTTCCTCCTAAGAGCTAAATATGGCAAGTTGGCTTCTCAGTTTTTTGGTCACAGTATTTGTACAAGCTGGTTTGTGATATCTATGTAACAAATGTGCATTTCAAAGAAGAGACCAATGATAGCTCTACATATGTATCTCAATAATAACAGCTAGCATTTATTTAATGCTTTAAGGTATACAAACCACTTTACATCTCATTTGAGATCATATCTCATTGCAACAACCCTGCAAGTTGTGTACTGTTATTATCCCTGTTTTTC
>CM053770.1:367519988-367535391 GCA_028658325.1 Potorous gilbertii | reverse complement strand
AACAAGTATCCAAATGAAAGATAAAGTTTTGGGGGGTATAGGGCTCACCTATGGTCCTATGGCCATGCACCCTTGTATTATTTCTAGCCATTAGAGCACAGTATAGGTTTTTTTAATCCCGGATATAATCATATAACTTAAAAGGACACAATACATTTAGTCTGGATATGATTCAAATTGATGGAATGTAAGAGAAGTTTCTTCATATATTTGGAAAAGGAAAAATGTTTTCAAATGGTTCAACAATCCCTTAAGAAAAAATATGCAGTTTAGTAGAAGGGAAAGGGATTTCTAGATATAATTTCCAAATGAATTGGAATTATGTACTTTGCATTTCAGCCTAAAATTGAGAAAGCTTCATTCTTGGGATTATAGGAAAAATGAGATAGGAAAAAACCTAAGTCATTCATCAGACCATCCCCAGCTAGTTTGCACTCCTATTGCCCAAAATAGGAATATAGAACTGTCACCACAAAGACTCTAAAACCTTATCTTAGTCAGATGGAGGTATGGAGATTCTCCCATTTGTCCCTGTGCTTTATAACCTCTACCCATATTTTGGACTGCAGATGAAGCAGAAGAGTAAGAGGACTGAATCATTTAACAACTGAAGAATCAGTTATAGTTTGGAATTGTCTACATAGTGATTGAATTGCATGATTGTTAAACTGACAATAACCAAAAGCAAAAGATGTGAAGATGTCTCTAAATGAAATGTTCAGTGATGACTCCCCCACTGGAATGTGTGCTTGAGAGCAGAGGCTGGGTTTTTTTTCCTTTGTTCGGGTTTTGGGTTTTTTGTTTTGTTTTGTTTTGTTTGGTCTTTCTTAGTATCTCAGTGCTTAGCACAGTACTTGGCACAGAGTGAGAACTTGTTGACTTGCCTCAGTGATGAAGGGTCATGTGTTTTGAGACATACCATTTTTCCTTTGAGCTATTCTTTCACCTGTTTGTTTCTTAAGTTTGTTTTGAAAGGCAAAGACACTATAATTGCTCTACAATCCTAGCAATGATGGATTGGTCTATTGGGTATTCTTTTCCCCTAAACTGCCACTCCTTTCCTAAAGGAGAAAATTAATCCACTTAAATGATCTGATGAAACAATTAATTTTTAGATGCTTTATTATAATTATGGCTCAGGGCTGCTTTCAGAAGAAGTTGCTGCGTTTAGACACAGGGTAGCAAGTGCTAGATTGGACTCTGAAATTTGCATCAATTCCCATCTAGCATCCTATGAGATGTGCAAGGTTAGTGATGTGGGAAATGAGGCATCTAAACATGGGTTTATGAGTTTGCTTTACTGGTTGAAGTACTGCTCTTGAGAGAGCTGAGTTAAAATACAAAAATAAAACAAAACTGATTAGATTCCTAGAGGTAAAATCCTGTTTGTTTTGGCAGGCTTGTGGAAAGAGGAACTAAATTTACTTACTGGTTCTAGCTGCCCAGAGATAAGCTATCTTTCTCAATACCCAGCAAGTAGTTTATAGTAAGATTTTTATCTCCCGTTTGTTAACGGTTAAGTCACATTACCATGCATATTTAATTTGCCTAAATAGAAATTCCATTTTGGCAGTAAGGTAGCCTCCAAACTCTTTTCGGTGTGAACTTGTTATAAAACTTATTAACGAAAATATTCTAGCTTTGAGCTTTATTTCTAGTACATTGTTGCAGGAGCTAACTGTGCAGGACTCTATTTGTACTTTACATGGTGATAGAGAATAGAGGTGAAAGGATAGAAATGGCTATTGCCCTCAGAGAAAACCCTTAGGAAAGAATTTTTAACTCATGGCATTTTTAGATTAAAGTGGTGTAGAGTCTGATGACCAGCATATGACACACAGGATGGAGAGTGTAATGAGCTTGGTGGTAATATACCAGCAAAACACAGACAATCCTGCCCTGTATAATAAACTGGAAGATGTTCCTGGCAAAAGAAAGATGGCATCTCAGCCAGGCAACATTATGGATCTGTGTCTGGACTCTGGGCAGTCAAAAGCAGAAATGTCAGGTAGTACTTCCTATGGTTATAGGCTCATCCAGTCAGTCAAGCATTTCCATGCCTACTATGTGCCAGGCACATAATATTAGGGATTCAAATGTGACAGTACCTGCCCTCAAAGAACTTAAGTTCTACCAAGGAATACCAGATGTTTATAGATAAGTAAATGCAGGCTATATACCCACAAGATGCATGGATGGGGCAAGGCAGACACTAACCACTAGGGAAATCAGGAATAGACTTTGTGAAAGAGGTGACATTTGAAATGAGTCTTAAAGTTAGGTAGGGTTCCAAGAGACAAAGGTGAGGAAAGAGCATTCCATGCATGGGGAGGCATTCTCTTAAAAGACAAAGAAACAATAGAATATTATGTATAGAAAAGTAAACGCTCTAGGAGTTAGGCTCATATATGCAAGTGAATGAATGGCAACTAGGTGGCACAGTGGATTCAGTGCAGGGCCTGAAGTCAGGAAAACTCATCTTCCTGAGTTCAAATCTGGTCTCCGGGCAGTTATTGGCTGTATGACCCTGGGCAAGCCATTTAACCCTGTTGCCTCAGTTTCCTCATCTGTAAAATAAGCTGGAGAAGAAAATGACACCACTCCAGTATCTTTGCCAAGAAAACTTCAAATGGGGTTATGAAGAGTCAGACAAGACTGAAAGGACTGAACAGCAGTTATAGTGAATGCCAGAGATTTGCATGGAAACAGTCTGAAAAGATAGACTAGAGCCAGATTTTAGAGGGCTTTAAATGCCAGAGGAGTTTATAATTTAACTTAAAAGTACTGAGGAGCCACTGAAGCTTTTGGAGCAGAGGAGTGACATTGTTAGACCTTGGGTTTAGGAACATCAGTTTGGCAGGACAGATTGAAAAGGGAGAAGACTAAATTCAGGAAGACCAATGATATGAGGCTATTGAAATTGTCCAGATGAGAGTTGATGAGGATCTGGATTGTAGCATCAGAGATTTAGAACTGGAAGCAACCTCAGAAGTCATCTGAACCAGTCCTCTTATTTTACAGATGAGGAAACTGAGACCAAGAAAAGCTAAGAGACCAGCCCAAGATTGCACGAGGGAGTGAATAAGAGAACTGAGATAGAATCTAAAGTCCTCTGATCCTACATGTAATGCTTTTTATGCCATACAGTGAATGATGAATGCAGTTGGAAAATGTTTCTGAAAAAGGAAAGAAAAGAAAGGAGCTTGTTCATTTTCAGGACACCCATCCTGGGAATTCCATCATGTCCATTGCTTTAGCCCCCCTGGCGTTTGCCTGGCCTGCCTTAATCCTTTATTACTTTGCTAGTAACTCACAGTCCCCACCACATAGCAATTGAGAAGAATCCTCTCCTAAAAAATAAAGTGGTAGGAACCGGGATACAGAGTGAATGACACTGAGGGCCATTTTGTTTTGTAACCCACAGGTCCTGAAGATGGCATAGTCATAAAACTCACCTTCCAGTGAGGTTGGAGACACCTCTGTCTGTGGGGGCAGCCTGGGTCGCAGGCTTTGTTTGAAACTGACGGGAACTTGTCCACTACTTGCACGAAAACCTTTCTCTCCTAATTCATGAGCCAGCAGGATGTGGTCGCTGTGCTTTCAGAACGCCTTCTCATAGCTGCGTACAAAGGCCAAGCGGATAATGTGGTGCAGCTTATCAACAAGGGTGCCAAGGTAGCCGTTACCAAGGTAACAAGAGGAAAAACTCTTTAGAAATTCCCTGGGAACTAGCCTACCTCTTACCATTGTCTGTAAGACTGTCCTTTTTGGTTCACAGCTTTAAAAAAAGCTTCTTCTTTCTTTCTTTCCTTTTTTTTTCTGGTGGGGGAAGGGAGGGAAAAAAGGAGGAGATTCAAACTGCTTTTTTTATCTGTCTTTCATATTAATTAACTTGTAATTAACATTTGGCAGGCATTAAAAATCACACGGATTTTTAAAATTAGTATGTATTTTCTCCTCTGTTCATTTTACAAGTCAACAGTATCTGACAGGAAATAATTGAACATAAAAGTATATAACGTAAAACCCATGTGATAACCAACTTTAAAATGTGTATCAGCTTTGTAGGACTTTGCCTACCCCCTACCAATGGATAAAATAGTAGTCGTTGGAGGTTTGCAGTGATCTGATTTTATTAAAGTTCATTCTAAATTAAGGGTGTGTGTGTGTGTGAATGTGTGTGATGGACCCCTTTGACAGTCTTTTGGAGCTTGTGGACTCCTCACAGTCATGTTTTTAAATGTATGAAAGAAAATAAATGAATTACAAATTAAATCAATTCTATTGAAATACATTTCCATATATATATATATATGTGTGTGTGTATATATATATGTTCAAAGTTTAAAGATGCCCGGTTAAGAACTCTTGCTTCTAAAGGACAATTTATTAAAAGGCAATACAAGGTAAATTATGTAATAAAGTAGAGGACTAGTTAAATATGTAGACAAATATCTCCAGCTGAACTATCAGGACTTTGAGAAGCGGGGGGGGAACCCTATAATTTCTTAATCACTCCCTTTTCTGAGGTTCTTTTACTCTTGGTCTGCAGCACCCACTATAGACCCTGATTGCATATACCTTTCACAACCTTATACCAGTGTGAGTATGTGTATACACACACACACACATATATACATATACATGTGTGTATACACACATATATACATATATATACACTACATGTGTATGTATATATATATATATATATATATCTCTATATATACACACACACATAGTGTAGGTATTTACTTGTGTAGATATCTATGTAGCTACATTTGAAAGCTAGCTATCAGTCTAGCTAGCTTGCTAGCTACATATGAAAGTCTCATGAGAGACTCCCTGGTGCTGCTTATAGGACTTTTCTATATAGAAATCTTGCCATCGACTTAGATTCAGTATTTTCAAAGTCAAACTCAGCCTTCCCCAAACCAATTCCCTTTTTCAATTTTCTCTGTTTATTAATGTTACCACTTTTCTTTCCATCATGTAGGCCCACTACTTCTGAGTCCTATTTGATTCTTTCACTGAATTGAAGCATTTATTAAATGCCTGCAGGTTGTAAAGCACTGTGCTAAACAGAAAACAGAGATGGTTTCTGTCCTCAAGGAACTCATATTCTAATACAGACAACACAAATGGGATGATATAGCTACAGCAACTGGGGTGGCCTTGACCAGGGTCTGGCCCATCACTAGGGTTTTTTTTCTTATTTCAAAATGTCTCTTGCATCTCTCCCTCTATCTCTATATACCTGTTCACTGCCAGCACCCCAGTTCATATTGTCAACACTTAAGTCTCAGAACACTTGAAACAGTTGCTCAGAGAGACTCTTGACTTCTAATAGACACTTTATAAATGCTTACTGGTTAATTAAATGAAGCCACAAGTCCGGGGGGCGGGGGTGTCCTGGGTGATCATTTTATTAGTCAGTGCTTTATTTTGACTGCTATGACCTGATCCTACTGAGGGAGCTCCTGTAGAAGTGAGGCTAACTGTTGTCAGTCAGTCAAGTTAAACAATTATTTATTACCTGCTGTGTTCCAGACATTATGCTAAATTCTGGGGATACAAAAAAGGGCAAAAAAAAAAACCCTAGACAAACCAAAAAAATAAAATGAAACCCACCAAAAAAACCCAAAACATAACCAAAAAATGTTCCTTCTCTGAGAGCTTATAGTCTGACTGACCAAGCTTTTGCATTTATTGCTTCTTGTGAGAGGAACCCACCTATTTGGGGAGATACATTTCCTAAGTTGAAGAAATATATGTATTTAATACAGTTAATTGTGATCTACGTTTAAATTTCATGTTAACTTAATAATTTTCTTACCAGTCTGTCCACTGGTAACCATGTAATTTACATGCTAAAAATTCCAGGCATTTTTCCCCCTTACTAACTTTTTTAAGAAGTCAAAAGGACTTCTCCCCGTTAGATCATGGTAGTAGTTCCTTTAGCTCCTTTAACAAGGTCATTCTCAGAATCATCATTCAGACTGGGCATGCTTCCCACCTTCAGATGATAGCCACTTCCCAAGGGCATTTAAAATGTGTCCTTCTTGAGCTTCATTCTGAGAAACTCACTAATGATTGGCCTCCCCACCAGATTAAAGACATCTGTTTTTGAGGTTGCTGAATGTTTTGAATGTATTCCAAGGCTGAGTTGCTTAAAAGACTGATCAGGAATTGAGAAGAGATTGTCCATGAGCTTAGCCATGAATTCCTTGGCAAATCTCCACAGTCCATAATGATATGACACTTTAACTGATAAACTTCAGAAAAGTTTTGCTCCATATAAACAAAAATAATCTAGTTTCAAAATCCATTGTTGCCAAAGATTTGTCGAGCAACCATTTTACGAATGCTGGTGCTTCCCATTGGCATGTCAATGACGATGGAAGAACCAGGACCTCTATAGGCCCAAAGGATTGTGCCCCCAATGATAAGTGACTCAGGGGATCTCCTAAGATTCCATGTTCCTTACCTTGATCATTCATTTGACAAGCTAGCTGTAATGTGTTATTTTCCTCTCATAATATGCTCATCACATGAATTGGGGGTATTTTGAGAGATCTGTTGGTAATAATTGAAAAAGGGTAATTGTTCAGATACTCTTATCCATTTTACATCCTACATTTAGAGATAAGTGGCAGCTAAGTGGTGTAGCAGATATGGTGCTGCACCTGTAGGATTTGAATGTAGGAATTCAAATAAATAAGAAAATCGGACCAGTTCTTCCTCCTTACTTTATTAACTCCATGAACCTGGGCATGACACTTAATCTTTCACCCTCATTTTCTTCATCTATAAAATGGGGGTGATAATAGCAACTATTGAGATAATGTATTTAAGGTGTTCTGAGAGTCTTAAAACCCAACATAAATGCTATTATTAACATTAATAAATAATATTATTACTATTAATTGCCCTCTGAAATGTATGATATTGTGATAAACTTGCCTACCCAGAGAGTAAAGTAATAGGCCTTTCATTCAGAAATTATGTATTCTTAATAAGGCTTATTGAAGGATATTATTAAAAACCATCAGAGGTCTTAAGAGGATTGGAAGTGAGACAGGATGTTCCTCAGGTCTGTGTCTCAACCTGAGTTTCTGCCAGCTCCCTGAACCAAAAAATGGAGTATGGTCTTAGATGAGCTAATAGGAGGAAGAGTGGTAATTCCCCAAATGGCTATTGGGGGTTGCAACATCAGAGGTGGGGTAACATCAAAGATAACTTACCAGATTTTCCTTCATTTACGGAAAAGGTCCTTTCTTTGAATTATGGCAAAGATGTTTCAGTTGTCTAGTTCTTAGGAAATCTAGGGCAAATGACTGGCTAAATTATGGATAGTGAAGTTAGGACCAGAATGCTCTCAGGATACAGAAATCTGTTGCTACTGGAAAAACAAAGAAAACAAAACCTACTTTAAGGGAACTGCAATGCACATTGTAATTTTGGAAACAAAAAGAGATTTTTTTTTCCCTACTTTCTTACAGAATCAAAATTTCAAGTAACCCCAAGGCAATGAAAAATTACTGACAACCCTACAGCAGTTTAGGGATGTTAAGACAGAATTGGGACTGGCAGCAGATTGTATAAGTTAGGCAGAATGACCCATCAGAATTAGTAGAAACTGAACTTGTAACAAAGTTCTTTTTATCTTCAAGTAACCTGACCATTGTCACTGTCAGGGAAATGACCTTGAGGCATGTTCTTTTGTTGAAAGGATGGCAGAAATTTTTTCATAAGTTAGAACTTTCCCATGACACTTTTCTAATAAGCAATGTCATTTTACTACGAACAGGAAGGAGACAGCATTTACAAGTTTGAAAGTCCTAAATAATAGATATATACATATGTGTGCGTAGTTGTGTATATGTACCTTTATATTATTATGGGTAGGATTGTAAAATAGACATAATGGAATGCATTGTGGTGGGCATAGCTTAGCTGTTACTAATACATAGATCCTTCAGTAAGCCACAGTAGAATATCCATGAGTTATGCATTGGATTTTATTTTTCTGTGTAGTAACATGAAACTAGTGTTTATTACACAACTCTGCATTTAGATAATTTTGCTGCTAAATATTAAGGAATGGGCAGGAGAGACTGGCCACTTCTACAACCTTTGGAATTAGGGCCTTGAACCTAATAATATTATTAAGTATAAAAACTATTTTTTCCCTTCTACATTTTCTCAAATAAAATGGACATTTTACTTGTAAAGATAGTAAAGACACTGAGATATTCCTCTGTATAAAATAATTTTATATATGGACTTTTTATATTTCTTTATATTTTAGTTTGTGTTGGAAATAAGGGTACATACAGTGAGATCTTTCATTGACCAAAAATGATGCCTATATATCCAAATGTTAAGAAGGTAACTGATAATGTATTTCATTCATTCATTTGTTGTTTGTAGCATAGATACAGTTTCATTCTTTTTTTTTCAGTTCCAAATTCTCAGCCTCCCCTATCTCCTCCCTCACCCAATGAGAAGGCAAGAAAAACAAAACACATTGTAAGTATGTATAATTATGCAAAACAGATTTTCTCGATAGCCACACCCCTTTCCAAAAGGCAGGGAGGGGAAAAAGCAAGAAAAAAAAGAGGTTCTTTGAATTGAATATGCTTCAATGTGCACTATTACTATGTATCTTGTTCTCCTGGTTCTAATCACTTCACTTTGCTTCAGTTCATACAGGTTTTCAAGATTTTTCTGAAGCTCTCCCCTTCATCATTTTTCATAGAACAATAATATTCCATGACATTCATATATCATAACTTGTTCAACCATTCCCTGGGTGATGGGCATCCTCTTACTTTCCAAATTCTTGCTACTACAAAATGAACTGCTATTACTATTTTTGTACATATGGGTGCCTTTCTTCTTCATTCTTTTTGGGGTATAGCTCTAGTGGTGATAATGCTGAGTTAAATTAAATTTAATAGTTTAATACCCTTTCAGTTCCAAATTGCTTTCCAGAATGGTGGGACTAGTAAACAGCTCTACCAATAGGGAACTGGTGTATCTGCTTTCCCACAACCCCTCCAACTTTAGCATTTTCCCTTTTTGTCCTCTTAGTCAATCTAATGAGAGTGAAGTAGACTCTCAGAGTTGTTTTAATTTGCAATTCTCTAATTATTAATTAGAATTTATTTTCATATGACTATTAATGGCTTTGACTTCGTTCTCTAAAAATATCTATTCTTACCTTTTGACCATTTATCAGTTGGGGAATAGCTCTTAGTTTTGTAAATTTGACTCAGTTCCCTATATAGTTTAGAAATGAGACCTTCATCAGAGAAACTTATTACAAAGATATTTTCCTAGTTTGTTGCTTTTCTTCTAATTTTAGCTGCATTGGCTTTTTTCTGTACAAAATTTCTTTAATTTTACATAATCAAAATTATCCGTTTGACCTCCTAAGAACCTCTCTATTTCTTACTTAGTCATGAACTTTCCTTTTTCCATAGACCTTGCTTATGATGTCATCTTGGGTGTCTAAATCATGTACCCTTTTTGTATTTATCTTGATATACTAAGTGAGAGGCTGATTTTTGCTTAATTTCTGCCAAACTACTTTCCAGTTTTCGTAAGAATTTTTGTCAAATAGTGACTTCTTGCCTCAGTACCTAGGATCGTTAGGTTTGTCACTCATGTTATTATGTTCGTTTATTGTGTACCTAATTTTTCTACAGATCACTCTCTGTTTCTTATCCAATACCAAATTCTTTTGATGAATACAGCTTTTATTTTATATATATGTGTGTGTGTGTGTGTGTGTGTGTGTGTGTGTGTGTGTGTGTGTGTGTGTGTGTGTATATACACACACACACACACACACACACACATATATATATATATATATATATATATATATGAAGAGAGAGAGAGAGAGAGAGAGATCTGGTAGTACTAGACCCCATTCCTTCCCACTCTTTTCATTGATCCCCTGCATATTCTTGACCTTTTGTTCCTCCAGGTGATTTTTGTCATATTTTTCCTAATTTTATAAAGTAAGTCTTTGGTAGTTTGGTATGACACTGAATAAGTAAATTAATTTAAGTAATATTATCATTTTTATTATATTGGCTCAGCATTCATAAGGACAGTTAATATTTCTTCAGTTATTTAGATGTGTCTTTATTTGTGTGAAGGGTGTTTCCATACACTTGGTTCCTTGGTATCTTGATGGGTAGACACCCAAGTATCATATACTGTCTATAATGATTTCAGGTGAAATTTCTCTGTCTCTTTCTGCGGGATTTTGTTGGTAATACAAAGAAATACCTTGTGATTTGTGTGATTTGTATCCTGCAACTTTGCTCAAGTTGTTCATTGTTTCAGTGAGTGTTTTAATTGACTCTCTAGGGTTCTTTAGGTAAACCATCCTATCATCTACAAAGAATGAGAGTTGTTTCCTCATTGTTTATGCTTATTCCTTCAATTTTTTTCCTTATATTTTTACTATTCCTAGCAGTGCAGTAACTAGGAAGTATAATAGAGTGCTTGACCTGTAGTTAGTAAGACTTGAGTTTAAATCAGACCTCAACACACTTGCTACCTGAGTGACTCTAGGCAAATCAGTCTACCTGCCTCAGTTTCCTTATCTGTAAAATAGGGAGAATAACAAACACCTACATCTTAGCACTGTGAGAATCAAATTACATGATAATTGTAAAGGACTTCCACAGTTCTTGGCACATATTAATTACTATATAAATGCTAGTTATTTGTAGTAGTAGTACGGTGTTGAATAGTAATGGTGATAATGGAAATCCTTGCTTCACCCTTGATCCTATTAAAAAGGCTTCTAGTTTATCACCATTACTAGTAATACTTGCTCTTGGCTTTAGAGATATACTACTTATTATTTTAAAGAAAGCTCCAATTGTTCCTGTGCTTTCCTCTATTTGTAACAGAAATGGGTGGGGTTTTTTTGTACCTATTGGAATAATCATAATTTTATTTTTTATGGATATAATCAGTTACACTTATAGTTTCCCCAATATTGAACCAGTCCTGTATTCCTGATATAAATCCACCCTGGTCATAGTGTATGATCTTTGTAATAAATTGTTGTAATTTCCTTGCTACTATTTTGTTGAATTTTTTTGCGTCAATATTCATTAGGGAAAATTACTCTATAGTTTGTTGTTTTCTGTTTTGAATCTCTCTGGTTTAGGTATTAAAACCAAATTTATATCATAGAAGGAATTTGGCAGACTGCCTTCTTTATCTGTTTTTGCAAACAGTTTATATAGTATTGGAATTAATTGTTTTTTAAATGCCTGGTAGAATTTGCATAGGAAATCCATCTGGTCCTGAGGCTTTTTCCCCCTTAGGGAGCTCATTTATAGTTTGTTCCATTTCTTTTTTTTCTAAGATAAGATAATTTAAGTATTCTGTTTCCTATTCTGTTAATCTGGGCAATTTACACACACACACACACACACACACACACACACTTTTTCATTCAAATTATGAGTTTTATTGGCATATGGTTTGGCAAAATAACTCCTAATAATTGCTTTTATTTCCTCTTCGTTGGCTATGAATTCACCTTTTTCATTTTTAATATTAAGCATTTATTTGGTTTTCTTCTTTTTATAAATCAAATTAACAAATGATTTATCTATTTTATTGGTTTTTAAGCAAAAGAACAGCTAGTTTTATTTCTTTGTTCAGTGGTTCTTTTACTTTCAATTTCTTAAGTCTTTGATTTTCAGGATTTCTATTTCAGTGTTTAATTAAGGGTTTTTAATTTGATGTTTTTCTAATTTTCTTTTTAGTTGCATGCCCAATTCATTGATCTATGCTTTCTCTCTTTTATTTATGTGAGCATTTAGAAATATAAATTTTCCCTTAACTACTGCCGTGGCTGTATCTCACAAATTTTGGATTGTCATTTCACTGGTTTCGTTATCTTTAATGAAACTATTGATTGTTTCTATGAGTTCTTCTCCTTTGACCCACTAATTCTTTAGGATTTGGTTATTTTGTTTATAATTCATTTTTAGCCTGTGCTTCAAAAACACTTTATTGAATGTATTTTGTTGCATTATGGTCAGAAGAAGGATGCATTTAATATTTTTGCTCTTTGACATCTATTTATGAGGTTTTTATGCCTCAATATATGACCAATTTTTGTGAAGATGACATGCACAGACAGCCAAGAAATAGGCATACTCTATTTTATTCCCATTCAATATTCTCTCCAACTTTTCTAATATTTTATTCATCTCCTTTACTTCTTTCTTTTTTATTTATAGTTAGATTTGTCTAAGTCTGAAAAGTTAAACTGAGGTTCCTTACTAATATTTTTTTCTTTTTTTAATTCTAGTTTTAAATACTAAAACTTACATGCACAATAGAAAAAAGAAAAAGAAACATTATAAACTTAAATATTGAAACAAATACAAAATAAGAAAAAAAGGATGTCACATGCACAGCAGAATATCACAGAGGATTTAAAATAATAGTAATAAATTTCCATTTCAAGAAAGCCTATATAATAAATACTATGCATTGTGTTGAGAGCTGTCCATCTTATCTTAAGTTTTCTTTTGTTCTGTACTGTGCATTTTTAATTTTGTTTTTCCTCCCTTCTTCCCCACCCTGAGAAGGCTACAATTAAGCATGAGTATATTTAAATATATATATATATATATATTCTAATATATCTGTATCTATATATACATACATAAACACATACTCTCCACTATTATGTTTTTGCTATTTCCTCCTGTAGTTAATCTTTTCCTTTAAGAATTTGGATGCTGTGCTATTTTGTACATATTTGTTGAGTGTTGATGTTAATTCATTGTCTATGATATGTTTTAGCAAAATGTAGTTTCCTGCTTATCTCTTTTAATTGGGTATCTTTTTACTTTGAGAGTATTATTGTCATCCTTATTTTTTTTATTTCAGCTGAAGTACAGTAGATTCTGATCTAATCCTTTATTTTAACTCTCTGTTCATCTTTTTTTCAGGTATATTTCTTGCAAGATATATATGTGTATGTATGTGTATAATTGGATTCTTCTGTCCTTTTCAATTTTATGGGTGACTTCATCCCATTCACATTTACAGTTATGATTACTGTGTATTTCTCTTCATTCTATTCTCTTATACTTTTCCTCTCTTTATTTTCATCCTGTCTCCTCTTTAGGAGTCCATTTTACCTCTAACTACTACCTTCCTTAACCCCTTTCCCTTGTTCTTCCTGGTTGAATAAAGTAAATTTCCGTACCCAATCATGAGGATATGTTTATTCATCCTTCCCTCAAAATGTTCAAATAAGAATGAGGTTCAAGTGTTGCCCTCAGTGCCACCTCCGTTGTATAAATTCTCCCTTGTATGTTCTGCTTATGTGAGATAATTTTCCCCAATCTTTCTCTCCCTTTCCATTTCTCCCAATACAGTCCTCTTCCCCACTGTTCCATTCTTTTTTTAAAATGATCCCAATGTAATAGAATCATATCCAGGCTCTTTGTCTAATTAGACTTTTTTAAGAGCTCTAATTTTGAGGCTTTGCCTGTTTCTTCTCTCCTTATGAAAATGTGAACTGTTTAACCTTGTTTAGTTCCTATTTCTTCCTCATGTGTATCTTTCTTTGTTCCTTTTGAGTCCTGTGTTTAAATGTCAGTGTTCTATTCAACTCTGGTTTTTTCATCAAGAATACTTGAAAGTCTTCTATTTAATTAAATGTCCATTTCCCTAGTAGGATTATAGTCAGTTTTTCTGGGTAGGTTTTTCTTAGATCCTTTGCCTTCTGAAATCTCATATTCCAAATTCTCTTTTCCTTTATAGTCATAGCTAATAAAACATGTATAATTCTGACTGTGGTTCCATGGTACGTGAAGAATTTCTTTCATTTGGAGTTATTTTCAGGAGATGACCAGTAGACTTTTTCAATTTTTACTTTGCTCCCTGTGGGCAGTTTTCCTTTATAATTATGTGAAATATGATGTTTTAGCATTTTTGTTGTTGCTGTTAATGGCTTTCAGGTAATCCAGTGATTCTTAAATTATCACTCCTCAATCTCTTTTCCAGTTCAGTTGCTTCCTCTATGAGATATTTTACATTTTCTTTTGTTTTTTAGTATTTTGACTGTTTTGTTACTTCTTGAAATCTCATAGGATCATTAGCTTCTGTTTGGGCAATTCAAATTTTTAAAGCAGTAATTTTCTTCAGTAACATTTTGGATTTCTTTTACTATTTGGCCAATTCTAATTTTTAAAGAGTTACTTTCTTATGTAATGTTTTGTACCTCTTTTATGAAGTTGTGAATTCTCTTTTCATAAATTTCTTGCATAGCTCTCATTTCTTCTCACATATTTTCTCTTCTGCCCATATTTGGTCTTTAGTATATTTTTTGCCCTTTTTTATAATAACTATTTAACTCTTCTAAGAATTCTTGTGTCCAATCTGCATTTTTCTTTGAGGCTTTGCTTCTACATGTTTTCAAATCATTGTTTTTTTCTCTGTGCTGTTTAGCTTACATGTTGCCATAGTATCTCTTTTTAGTCTTGCCAACTTCTTGACTTTGGACTTTAGTGATGGGGGGGAGGAGTGATGATTTTTGACTGAGTTTTTGTATCTTTATGTTCACAGCTCAGTTTGTGGGTCTACAAGTTTTGGGTGCTTCTAAAATAGTGTGATCTGGGGAGATGTTCTTCTTCTGCCTTTTTGGTATGAGGTCTCCAAGTTCTTGACCCAGGTTTAGGTCTCTTGGATTATGTGTGGTTCAGTTTCAGTACACTGCTGTTGTACTCAGTCATTGTTACCTTGCTGAGAAGTTCTGCAAGTTCACAGTGACTGAACTGTTTGATTTCCTTTGTTACCTTCCTTCATTATTCCACTACTGACTTATATATAGGAATAAAGATTAGAACCAAGTACCCCCTCTGCTCTTGGGCTCAGAAACACCTAGCTAAGTTTTTGAAACTTGTTCCTTGCTCTATACATAGCTAGGAACTTTCTTCTTCGTGATCACTTCTTTCTGCTCTGGAACTGTGTCCCTGAATTGAGTAATATATGAGCAAGCTGCCAGATCTCACCTTACTATTCCTACAACTGGTTCAAAAGTCCCTATGATCTTTTGGACTTGGTCTTCCCAGCCTTGGGATTAAGTTGTCACTTCCTTACTATCCTTGGGTGATGGAATGTTCCCCACCAGAGCTTCAACTGCTCCTGGCCAGCAGGAAACTCCTATGTCCACATACCTCTCTTCTATCTTCCTAAGCTGCCATGGACTGAAAAAATGACTTACTGACTTTTTCTTGGTTTTCTGATCAAATTTGATCTGGCACATATTCTAGGTTGTTGTAGAGAAGACGTATTGGGCAAGCTGGGTGAAAATGCTGACTCTCACTCCTTCATTTTACTT
>CM053770.1:367493039-367519488 GCA_028658325.1 Potorous gilbertii | reverse complement strand
CCATTCTAGAGGTATATCATCACAGTCATTCCATAGGTAACATCATGAGATCTATAGAAAGATATGTAGCATGTTGGATAAACCTGCACAAATTATGGGAGGACGTGTACAAGAGTAACAGGCTGAAAAGTGGAGGATGAGTTGTGAATTGTACCATTGGAGGGAAGGAGTACCAAATGATACCATGGATTCACCAAAGCAAAGCTGTCAGTAGAAAAGCTCATTTTCCATTCTAAAGATACTATGCAGACCTAACATCATTTATAGGACAAAATTTTAAGAAAATTCAAAATCACTCAAGTGCATAGTATATATTTGTATGTATGTATAAATTTATACATCTATATATCATCTATATATAGATATATTCTACATTATAATTGACATATCTAAATAGTTATATTTATAAATATATCATCTATACATATTGCACATATGTATAAATATATACATCAAATATTTATATACACACATCCGTATAAATCTATGCAGGTCATGTAATATAGTGGAAAAGACATTTAATTTGCCGAAAGATGCTGGTTGAATATACAGCTCTTGTTACTTAACTAGCTGATTAACTGGGCAAGTCTGCAAATCTCTTTCAATCATAGTTTCTTCAAATGATAATATGTGTACACTACTTACCTTTGTAGGGTTGTTGTGAGGAAAGTACATCATCAGCTATAATAGGGTTACGTAAATGTAGGGCTACAGACTGCAACACTGTATACAAGGACTATCCCTCCCCATGGTCCTTATTCCTAGCTCTAATGTACCTGTATATATAATGCCCTGAAATTAGTGTGGCTTCTGAACAGGTGTAGTAGCATGATAAGCTGTTCTGGTACCTGGGCATTCTGTCAACAATCCACATTGCAAGCCTTTATGTGATTACTGTAATGTTGCCTCAACAATCTCTGCTTTGAATAAAAACCCCTAACTGTTCAGCTGACTGTTTAATAACCCAGATTAATGTGCCAGTAAACCCCGCTAAAAATCATATTTATTTAGTAGGTCATAACCACTCCAGAGGAACCATTACAATCTCTCATGACATTGTCAGTAATCAGCATCTTAAAAACTCCCCTAAATATGCCATCATTGAACAAAATGCATTGGAGTTATTATTGGTTCCCAGGTTAGTAATCTGCATTTTGAAAAGCTCCAGAAGTTATTTGCCTAATCCACATTCTGGGGGAGCATGTAAACACAGAAGCCATAAAAGTGACTCTGTTGGGAAGCTGGGGAATGGAGTGGAATAGGGTCTACCCAGATGTCAGCACAGCTGGCTGTGGTTTAGTAGATGCATGCCATAGATAAGTTTATCTCCTGCCTCCGGTGAAGTGGGAGAAATAGGAAGATGTCAGACAACAAACATCTCATAAGTGCCTGTTATATGTTAGGTACTGTCTAAGCATCAGGGATACAAAGAAAGGCTTTTAAAAGACAACTCCTTCATAACCTAATGGAGACAACTTGAAAACAGCTGTGTATATACAGGATGAATTGGGGAAAAAAAATCAACCGAGAGAAGGCAAAAGCATTAAGGGGGAGAGGCTTCTACTAGAAGGTAGAATTTTATCTGAGATTCGAAGAAAGCCAGGAGTCAGAGATGAGGATTCCAGGCATGGGAGACAGCCAATGATAATATGGAATTGGGAAATATAGTGTCTTATGTGAGGAATAATAAAGAAGCCAGTGTTACTGGGGGGCAGAGTATGTGGGGAGGAGTAAGGTATAAGAAGACTGGGAAGGTGGGGAGGGAGAGAGAGGAAGTTGTTTGTCCTTTGTTTTTCAGGAAGACCAAAGACATTACAGAGTGATATCTTAGATGTTAAGGGAGGAAGTTATGAAGATTTTGAATACCAAACAGAATTTAATATTTCATCCAAGAGGCAATAGGGAACCACTGGAGTTTATTGAATGGTGGTGGGTGGAGGGTTGATGTGTTCAGACCTGTGCTTTAGGAAGATCACTGAATGGAGAGTGGACTGGAAATAGAAGAGACTTCAAACTAACCATCAGGCTGTTGCAGTCATCCAGATGTAAATTGATAAGGTCTATACCAAGATTGTGACAATGTCAGAGGGATGAAGAGGGCCCATAAAAGAGATGCTCCAAAGATAAAATAGACAGAACTTGGCAAGAGATTGGCTATGTGAGGTGAGAGAGAGAGAGAGTGTGAGGAGTTGAAAATGATGCCTAGGTTTCAAGCCTGGGTGATTGGGAGGATGGTGGCACCCATTCACCTCTCTTTCTGCCTGCTCTAGCAGTAATAGGGAAGTCAGGAAGAGGTAGGTTTGGGGGTGGTAGGAAGATAATGAGTTTAATTTTGGACATGTTGAACTTAAGAAGTCTATGTGACATTGAGTTTAATATGTCTAATAGGCATGTAACAGTTTAAATTAAGGTAGACTGGAATGCAAGGTTCCAAGCATTATTGATTAGTTAAGCTTTAATTTACCAATAAATAGGATCTCAGTTTCCCCAGATAAGCTAAGACCCTGAATAAGGGAAATAGCTCTCTTTTATCATTTGTACGGAACAAAGAACAGGACTTTGTAGGCAGGATACAAGTTCTAACTGGTTAAAAGAGCTCATCATCATGAATGGCAAAGTCAGTATGATTTGTTACAGAACTGAGGCTTGGGGGACAGTATGACTGATTGGAAATTGGGAATGAGGGGCTAGCAAGAACCTTTTTCTTCCCTCCTGTAACTGAGAAATGTTCATTGTTTGAGTCTACTTGCAAGGTTAGAGGCGGTGGACCAGACTTCTTTGGATAACAAGTCAGAAATCCTTCAAGAATAACAGATTTCCTTGACACAAGAATGGAATAGTGACTAATAAGAGAACTAGATTTCTAAACTTCTCTTGTTAGGGGACAGCTGAATTTCTGAACTAAGTTCAGATTCAAGGAATCATGACTTAGGCAGTTATAGGACAAAATCAATTAACTATAAATAGAGTCAATAAAAGACAGAATCAATCTGATTATTTAGCTTCAAGTCTGGAAGTTAGAGAGATTAGGGATGATTAGTGGATCTGTGCATTATCATCACAGAGACAATAACTAAATCCATGGGAGCTGATGAGATCACTAAGCAAAATAGTATGGATGGAGAAGAGGAGGGCCCAGGACAGACTTAGCAGAAGTGACCTGGACGAAGATCCAGCAAAGGAGAGTGAGGAGTAGTCAGATAGGTAGAAGGAGAACCAGGAGAGAGTAATGCCATGAAAACTTAGAGAGGAGAGAGTATCAAAGACGAGAAAGTGATCACCTGTGTCAGAGGCTGCAGACAGATCAAGAAGGATGAGGATTTAAAAATAAGTTAATTAGATATGGCATTTGTGAGATCGTTGGTAACTTTGAAGAGAGGAGTTTCAGTTAAATAATGAGGTTGGATGCCAGACTGTAGAGAGTTAAGAAGAGAGTGATTAAAAGGGAGGTGGAAGCATCAATTGAGAGCAAGTTTCCCAAGGTGTTTAGCTGCATAGGAGAGGAGAGATATAGACGCATAGCTATTCTGGATGGATGGATCAAATGAGTTTTGGTTTGGTTTACTTTTAGGATGGAGGGACACTTGGACATGTTTGTAGGCAGTAGGAGGAAGCCAGTAACGGAGTGAGAGTGGGGATGATAGTGAGAGGGGGCAATCTACTGGAGAAGATGGGATGGAATGGAATTACTTGTGCATGTAGAGAAGCTTTCCTTGGTAAAGAGAATGGACCGCCTCTTCATGTGAGACAAAACTGTAGGACATGGTGATAGAAGGCATCAGAATTATATGAGATGAGGGGCTGCCTGTGAAAAGAGGGAGCTTTTGATAATTGGCTTCAATTTTTTATGCAAAACGTAAGGCGTGGTTCTCAGCTGAGCGAGGGAGAGGGAACTATTGGAGGTTGAATAAAAAAATGACCCTTTTGCTTCCTTCCCTCTCTTCAGCCATTGTGACCTGAGTTAAGAACTATATTGAGCAAACAGTTCACTCTTGGGACACAGATACTACTTTGTTGGCCCCTTTGCCTATTGATTTACTCCTTGGAGATGTATCTAGAGCTGAAAGGAAGCTTAGAGATATTCCATTCCAACCCCATTTCACAGATCAAAAAACTGAAGCTCAAAGCCATGAAGTGAATTGTCCAAGGCACACTGGGACTTTTTAAATTGCAAATCTGGTGCTCTTTGTACTAAATGCTTCCTCACTCTTCTGGGTCATATGGGTATTGTGTCACATCAGTTGCTTTGGGTTTGATATAATTAGGGGGTGGTCACATTCATATATTAATCTCTGAAGCAGGTTCCTGTTCTCTTGTTCCCAGCCACCATCATGCCCAGTCTGGGCTTTCTCTGTCTCCTGTTTCAATCCCATTCCTTGTACTTTTAATTCTCCAGCTGCGTTGATGCTAGGAGATGGGAAGGACTGACAAGACATTTGACTGAGAGATGCTCTGTCCCCTAGATAAACCATTCCGTGGGGAAAAAGTCTTTCTCCTCTGCAGGACATGCCTCTAACTTGCTACCTCAGTCATGGGGTATCACGACCAGTCAACAGAAGGCACCCAGATTTGCCCAACATCCTTTCTTGTTGGCAACCACAGCTCCCTCAAAGGAGCCTTTTGAGTCCTTCTATCAGTTTCAAGGTCAGTACCTGCTATCCAGAGACACTACCTAAAAGAATGAGAGAGACACAAACAGAGAAAAGAAGAGAGAATGAAAAAGTTGAAATCTATTTTGCCTGTTTTTCCTTCCTAGCCAAGAAGTTAAAGCTATGATCGTCTGCAGTATAATGCCATCTTCTCTCTCCATGGCTGTCTGTGTTTTACGATGTCTCTGAGTCTTCTGTCCTCCCCAAATAAGAGCTCATCAGAGGAACATCCCATAAGACAGGAGTCACTGAATATCACTTAAGGAATTGTTGGGGTAGGGGGAAGGTTACTCTAGTATTGCAATAAGTATGTCTCTTGGGGGCAGTTAGGTGGTACAGTGATAAAGCACCAGTGCAGGAGTCAGGAGGACCTGAGTTCAGATCTCACCTCAGACACTTGACACTCACTAGCTGTGTGACCTTGGGCAAGTCACTTAACCCTAATTGCCTCATCCTGGGTCATCTCCAGTCATCCTGATGAATATCTGGTCACTGGATTCAGATGGCTCTGGAAGAGAAGTGAGGCTGGTGATCTGCACAGCCCTCCCTCACTCAAGAAAAAAACAAAGTCAAGTGCAAGTCATGTCTCTTGATGGCATGGTTTTCTTTGGCAACAAAGGACAAACACACAAAAGTCTGTCTCTTCTTGTTTTTCCTTTCACTTCCTTCATTTACCCTTTCCTTGCTCCATCCCTTTACTTTGATTTTCCTCTTCTTTCAGAACTTTCTCTTCTGTCTAAATCTTAAAACCACTAGTGGCTAAAAGGATGCACATCCCTAATCTCTTCTCTTTTAACAACCTTTAGGGAAAAAATCCTCACTTAGGAAATTCTTCTTGCAGCTAACTTGACATTGCAGTTTAAATCCATTTCTTTCCTTCCTTTTCCTTTTCCTCTTTCTCTTCCTCCTCCTTGTCCTTATTCAAAAGTTAGAGAAATTTCCTCTCCATTTCCCAAGTCTTTCAATTGTAGCCTGGCCTAATTCCTTTCCTCTCTATGTTCTGTGCTCTTTCTACCATCTACCTCCTCTACATTTATCCCTGAACAGCTCAACATTGTTGAAAGAAATCATCAGACTAATTGACTAGGTCTGTAACAAATTCAGGTCATCTAACCTCAACTAGCTTTTCATTGCTACCTGTCATTCCTTTTAATAGTAATAACAGTAACTCATAGTGACATAGTACCTAAAGATTTATAAAATGCTTTCCTCAGCTAAGTAGTGCAAGTATTATTTATCACAGATGAGGAAATCTTAGTCACCACTAAGTCTTGAAGAATAAAGTCTTGAAGCCCATGGGTCTCTGGCTTACCTTATCTTCTCTATCTTCTAAACTTTTTGTAATTGGTCTTTTGACTTCATTCACTCCAAAGATGCCACATTCTTTCTTATATTAAATTCGTTGTATTATAAATACATATTTATTATATATAACATATATATGTTACACTATAGGTAACATAGAATTATTATTTGTTATATTAAATTATTCTGGTATTTATTATACTCTGAGCATTGAATTGTCAGTCACTAAGAGCAGGTCCTGGGTATCTCCAGCATCTAACACAGACTTTACACATGGTAGATGTTTAATAAATGGTTTTTGAAGAATGAAATTTTTGGACACGGCAAACATATGGGTTTTTTATATTATCTTAGATCTCTATAGCAAGAGCCATCCTGTATTCTTTTCTTTTCAGACTTTGCAGCAGCTCCCTGATGGAATATCCATCCACCTTTATCTAAGGCAAGCGTTACAAGAACCTGATAAACCTAGCCCTCTGGTATAGAAGGGTCTGAGTTATCGAAGTAGGGAAAAGGGACCATGAAAGTGAAAATTTCATTCTGTGTGGTCTGTGTTCTGAGAATCTTTATGCACCGTCACGTTTTGTGATGCCCAGACACAATGACACCTATTGAAAGGGAGGAGTGGATTTCCTGATGGAGCTGCCATTTTCAGATAATCTTCCCTCCTCCCTCCCCTTTCCCCTGTGTGTTAAGTGATGTTCCTGTCAAGTCCTTCTGATGTAAACTCCCAGGACTCCCGGCTGGAGAATGTGCAGGTGAGGAGAGAGTTCGCAAATGAATCTCCCTTGTTATGAAAATAAACACCCCCACTTCCTTTTGCAGTTTATTTAGGCCTAAGTTAGCTCAGGCTCAGCCCCAATTATTTCTTCACTAGTGGGAGATTGTTCTCTTAGCATGGAATTCTGCCTGTGGAATGTTCCCTTTGCAGCCACAGAGCTGCATTTGCCGTTTGAAAAGACTGGGAGTTGGCTTTTTGTAGCTAAACTTGGAGGTTTGTGAGGAATTGTTTGGGTGGCAGAGGGGAGGGGAGTGTGTTGGGGTGTGTGGGTGGGAGGGAGGAAGAGGGGGAGAGAATGAGAGGGGAGGAGGGCAGAGAGAGAGACAGAGATGTTTTATCCTCATCCTATTCTGTTCTCCCTTTAGAGTCACCTGTTGTGATTTATCCATAACCTTCTGGGACGTGGGGCACTCCCATTCTGTGGTTTTTGTAATTTCCAATTATGCCTGGAGTCGGGAAATAGGGGTTCAACAGCAAGAACATATCTATGTAATCCCAGAAGGGTATACAGCCCCAGAGTTGTTTCTGAGTTTGACCACTGGATTGTATCTTATTTTTTCTTTCTTTCTTTCTTTCTTTCCTTCCTTCCTTTCTTCCTTCTTTCCTTCCCTCCCTTTTTCCTTTCTTTCCTTCCCTAGAGACATTTCATGCGCCTGTTTCTGTTCACTTGCCTCTCCTTCATGGCCCCTTACCAAAGGGGAAATACATGCTGCTTGGAGGTGAGCCTGCCAGTTTTTCTACCTCCTGGCTTTGGATCACCCATCTTTGGTAGTATGCCAACTTGTGGCAAGCTCTCAGTCTGTCTAAAGGAAGCTTCTCATTTTAGTGATTTAGGTCTCATTTCTTGTCTGGCAGATAGTGGATAATGCTATGAAGAAGGATTTCAGTTTATTTGGTCTTGGCCCAAAGGTGTAAGTCTGGAATGAGGCTCTGGTGTGTGGCAAGCCCAGGGAAGGCTCTGGAGAGGATTCTGACCATTCTTGTCTATAAGATACTAGAATCCCTGTGGTTCTTAACCTGTAACCTGTAACTTAAAAAAAATTTTTTGATAACTGCATTTCAATATAGTTGGTTTTCTTTGTAATCCTATATATTTTGTTTTATGTATTTAAAAACATTAATCTAAGAAAGGTCTACAGTCTACAGACCACCAAAGAGGTCTATGACATAATAAAGGTTAAAAACCCATGTTTTAGAGAGACTGGTCAGATCTAAAGGCAACCATGGAGTTCCAACTGGAGCAGCTAACATAAAAGTCTACAACTTTTCTGAGTGTGAGGTCTTTGATCAACACAAAGACAGTCTGTCCCTAAAGTTAACAAAAGAGTGAGGATGGGCCAGCCTTGTTCATTGAAATCTAACTTGAGCATTGAACTAATTTTGGGGGCTGAGGTGAGTGGGGGCAAAAAGGAAACTTTATTATCTTTGCTCATTTTTTTCTTTTTATTCACAATGTAAATTATCTTTTTTTTAAACTTTTGTTCTTTCCTATTTGCGAGTTCTGAGAAACTGGAAAATAAGTCTAAATGCAAACTTGGCTGGAGGCATGGCATTTATTCCAAAAAACACAACCCCCTCAGGCCTTCACCAGGACTTCCAGTTTTCATTCATTCAGTCAATCAATAAATCAGTAAACATTTCTTAAACTTCTGCTATGTACCAGGCACTGTGCTAAGTACTGCACAGACAAGTGACTCTCTCCCTTCTGCCTGTTTCCTGCAGCACAATGATGTGCTCTCGTGTGTGTGTGTGTGTGTGTGTGTGTGTGTGTGTGTGTGCAAGAAATTTAATTGTCTTATAAAATCCTAGTCCTAGGATACAAAAAAGGTGTCTCTAAAACAAAGATGTCGTATATACATCCCATAGACAGCATGCAGCCCACAAACACTTCCAAGTATGGCCTGAACCAGATTAAAATGTAAATGGGAAATAGTTAACAAAATACATTAACTAATAAAAAATAAATGTATAAACATATATGGTTTTCTAAGTCAATATATGGCCTGCAGGGATTCTTATATATGGTTTAGTGGCCCATATTTCTATTTGAGTCTGACACTGCTCCTCTGCTCCTGTACAGTGCAAGGAAAGTAATGTCCTTTTTCATCCTAACACTGCCACTTTGTGGCAGAATTCCCCCACATCGTTTGCTCTGAAGTCTCTTCATCATGCTGTGGAGGTGACCCTAGGTTTCTGAAAGGCTGGGAGAGCAGAGTAACTCTTGGCAACTTCTACCATGTTGGAAAGGCTTCAAGTTCAGTCTCAGAAACAGGCTGTGTCTGTTTTTGCCTAGCCAAATAAAGAAAGGCTTAGTGAATTTTTGTTTTGGCTATGGTCAACCCATGAAACAAAGAAAAATAAATAATGGTCCTTTATCTGCATGACCCCCTTTGTTTCTCAGTGATGATGGTGGAGTGGCAGAAAAGGGGGTAAGGAAGCTAAGAATTACAGATTTTAAGTTATCAGTTAACATTAATTTCAATGTTGATACTCCAAGTATGAGATCCTTGCCTGGGGACCAGTATATGGACATACCACTGGAGGAATTACATGATATCAGTCTTAATACTTTTGTTGAAAACTCAACTAGAAGACAACCAAATGGAGATGGTTCCTACATTCTCCTTGAAAAGGCAAGCCATTGATCAATCAACTAGAATTCCTTAAGAACTTTCTTTATGACCCAGCAAAACTGAGTATAATACTTTTAAGGGAATAAATGGTCATTCAGTGATATAGAGGACTTTCAAGCATTTGTGTTCAAAAGACTAGAACTATATAGAAAATTTGACTTTCAAATACAAGAATCAAGAGAAGCTTGAAAAGGTAAACAGGAAAGAGAAATCATGAAAGACTTTCTAAAGCTGAATTGTTTACATTCCTACATGGAAAGAAAATATTTGTAACTCTTGAGACTTTTCTCAGTATTTGGGTAGGTGGAGGGATTGTACATACACATGCACACACATAGACGGAGAGTACAGGCTGTGTTGAATCAGAAGAGATGATATCCACAAAAAAAGATATAAAATAAAAATTAAGGGGTGAGGGAAGAAAATACTGGAAAGAAAAAGGGAGAAATGGAATGGGGCAGGCTATAATTTATAAAAGAGATAAAGAAAAATCCTGTTCAATGGAGGAGAAAAGGGAGAAGAGGGGAGGGGAAAAGTAAAGCTACTCTCTCCATATATGGCTTCAGGAAGGAATAACATGCTCACTAAATTTGGTATGAAAATCTATCTTATACTACAGGAAAGTAGGGGAGGAGGCGACAAGTGGAGTGAGGGGAATGATAGAAGGGAAGACAAATGGGAGAAGGGACTAACTAGAAATAAACACTTTTGGGAAGGGACAAGATCAAATATAAAAAAATAAGGGGGGATAGAGTAGGATAGAGGGCAATATAGTTAGTATTACACAACATGATTATTATGGAAGTCTTTTGCAAAATGACACATATATAACCTGTATTGAATTGCTTGCCTTCTCAGTGGGAATGGTTAGGGAGGAAAGGAGGGAGAGAAGGTGGAATTCAAAGTGTTAGAAACAAATGTTGAGAATTATTATTGCATATAACTGGGAAATAAAAAACACAGGTAATGGCGTATAGAAATTTATCTTGCCCCACAAGAAAAGAGAGAAGATGGAGATAAGGGAAGGGTGGGGTGTGATAGAAGGGAGGGCTCATTGAAGGAAGGGGTAATCAGAATGCAAGGTATTAGGGGTTGGGGGGAGGGGTGAGATGAGAAGAAAATTGGACATGTTACAAAGTGATGTAAAAGCAATTAACATTAAAACAATTGACTGAATTAATTACTGAGGCTAAATCAGAGACATCTTTAGTTTGGGGAAATGAATCTTAGTCTAAGTCTCCTAGAGGCAGGTAACTTTGGGTAAAATATGGCATAGATGGAAAAGTTAAGATTTTAATGGTAAATTTGATTTTATGATTGTTATTTAAGCAGGAACTAGAACAGGCATAGAAAGGCATGTAAGCCACTTAAGACTTGCCTCAAAAGATGTTCGTTAGCCAATGTGAAATTATAGTCATATCTGAAACCTGGCTGTTGGGACTTGCTATTTTAAGATGCTATAGGACTATTAAGTGACTTTTCTTCTGAGTCTAACTCCAGGTATGGATAGCAACAAAGATGGTCTGATCCTCCAATCCATGATGCTGGTATGAACTGAAAAAGGTGACCTCATGAGAAGGGTGGGGGAGTGGCTGTTCAGCCTGGCAGACTCTAAATCTCACTGAATGCAAGTTGACAATCTACTGCCTGGAACTGACATGAAATTGGGGAGATATTGTTTCCCTACAACGTCCCTACTCTTAGTGACCTATAGTCAAAAGATTTGTAAGTTTAATGCCAGATCTGTTAAATTATCTATTGTTGGTAGTGGAACATCCAAGGTCAAGTCTAAAATTAAGCTATTAGGCTTAGGACTTTAGACCAACAACAATAAGTAAGGGTCCTTTAATTCTTAGTAACAATGTGGAGACAATTAGGTCAAGGGCTTATGAAGTTAGCATACATAGTTATTATTTGGTTCTCTCAGCTGGTCAAAGTTAAAACAAAAAATCAATTTGTGGTCTATACTGTAAATGCCTTAAAAGAAATATCACCTGACCAAAAGTTGGAATTGTGTTGTGTGATATGAATTGTGTTAAAAATGAAAAATAAAAAAAAAGAACTTTCTTCATGGCAACCACTGAAAGGAGTCTTTAGTTTAAATTTGAAATTTGAATTTAAAAATTGAGTTTTTAGTGAATCCAAAACCAAGCAGTAGCATCATTTCATGGGACATTTAGTTATCTTGCATGTGATAAGCCTTTGCACCATGAAAATAATGACATCCCCCAGTACTTAGCAGAAGGGATGAAGAGGTGGAGAAATTCTAAAACTCCAGAAGAGCCTTCCTTCACTGACTTCTGTGGCAATTGAACAGCAGTACTAAATACATTCAGGAAACTTGTCTCTTATTCTTCACTTTTTGGTCTTAGATTAGCTTTCACCCTTTGCCTAGAGTCATTCTGAACTTGGGTCTACTTCAAAATGCTATATCAGTAATAGCTATGATTCTTACTGTGGTTATCATGCTATTCTAGGTTAGTTCTGGGAGTTTTCTCCATTTATAAAATGGGAATAGTAATAGTCTCTACCTCATTGGATTATTGGGAGAAGAAAATGAGATAATATGTAAACCACTTCGAAACCTTTAAGTCTCAGGGGTTCTTAACTTGGAACCTGTGAAGCTGTTTTTAAAAATATATTAACTATATTTCAATATAGTTTCTTTTGAAAACTATTATATTTTATCTATTTAAAAACATTTTTCTGAAAAGGGGTCCTTAGGTTTCACCAGATTGCCAAAGGGGTCCAAAACACAAAAAAAAGTTCAACCTTTGTTCTACATAAATATTAGCTTAGTAGTAGAAGTAGTAGTAGTGGTGGTGGTGGTGGTGGTGGTAGTCGTCATAACAGTAGTAACAAACCTGCTTTCAATCTGCCTACCTTATCATTCTAGACTAACCCTAGAAACTTCCTACCCTTGAACAGTCAGTTGATCTGATCTGACTAGGGTTGGAGCTCTGTCTTATAGTTTGGACTAAAACTGATTTACTAAGGTGAGAAATATAAGCACCATTCCACATGACCTTTTCTCAAATTTACTCACTTCATCTGAAATGTTGCTGGGTTTAGCCATTACTACTTCTCTCCTTGTACTTTAGATTTATTTTTCCAACTTTATTTCTGGGCAGTTTACTCTACTTCTGTGTAGATACACACAGTCCTTACTTTATGTGAATGGACTGTTCCACAGACCTCTACATAAAGGGATTTTTACATAGTTGGAATTTGCCCGAAGACATGGAGGAGTGAAGAAGGAAAGAAGGAGGGAAGCTGTTCACCTATGGAGAGAGGCGGCCAGTACAGATTTCAAGGTAGTGTCTGGGGACAGAGAAGTGAGAGCAGGAAGAAGAACACATGGGGTCTGTCCAAAATCAAGAGGAAGAACAGGCTGGGGGCAGACACATGGGGGCTAGACATGGACATAGGAGAAAAGGAGTAACACGAGGAGGTTGGGAACAGACAGGCAATATCAATGCTTGGACAGATAGAAGACAGACATATGTATCCCAGTAAAGGTCTCTTCTTTCAGTCCCTATCTGTCCCCAGTAATGTGGTGGTGGTCTTTCTACAAATTTCCTTTTCCTGCTTTAGCTTGAAGGGATTTTTATCCCTTAGGATTTGTCTGCTAATTTGGTGGGCAGGTGCCCAATCATGGGGCAGGAATGAAGGGGAGAGAACAGTACTGTACAGTAGAATTAACATCAGTTGTTTTTTTGAAATACATATTTGTTTTAAGAATTCTTTACATGAAGTCCTATTTTCTTAATGTGAATTTGCATAAAGCAAAAGCAGTCTATATAATTGTATTTCATCTATTTTAGGTCTCTTTCACATGATTCTGGCCTGTCAATTTCCTCCTCTTTAAGATGGAGAACTTTGGCCAGGCAACTTTTGGGGACTGTACACCTCTAAATCTGTAATCCTGTGATAAACACACATTCCTTCAAATACTAGTCCTTCCTAGTTCTAACTTTCTATGATTCTCATAAGTGCTTTGGAACTGAAGTCACCTACCCAATCTGCTCCAAAGCACTTATGAGAATCATAGAACGTTAGAACTTTAGAGTCATCTAGTCTGACACCCTCAATTTGTGAATGAAGGAACCGAGGTTCAGAGAATTAAAGTATCTTGCTCAAGGCCACAAAGTGACTTAGTGTCACAGACTAGCCTTGAAGGCTGACTTCTGGTCTGGTGCTCTTTTCACCCAATCATATTCTCATTCCTGCTTTATCTTTCTTTTCTCTTCTTTCATTGTACACTAATACGTACCCACATTCCCTTTTTTGTGGTTGCCGTCCTCAAATGCATCTGTGATTTCATCAGTGTGGATGTTCCCTTCAGTAACACAGACCTCAACCTTCCCTACCTGCCTGCCCTCTGTGACTTATATTTGCCTTCCCATAATTTCAACTCAAGAGGGCCACCCAGTGTGCCGGGGCATTTCCTCACTTTCTTCTGATGTTATAAAACAGACTTGCTCTTACTGTGTGATCAGCCTGTTATCTTTCTTCATGATTCATTTCTTTGATGGTGCTTTGAACCAGTCATGTTACTTCTCAGGGTCTGAGTTTCCACATCTGTAAAATGAAACAT
Source organism: Potorous gilbertii (assembly GCA_028658325.1). Classification (NCBI taxonomy): domain Eukaryota; kingdom Metazoa; phylum Chordata; class Mammalia; order Diprotodontia; family Potoroidae; genus Potorous; species Potorous gilbertii. The sequence goes on along the minus strand of CM053770.1, from coordinate 367,505,523 downwards.
TGGGTTACATTAGATAACACCTCTGACCTTCCTTCCAGCTCAAAATCTCTGGTCCTCTATTTCTATACTCTGATTCTTCATGATTCTTTGTTTTATGTTTTATCCTGCTCTTGGGCCCGAGGTGCCTTTTGAATGCCCTCTTGAGTAGCACTTATTTTTAATTCTTTGGAGTCCGTAATGTTGTTCTGTGACTTGCAGCCATAGTCAATGGAATATTGACATTTAAAAAGATAGGGCTTTGTTTTGAAGATAAGTTGTTGTTACTCAAGGAGCCCCTCATTTTCTATTTATTTGTTTTCACCATTCACTTCCATAAGATTTTGAGCTCTAAAATTTCTCCCCATTCCTCCCCTCTCCCCCACCCCAAGACAGTATGCAATCTGATACAGGCTTTACATATACATTCATAGTAAAATGGACATTATTCCTTCCTGGACCCCTAGGTTGAGAGATACGTTAGGTTACTGGGCAGGGTTGGATAACCTGCCTAGTAACAGGATTTTTGTTTGGGCCCCTGTCAAAATGTTATTCCCCTTTGGGTTGTGAAATATCTGATGAATTATTTACAGTCATTTCTTGTTTAGTCCATTTTCATGGTTACCACCTGTGCCCCCCTAATGTTAGACCCCCATTGCCAGGTAACCACCTTCTGTTGAGCTCTCCCCGCTTCCTGATTGGCTACCTCTCCTGGCACCTGTTTTTTTGTGGGGTCCTTTGCCTAGGAGCACTACTCTGACAACCACCTTCTGTTTGGGGGTTCTTGCCTAGCAGCAAGCCCCCCTCTTGCTCTATCAGAATTCTGTTTGTTGTGGAAACCGCAAGGCTGTACCAAGTAGCGCCGAAATGCTTAAAATGCACACACTCACCTCAGTTCGGAGCTGTCTCCTCTGGGTCTCTCCATGAGGCAGTCACCAACCTGGCTAATAAATGACGCTCTCGAAATTCCTAATTGACTTTTGCCTGTGACTTATTAACTCTGTCCATTTCAATATTAAACATTTTCACATAAGTCATGTTGTAAAGAAGAATTAGAACCAATGGGAAAATACCATGAGAAAGAAGAAACAAAAAAAAGAGAGAAAGTGAGAAAGCAAATAGTATGCTTCAATTTATATTTAAACTCCATAGTTCTTTTTCTGAATGTGGATAGCATTTTCTATCATGAGTCATTTGGAGTTGTCGTAGATCCTTACATTGCTAAGCAGAGATAAGTCTATCAAAGTTATTCATCCCACAATGTTGCTATTACTGTCTAAAATGTTCTTCTGGTTCTTCTCACTTCACTCAGCATCAGTTCATATAAGTCTTTCCAAGTTTTTCTGAAGTCAGCCTGTTCATCATTTCTTATGGAACAAGAGTATTCTATTACATTCATAAACCACAACTTGTTCAGCCATTCCCCAACTGAAGAGCTGCTATAAATATTTTTGTATATATGGGTCCTTTTCCTGTTTTTATGATCTCTTTGGGATACAGACATAGAAGTGGCATTGCTGGGTCAAAGGGCATGCACAGTTTTATAGCTCTTTGTGCATAATTCCAAATTGTTCCTCAGAATGGTTGGATCAGTTCACAACTCCACCTACAATGCACTGGTGTTCAAATTTTCCCATATCTTCTCCATTTATCATGATCCTGTTTTGTCATGTTAGTCAATCTGATAGGTGTGATGTGGTACCTCAGAGTTGTTTTGATTTGCATTTTTCTAATCAATAGTGATTTAGAGCACTTTTTCATGACTATAGATAGCTTTAATTTCTTCATCTGAAAACTGCCTGTTTATGTCCTTTCATCCTCACATTTTCTTGAAGGTAATCATCTAGCCTGTTTCCTCACCTGCTTCATCTAGACCTAACTTGTAATCCATTTGCACTATATATTTAAGAGACACATATGTATGTGTATGTATCACTTAGACGGTTATCTTTTAAAGACACAAACTTTCTCCCATGGAAGATGTGCATAAAATTTCAAAGTATGAATGCCATGGATGCATTTGTAGTAAAGGCAGAAATGGAAACTTCTCAGTTCATACTACAATGAGTAACCAAATCCATTGAGAAGAAACCAGTCAATAAAACCATCGGCTTTGTGCTGTCCTAACAACTAGAGAAGATCCTCAGTAAACCTTAAAAATCCAGGTTAAATTGGAATGTGGCTGAGCACAATTACAAAGGAGTGAAGGTCACTCCTTGATTTCATACTAGATGATGTTTTTCTAAAGATTTCTTTATAACCCACTTTCTAGGGAGAAGCTATGTTCTTAATTAAAAAATCTAATTTTAAAGTAAGCTCTGACCTCCTTCCTCCCTCTGTCCCCAGAATCCTACCTCCTTGATTGCATTTCACTTGTGGAAATTAAGAGTCTTTGTTTTCTCTTATCAATTGATTGTTACTTTCTCCACAACAAGCTAGTATATAGCAAATAAACTTAGACTTTAAGAATAGTTTTATCAGATTCTGGTGGTTTTTCACAAATTTGAACTATGAAAACAGTTGAAAAGTTCTAATAAGCAGCATTTAGAGACTTTGTTGTCTACATGACCTATAACTCATCTGTTAAGCTAGTCCTTCACAGGGGGTTGTCAACCTTTTGATCATATTAGCATGCCTTAATGTGGCAGGAAAGGTTCCCTGATTTCCATCAGGTGGTATGTTCCAGCATGCTGGGAGGCTGCTATTTAAAGCAGGGTTGATCACTGCGCAGAGCCATTTCCCCAGGGCGAGTAGAAATCGGAGGAGGAAGAAAAAGAAATTAAAATTCTTTGAGAATACAGTTATTTCAGAAGAAAAATACCATTCTTATTATTTTCTAGTTTGTTTATTTGCGTTGAATTGCATTATTTCTTTCTGGGATGTGCTGGATCTGGGGCCTCAATCAAAAGTTCTTTGGTGAAAAGAATTTGGAAGATAAGAAACCATATTTGGGTTTTGGGTTTTTTTTGTTTTGGGAGGTTTTGGGGTTTTTTTTAGTGTTTTTTTGTTTAGATAGTTGATAGTTAACTTGTGATTTTTCTGCTTACCTACCACGGGTGGGGAACCTGTAGCAGCCTCCAGGCCGCATGTAATCCTCTAGGTCCTCAAGTGTGGCCCTTTGATTCCAAACTTCACAGAACCAATCCCCTTAATAAAAGGATTTGTTCTATAAAACTTGGACTCAGTCAAAAGGCCACACCCAAGGACCTAGACAGCCACATGTGGCCTCAAGGCAGCAGGTTCCCCACCCCTGAATTAGCTATTCTCCCTCTTCATTTAACACTGATACCAGGAAGAAAATGAAGGAAGATAAAAGTTAAACCACTCAATTTACAAACTGACCATTTTATAAGAAACTAGCGAGAGTTAAACCACTCAATTTACAAACTGACCATTTTATAAGAAACTAGCGAGAGTGCTAATATCATTGAATAAAATGAAGTTCTATTTTTAACTGGATTGCAGTTATTCATCGCAATCCTGGCTCAAATTACTCTACTGAATGGAAATCTACCCTTTGTTCTAGCTAAATTAATGAGAATTTCTACGTAAATAAGGAGAAAAGATCTGAATAAAAGTCACTGTGAAGCAACATTTCTTACATGAGGTGGGAAAGAGGAAGACAGTAGAGGTGATGCTTCTGAATTGTTCATTGATCTGAAATCAGCATTTTTTTTTTTTTTTTGCATCTACAGCATGGCCGGACACCACTACATCTTGCTGCCAATAAAGGCCATCTTCCTGTTGTTCAGATCTTGTTGAAGGCAGGCTGTGACCTGGATGTCCAGGATGATGTAAGTAAAGGGTCTGGAGTTGTTCTGTCAAGAATCAAAATCTGTTTTGAGAAGTATATGGTGTGATTAAAAGTGGTAGTGGAGAGATAGGCTAGTCCAGGACAGACTAACCTCTATGATTCCCTCATGTAGGTCAGTCACACACAAGGGAAAATAATTCTGAAGATCAGCCTAAAAGGATGCCTTGAGTTATATACCCAGTAGCAAATTCAGATTGGAGTCTTCATGCTTGATTTTTCCAGTCACCTGTGATTCTCCATCTAATAGGACTAGCACTAAAGGGCCACAAGTGACACTGGTTTGTATGTAGATCAAATCTGGCGTAATTGAACCTCTAAGGAGTTGGTGGGTAGGTTTCAGGAAGTCTGTGAACCTGGGTAAGGAAAAAATTACACCTTTATTTGCAATAACCACTAAAATTTAGCATTTCCTTCAATTATTTAAAAATAATATTTTGAGAAAGGGGTTTATAAGTTTCATCAAGGCTCAAGGGTGCCATGTCACAAAGAAAGTTAAGAACCCCTCTATTAGATGTATTTATAAGTGAAGTTTCTTAAAGCTATAGGAGATAAGATGAAGGAAGATCAGTTTTTCTTTTTGCTTATCTTCATTAATAGTGTTAATCCTCTACTATATCCTGCTAGAATATAGCATTAACTGGCAGGAGGCAACTTCATTGACTGCTGGTGAATGATATTTGATTTGTGAAGGGTCAACCTTAAAGATAGTTCTATGTAAGAAAAGTCAATAACTGTTTCTCCTTGTGTCATGTAATCATAGCCTTGGAAGCCAATCTATCCCTCTTTTTTAAAAATGTAATTTTATTTTCTGTTTCAAATTCACTATATCCCTTGTGCAGAAGTTTGGCAACTAGGTCAGTTGCACCCATATATCATATAGAAGTGCTCTCTGATAAACATGGATATGGGTTAGAAAAGTGTAGGTCATTTGAGTCCTCTTGAAAATACTAAGTTAAATATAACCTCCTCCAGATTCACTTTTAATACTATCTGAAATTAAGCACACCTGTGGGCACACCTCGGTACGGCTATGATGGGATTCACCAACCTGTTCTAGTGTTTCCAAAGGTAATTTTGCAAAGCCCTAAGGTTAGGTATTCGTAGAAATGTAACAATGATGGCATATCTGATGAAATAGAGGACATGGAGCTGATTGTATATGTGTGTGCGTGACCATGCATGATATCAGAGACTTTACCATTACTTTTTTTTTTTTGAGACTTTTTTTTTTTTATCTCATCAGGGTATGGAAGTACAGGGCTCCTCACTGGCCTGATACCAATTGTGATCTGTGTGTAAGCTTAAACATACTCTATTTTTCCAACTTAGGCTAGTTTGTCTCTTCTAAGAAAATCTAATGGCCTTCTCACCCTATGGGACATTCAACATATTAGTCTCAGCCTTAGAGCAGACACTCAGTTGGTCTATACCCTACTGTATCTCAGAAGCCTCCACTTAAGAGATCTAAAGAAAATGGGTCTAAATTTACTGATCTCCAGTATGTATTTTTGGGGACACACACACACACACACACACACACACACACACACACCCCCATTAGAACATTCCTCCAAAGACAAGATTACCTCAGTGTGTCTGATTTTTATTTTTGAAGTGAGTGACTTGGAGTAGAAGGAGTTGGACTGAGTTGCTAAAGGTGTGTAAGACAGCACATATCTCATATTCTGGTGATGTGATCACATGGTTATTTACACAATGACAGAAATCTGGTATGAAACATGGAGAACCGTGGTAACCGCACACATTTCCAGTAGCATGTCCTACAGTAGTCCCCATGCAGCTAGATTTCAATGGATTCAGAACGCATATATTGCTTGACAATAATCAAGTCTAATTTTTATAGGTGGGGGTGCGGGTGGGTGGAGAGAACAGGCAAAGGTGATGATCCCAAGATGGAAATACCAGCATAAAGAAAATCTTATCTAGTTTCAGAAGATAGCATTCTGCCATCCCTCCCTGATCATGCACATGGAATTTTTAATTTTCTTGTGTCTTTATCTTATTCTACTCAAAAATACTTATATTTCTTCTGTTACTATTTAAAACAACCACATAAACTTGTATTGGTATCATTAAGAGTTGGGAATGAATGATGTAGCTAAGTCCTGGCCTCCATTTGTAATGAAAGGATGAATTTCTAAACATACGAGCAATTACTGATTCCAGTGTCTCTATCTCCAGCGTAGTCATGGTGGGCTGAGTGGAGTGGTGTTGAGTGGGAAGCCATTTGGTATAGTGAAAAGAGCCCTGGTGTTAAAATCAAAAGACCTGAGTTCAAATCTCCCTTCCAATGCTTATAGCTGGGGTGACCAGAGGCAAGTATCTTCACCTTCTTGAACCCTGGTTTTCTCATCTGTTAAAAAGAGGGGGTTAGACTAAATGAATTCTGAGGTCCCCTCTTGCTCTAGATTTTGGATCCGATGGGAAGTCTTTGAGGCTACTTACAAATATCAGTAGAAGAAAACTCCGTGCTTTTGTTCTTTTAGCAAAACTGGGAAAATTAATAAATGAAATTTTCTACCTATCCTGGATGGTGTATACTGTTAGAGAACTTAACTGTTGTGAAGAGTTTAAAACATTAACTTCATATTCTGCAGATATTGTTCCTTAAAGTCATTTTTAAAGACTGAGAATTAGTGGAAGAATGACCTTCAGTGGCCTGGAGTGGGATTATTATGAATTTCAACCTGTGGAAACCAGTTCTTTAGAGTATGGAACACCAGGAGCTAATTCTCTCTTGCTTCCTGCCAATCCTGCTAAATCCTATTGGAGCTCTAACGAGGTCTCTGACTGGTCCATGAGTATTCACACGGCACACACCTCAGAAATAGTCCAGGACAGAGCAGCCACGGTGAAAGGCATCAAGGAAGAGAAAAATAAGAAAGACCAGAGGAGAAAGGCTAGGAAGGAACCTAGAAGATCAGAGAGAGAGAAGGAGGTCAGCAGTTTCCTTTGCACATCTCTCTGGCCTCATGCTTCCCTTCAGCAGAATTGCATGTGTGCCCTGCCCCTGGCATGATTGCTCCTGAAAAAAACGTACATGCTTCCTGCTTGCATGGCTCAGAGTTTGTCCTGTCGCTTGACTTAAAAATCTCTGCCCACTATTTCTCACCACTCTCAGTTTTCTGACCACTTGGAGGGAAGCCAAATAGATTTAAATCTTAAGATGTTGATTCCAGAGGTTTCAAATTCTTAAAAGCCCCAAATTTTAAGGGATTTGCCCATCAGGATTTCATCAGGTCATGAAACCTAGCACACAGCTCAGTGTCTCCCTAATCAGAACTGCTGGATAAAGAATCCCTTGTTCTTAAGATTACTGGTTAATACAACCTCCCCTCCCCATTTTGTTGCTTAATCAGAATATATCTACAGTATTTAGTTTTTTCTATGTCCAAACCATTCATCTGTCTGATAAGAATTTATTAAGCAGCTGCTATATGTCAGGTACTCTGATAGACAGTAGGGACACAGAGACAAAGGGAAATTAGTACCTACCCTTGGGAAGCTTACATTCTATTGGGGAATCAACATGTACACATATAAATAAATACAGATTGTAGAAAATAACATTGGGGTTGGGCTAGCAAATAGGATCAGAAGAAAGTCTTGTGTGCGAAGGTGGCATCTGAGCTGAATTATGAAGGTAGGTAGGGAGTCTAAGAGGTAAAAGTGAGGAGGGGGCACATCTTAGGGATGAGGTAGATGATTTGGGCAGATCAGTCATAAAACCAAGCAAGGATTTATTGAGCACCTATGATGTGCCAAGTCCACTGCTAAAGAGCTCCCATTCTAATGGGCAAAGACAGAGTCAGGAGATGGAATATTGGGGACAAGGAACAGCAAAGTGACCAGTTTGGAACACCGAGGATATTAAGGGGAATCCTGTGGAATGAAGCTAGAAAGGTAGGGCTGGAGCCATGGTATGAAGGACTTCAATGGTCAATGAGAGGTAGTATGGCATAAGGTCTAGAGTGTGACTCTCCTTGGAGCCAGGGACACCTATCTCTGACACCTATTTGATGTGTAACCCTACCCAAGTCAATTAAGTTTTATCCATCTCAGTTTCCACATCTATAAAATGGGGATAATTATATCTACCTCCCAGGGTTGTTTCGTGGATAAAATCAGATCTTGTTTGTAAAATACTTTGCATTATATAAATGCTAGCTAGATAATTAGTTCTCAGTGTTCTAGTCTCTTCTTTAAGACTGAGAGGATGAGAATCTGTTTTGGTAGAAGGAGCGTCCTTTTGGAGTTCCCTATGTCAGTAAAATCACAGATCTGCTCCCTATTCCCCCCCCACCTCACATTCCTTTTAATGTCAGACAGAGGAGTTTGTATTTCATCCTAGAGGCAAGTCAGTGGAATTTGATTTTGATAATTGCTAGGAGAGAGAGCCCAAATACCACCACTTTATCTTGCTCTTTCCAAGAATAGCCCAGGTTTGAATTCCCTCCTAAATAAAAAAACAATTTGGAAAGAGTTCTGAGTTGGGGGATCAGGAGAACTGAGTGTTAGTTCAGTCCCTGCCGATAACTCTGTGTAACACGTTGGGCAAAACACTTCAGTTTTTTCATCTCTAAAATAGAGGGATCAGACTAGATCATCTCTTAAGTTGCCATCTGATGCTGATGTTTAATATTGTTACTTGTTCAATAAGGGAAAGACCACTCAAAGTTTGATTCAGAATGATTAATAGTAATAGCTAACATTTATATAGCACCTACCCTGTGCTAAGTACTTTACAATTATTTCATTTGATTCTCTCTACAACAATTATTTCATTTGATTCTCTCTACAACCCTGGCAGTATTCCCATTTTATACATGGGGAAACTGAGGCAATACGAAGTTAAGTGACTTGCCCAAGATCATACAGCTGGTAAATATCTGAAGCTGGATTTAAACTCAGGTATTCCTGACTCCAGGCTCAGTGCTCTATCCATTGTGCCAACCGTCTAGATGATTGCTAGAAGACTGGCTTCCTGAACCATTTCTGGGCTCTGAGCAGTCATAGTGATGATTTCTTCAGCAGTTAACTTAGGTGTCTTGCATAAAGAGTAGGCACATAGGAGATTCAAAGAAATATTGCAAATCTTATCCTACAAGGAACTAAAATGGCCTCAAAGTGGGGGCATCATTCCCAGGGAGTTATAGTAGACTTTCCCTATCTTTAACCTCTAGGATAGGGCCAGGGGAATAAAACAGCATGTCCCTATTAGAGAAATGCTATATCTTTGAAATTTTATGGTGTTCATCTTATGCTTAGCATAGTGCTGGCTCATAGTAGGTGCTTAATCTCTACCTAAAATATCCCTCCACCATGCCTTGCATGTAGTATTTAATCAAGAAATGCTTGTTGAATGGATGCTATTAAGACTACTGTACTCATCCTTTCATTTCTTTTAAACATTTCAGGCATTCTTGGAGGGTTTTTTAAGTCATAAAGAAGTCAGGGAACTTGTTTAAGCTACATTGTATGATTCCCAGTGCAGCTTTTAAGTGTCCTTTGGGGCTTTTTTAATGATGACTGAATGAAGTGTAGAAACATTAAGGAAACATTTGGTTGTTCTCAGCTGTAGACTTCAAAATAGGAGTGTTTCAGCATCAAATCTTTTGCCTTTATGGGGAGGAAAGATTAAAAACTAAATAGGCTTTGTCTGTTACATTTGAGGAAGACATTGGGACTTCAGATGTAAACTTGTTTACCTCTTTAGAAGCAGCATATAGATGATGAGCTGTTACTCCCGTCTTACTCCTCTCTCCTCCCTTTCGTTAGAGGAATTCAGTCTTTATAGCTAAGGGATTGCCAGATTCAAATTGGGGTGTCACATGTGCATGGAATCATTCTCTTATAGACTGTGCCCCACAAGGCCCTTCACCCCATTCTAAATAGAGCTCATCCAATTGCTGTGACCTACGTTCAAATCTCATCTCTGAGGCTTTTCACCCGTGTGACCTTGAAAAAAACCACTTAACCTCCCTGGGACTCAGTTTCTCATCAACAGTAAAATGGGTAGGCTGGGTTACCACATACAGCTATTTTTTAAACTGTCATACTGGGCTGTATAATGTGATCAATGAAATGGAAGAGATAGAGCTTCCATTCCATTTTTCCTAAACTAGAATGTGTGTTCTCTATCAGAGTTTGTAAGCCATAAGATGAAAAAGTCATGAGTTCTTCTTTGTGTGATGCAGGTGGAGCTCCAACTGCTGTCTTGTGATGAAAGTCATTTGAACGTTGTGTGACTCTGATGATACCTCAAAAAATTACAGAAAACACTGGTTATCATGGAACTGAATAGAGGAATTTACCTTCTTGGATTGAGTTAAAGACCAATTTTCCTTGGAAAAGGGGATTTGTTAACTTGATGAATTATAGGAGAATTTAGAGTATTACAGAGTTTTAGAGTGGGAAGGGACCTCAGTGGCCATTTTGTATATTCCATATCAGAAGGGTATCCCCACCATAATATATCCCCAAAAAGTGATCATCCCCTTCTGCTTGAAGACCCTCCAAGAGCTCATCACTTCTAGGGGCAAGCCAGTCTACTTTGGGGCAGCTTAAATTGTTAGGATACCTTTTCTGATATCAAGTCTAAACTGACTTTTTCAACATTTCCTCAGTACTCCTAATTCTGCCTTTGGGGCCACACAGAATAAGTGTACTCCTTACTCTATATGACAACCCTACAAATACATGAGCACAGCTATCAGGTCTCCTTGGACTCTTCATACCACCAATCTAAGTATGTCCACTTCTATCAAGCAATCTTCGTACGACATTTACTTCAGCCCCTTCACCTTCATAGTTGCCCTCCTCTGAAAGCTCTCCATTTTAAATGTCCTTAAACTATGGCACCCAAAACTGGACATGGTATTTCATGTAGGACAGAGTACAGAACTATCCCCTCCTTATTCCTGGAGGATGAACATTTAAACTTGTATTAAAGTGTGACCAGGGAGGTGATGGGGAGAAAGAAGAACATAACAGATTCCCATGTCATTTGAAAAGAATGATAGAGTCAGTAGTGGACTGGGACTTTTTTCCTGAAAGAGGCCATTACAGATTTGTATGTATATGGTTTTCATTTTTAACTTGTGAGTCACTTTGAAGAAAATGCTTTGGGGATTTTCCAAAGGATAAGGAAATGATAGTACCATTAAAAATTTTTAAGAGAATGAATTCATAGGGTCATAAATGTAGAACTAGAAGGGGCCGTAGAGAGATGATATTCATAAAGTGCTCAGCAAAGTGCCTGGAGTATAATAGGCACATAATAAACGTTTATTTCCTTTCTTCCGTTCTCCTCATTTTACAAATGAGAAAACTGACACCCAGAGAAATTACATTAACTTAGCCAATGCTACACAGGTAGTAAGAGAGAGAGTATTTGAACACAGGTCTTCCTGTCTTCAAGTCCAGGACACTGTCCACTACTCTGTGCTTGAATATGAAAGAGAATCAGACATTGCAAATGCTATTAAATGATGAGGGCTAATCTTCAGAAGTATTTTCTCTGTTCTTTGAATTCTACAGAGGTAGACAAGCATGACTGTCGTCATCATCATTGTTGTTTTACATCTGGAGAAAACTGTCTCACAGAGGTTACATGAGCTGGCCAAGATCACACAGCGAATAAATGGCAGTGCCCATCCTCAAACAGAGGTCCTCTGACTCAAAATCCAGTCCTTCCACTGTAGAACACTGCCTCTCTAGCCAGGGTTCTAAAAGTTCTTACCCTTAAAAAAATTTTTTTAAAATTAACCTCCTTAATATCAGGAGGGAAAAATAAATTAGATAACTGAGATTAAACCACTTCTAATTTGCATCCCAGATAATTCCAAACTAATAAAATCATTATGTAAACAGATTATAATTAATTCAGGTTATCCCAGAAGAGGCCCCTTCTAGCACTTATGTTTTATGAATTTATAAGTCTCTTCCTCTATGGGCTAATTGTATGTGTATAGAACTCCTGGCGGTAGAACCAGAGAAAGTTAGAGCAGGAAGGAACTGTAAAGATAATGTGATCCAATACCATCTTTTTAAAAATAAGGAAACTGAGGTCAGAGGGATTAGTTTGCCCAAGATTAAACATTTTGAATCAGGACTAGAACTCAGAGCTTCTGACTTTGTCATTTCATTGGTCTTTCTAGAAAAATTATTCAAATATTTCATTGGTCTTATAATCATGTGAGTGACAATACAGAAGCAGAATTGAGGCAGGTCACTGAACCTCACTGGGCCTCAGTTTTCTTGTCTGCAAAATGAGGGGGTTAGAATCCAAGTACTGTTCCAGATCTAAAAGCCTATATCTAAAAGATAAAGTGTCTTTTTCTTTGCTTGATTTTTCTAATGGTTTCATAGAGAAGATTTGCTTTTAGATTGTGTAGAAGCAGCTTCTTTTGCTAGAGTACTGATCTTTCCACATTTAAGAGTGTCTTTCCTTTATTTTTCTTTGGTTTTCTTTTTCCTTTCCTTTTCTTCTCCTCTCCTGGTTCTTTGCTCTTTCCCTCTCTCACCTAGGCTGAAAGTGTAGTGGCTATTCATAAATCTGGTCCCAATGCTGATTGACCCAAAAGCTTTGATCTACTCCGTTTCTGATCAGGGTTGGATCACCCACCCTTAGGCAGCCTGATTTACCACCACCACCCACAGTCTCAGAGACTC